>CM062285.1:11530591-12031261 GCA_031216635.1 Dissostichus eleginoides
TGCTATGGTAAGTGGAGGGGTCCCATCAGTCGTCCTCCGGAGCTGTCCCGCCGCCTTCCTGCCCGTCCTCCAGAGCTGTCCCTTTGCCGCATTCCTGCCCGTCCTCCGGAGCTGTCCCGCCGCCTTCCTGCCCGTCCTCCAGAGCTGTCCCGTCGCCGCCTTCCTGCCCGTCCTCCGGAGCTGTCCCGTCACAGCCTTCCTGCCCGTCCTTCGGAGATGTCCACGTCACTGCCTTCCTGCCCGTCCTTGTGCCCGTCCCCCTAAGTTCCCCTGCCGCGGCCTTCACCCCTGTCTTCGGCCCTCTGAGTTTCCCCGCCGCGGACTTCCCTGCCCTTTTACCTTGCCCCTGGGCCGTCTGCCCGAGTCCCCATTCTCGGCCTCTGCTTTGCCCCCGGGCTGTCCGCCCGAGTCCCCCTTCTCGGCCTCTGCTTTGCCCCAGGGCCGTCCGCCAGAGTCCCCCTTCTCGGCTTCTGCTTTGCCCCCAAGCTGTCCGCCTGAAAACGACTTATACCTCATTCACACCAACGGTCCAAAGCAATTCTCCAACAATTGCAGAAAGAGATGGCAACCGCTGGTTTTTACCAAAACCAAAACGAGTAGCGCTTCAACACAATCGGCAATTGTTGTTGTTGTCGGTGTGAGCTGTGAGGGGTTTCCGTGCGGTTTGGCTTTATAAAGCAGGCACGCAAACGGTTACGTCATGACGCAAACGAGGACGCAATGACGCAGCACCAGTCGGGCTCTGAGCGGTGTGAAAAGAGCCGGAGCTAAACCAAAGAACCGGTTCTGAACCTGAAAAGCTCTAGCACGGAGCTTGAACCGGAGTTGCGTTGGTGTGAATGAGGTATTAAGGTCTCTACACACCAACCTGAGACCAAAGAACGCGTACCGAAGGCGTCCCGACTTTTACGTCAGCTACGTCAGGCTTCGTTGGCTTCGTCGGATAAAGCCGCCCGCCTACGAACACACCGCAAATACTTCAGCCGACGAGTGGCAATAACTCTCCTTACCAGCGGGCGGCGGTAGTGTGTATTCGTCATTCAAAAGAGGCAACAACCGGAAGACAGACTGCGTTTTATACACCGAGAGAAGAAGAACAGACTTAGTAATATAAACAAACAAACACAGCCTGATCAGTTGGTCTTCACTTTCTTCATTCCATGCCGTCATGATAAAAAAGAAACTCTTGCGTCCGGGTGAGATGAAAATGAGGAAGATTAGCCGTCTGTGTGTGCCTTCTTATCGTTTGTTTTGGTCCCTCACTTCCGCTTCACTTCTGATGCACTGATTCGCTAAGCTGAACAGCCAATCAGAGTGATTGATTTGTCCCGACGTTCTTTGGCCTCCCGCGGCCTCCCGCCGCCGATTCAACATGTTGAATCGGCGGCGGGAGGAGGCGGGAGGAGGCGGGAGGGTTGAAAATGTGCCGTAAAGAGACGACACACCAACCTGAGTAGTGCGACGCGAATGCCCGACTGCCTCTGACGGCTTCGGACGGCCTCTGACTCCCAAAGTCGGGCCGGTGTGTAGAGGCCTTTAGTAAGTCTTTAAGAACAGTGAAATCCTCTGTACTGTATGTTGTATTACAACACTTTTATATGGTGGAGTAATTGATGCTTCAAACAAAACTTTGGGTGTTGTTTTTTGTTTGGAGAGATCAAACAGCAGCCCCCAGGATATTTTGTGGCCCATCTCTGTCCTGTTCAATCTTGTTTTGTGGTTAAAAACGATGAAAGTATAGGCTGGTGCTCAGTATTCACATTATAACCATGTCAGACAACCTCTCAGTGATTGCACTCCAAACTGAGGAAGACATCAGCCGAGATCTAAAGAAGAAAGTTTTCTTCATCTCTAAGTTTTCCTATCAAACCAGCATCTGGAGAACACATGGATTGGTGTGGATACACAGGGAGATGGAAGAAGGAGAACATGAGTTTCATGTTTTCTAAAAGCATTTTGTTTAGCTTTATTTTCTTTCCTCTTTACTGAATCCATGATCTAATTTATCTCATCATCTTCATCATCACCCTAATTTCTTGAATAGATTTTTTAGGATCAAAAACACATAGAATTTGTATAATTGGAATTTGAGCAATTAGGCCCATAATATTTGCAAAGTCATACAGTACATACAGACAAAGACATACAGTACTGGCCCAACAATTCAAACAACTGAAATGTTCACTGGAATAAATGGGGTACCATTTTGGAAACACACTATAGTTCTCTTTATTTATCCATTTCAAGAGCTGTAACACCTACCAATCAATCAAGAGGATTCCACAACATGTGCAATATACAGGCCCTTATCAAACAATTGTCACTAATCTCTATCACTTACTTGCAATCAGTGATGTCAGACAACATTATTTCAATCAGGAGAGACGGTTTTGATGTAAGAATACATATTTATTGCAGAGATACACAAATGAATGTAATGGTGATTTTGGCGATTAGGCCCTGTTGTGCAGGAAGTATCATTCGGGAGGGTAGAACCGATCCGATGAAACCCCCCTGGGGTCTAGACACTGGTGGTGGTGAATGGATAGTTGGGTCGGTCTGAAGAGGAGTGGTTTAGCTTGACCCTGGATTCAGAGGGACGGGAGGTGAAAAGGGGTGGAGGAAGGTTGCGTAGAGTCACCTGAAATGACAGCTGTCAGACGGGGGAGAGCAGACTTAAAAGGTTTGGCAGAGCGCTATGATAGGCTCTTGGGAATAGAGCGAAGTGATTGGTTAAGCTAGAGAGTGACGCCCCCGATCACTTATTGAGAGGAGAGAGAGTAGTTACATGGGAATAGTAAATGAAGAGTAAAGACGGTCTTCCTGGTTGAACTTACGCTGAGCTTCATTTCAATCAGGAGAGACGGTTTTGATGTAAGAATCAGGTGTGGACTCGAGTCACATGACTTGGACTCGAGTCAGACTCGAGTCACCAATTTGATGACTTTGGACTCGACTTGACAAGATCACAAAACACTTGCGACTCGACCTTGAACACCAATGACTCGGGACTTGACTTGGACTTGAGCCCTCTGACTTGAGGTGACTTGATACTTTAATTCAGGGGTCTCCAACACGCCGATCGCGAGATGCCGCTAGAAGAGCGGACTCCCGTCGGGGAGAGCAAAATCTTCAGCCGCACCTACTCTTGCTGTGAATCCATGCGGGCAGGGGCGGGACTTTATTTTGATGAGCCACCATGCGGCCAATCATATGCGAGGACACACTAGGATCATACCATTATGTGAAAGAAGGGTGGGGGGCAGACGCTCCAAAGACAGCAGGTGTAGTGGTACAGGCCAGCTACACAGAGCGACGGGGAGCCGGATTTAAATGCAAGCGCGCCGGAAAAAGTCAAGAAATTTGGGAAAACCGAACAAAGAAGCAGCACCTGGCTGCATTTCAATGATATTGGAGAAAGCAAAGCTGAGTGCAGGATTTGTAAAATGAAAATAACCTTCAGAGCAGGGTTTTTCTTTTGGTAACCACTCAGGACTTATTGTCAGAGGTGGGAGAAGTTCAGATCTTGTACTTGAGTAAAAGTACCTGAGTGTAGGAATACTCGGTTACAATAAAAAGTCCTGCATTCAAAATGTTTCAAGTAAAAGTACAAAAGTATTAGCATCAAAATATACTTAAAGTACCACCTGCAGAGGGATGTAGATTAAGGTGTTTTTTACCCCATAGAGACCGCCTCGCTGCACATTATCCCTTGCATAAAAATAGATTGTGGGTGTTACGGTTGAGTGAAGCAGGCAGGACCCAAATGCAGATTTCAAAGAAAAAAACCTTTATTACAAGGCAAGCTGGCAAAAAACAGAACACTACCCCGTGACACAGTCCAAGACAAACAATGAACCGACAGGGGAACACAGGGAAAGACAAGACTAAATACAGAGAGGGGTAATCACGAGACGAGAAACAGCCGGGCAGGGGAGGAGAAACACAAGGGCAACAGGTGAACACAATCAGACAAATCAGACGCACCAGGGAAACTAACGACAGGGAGGAAAACACAGGGAGGAGGACCAGACAAGAGACAGGGAGAACAGAACAGCAAAATAAACCCCAAAACTTAACACATAAAACTCAAATCATAACATAACCCCCCCCTCAAGGGACGGATTCCAGACGTCCCTACTGAAAGTCCAACATTTCCAAAAAGGGTGGGTGGAGGGGGTCCGGAGGACGGGTTTGGGCTGACAGCCCGGAGGCACGGCAGAGGACCAGGAAGGGGTCTCGGGCAGACGACCCGGGGGCAAGGCAGAGGAACAGGAGTGGTCTCGGGCGGACGACCCGGGGCAAGGCAGAGGAACAGGAGGTGGTCTCGGGCGGACGGCCCGGGGGCAAGGCAGACGACCAGGAAAGAGTCTCGGGCGGACGGCCCGGGGGCAAGGCAGAGGCCGAGAAGGGGGGCTCGGGCGGACGGCCCGGGGGCAAGACAGAGGACCAGGAGGTGGTCTCGGGCGGACGGCCCGGGGGCAAGGCAGAGGAACAGGAGGTGGTCTCGGGCGGACGGCCCGGGGGCAAGGCAGAGGACCAGGAAAGAGTCTCGGGCGGACGGCCCGGTGGCAAGGCAGAGGCAGAGAAGCGGCTAAGGCCGCGGCGGGCATAGTCAGGGAGCCGGGCACAAGGAAGGACCGGGTTCGTGGCCGACTGGGCCACTGGCGGAATAGAAACCAGTGTTGTTCGGGCAGGACCCCTGGACGGGACATGGGCTGGTGTCAGTGGAACCCCGGACGGAGCAAGAGCTGGTGTCGACGGGACCTCCAACATGACAGGACATGGTGTTGGCAGGAAAGCCGGCGGAGCAGGTGTCGGCGGGACCCCCAACAGGACAGGATCAGGTGTTGGCAGGAAATCCGGTAGAACCCCCAACGAAACTGGACGTGGAGTCGGCAGGACCCTCAGCGGAACCCCCGACGCCACAGACATGGAGTTGGCAGGACCTCAGCGGAACCCCAACGACACAGGACAAGGAGTTGGCAGGACCCCCAACGATACTGGACGTGGAGTCGGCAGGACCCCGGCAGAACAGTAGTCGGCGGGACCTCCAACGGCACAGGACATAGGGTTGGCAGGACCCCCGGCAGAAGAGTAGTCGGCGGGACCTCCAACAGCACAGGACATAGGGTTGGCAGGACCCCCGGCAGAAGAGTAGTCGGCGGGGCCTCCCACGGCACAGGACATAGGGTTGGCAGGACCCCCGGCAGAAGAGTAGTCAGCGGGACCTCCAACGGCACAGGACATAGGGTTGGCAGGACCCCCGGCAGAAGAGTAGTCGGCGGGACCTCCAACGGCACAGGACATAGGGTTGGCAGGACCCCCGGCAGAACAGTAGTCAGCGGGACCCCCAACAGAACAGGACATGGAGTTGGCAGGACCTCCGACGAAACAGGTGTCGGCTGGACCCCCAACGGCACAGGACATTGGGTGGGGACTCGAGAGGTGACTTGAAAGGGGACTTGAGACGGAACTCGAGAGGAGACTTGAAAGGTGACTCGAGAGGAGACTCGAGAGGGGCTCGGAGAATGAACTTGAGAGGGAACTCGAGAAGGGACTCGAGAAGGGACTTGGAAAGGGACTCGAGAGGGAACTTGAGAGGGAACTCGAAAGGTGACTTGAAAGGGGACTCGAGAGGGAACTCGAGAGGTGACTCGAGAGGGAACTCGAGAGGTGACTCGAGAGGGAACTCGAGAGGGGACTCGAGAGGGGGCTCGAGAGGGAACTTGAGAGGGAACTCGAAACGTGACTTGAAAGGGGACTTGGAAAGGGACTCGAGAGGGGACTTGAGAGGTGACTTGAGAGGGGACTCGAGAGGGGACTCGAGAAGGGACTTGAGTCTTGAGTCGGCGGCACCCCCGAGTCGGCGGGGCCCCCGATGAAGAAAGGACTTGAGTCGGCCGGTATGCCGACAGGACACGAGGGGCTGGAGTCGGCCGGTACGCCGACAGGACACGGGGAGCTGGCGTCGGCCGGAGAGCCAACAGGTGACGAGGAGCCGGAGTCGGGACCATGGCTGCTGGGGCCAGGACTGAGGCTGGAACCATGGCTGGGTGGGCCGGTTCTGGAGCCGGAACCATGGCCGCTGGGGCCGAAACTGGGGCCGGAACCATGGCTGCTGGGGCCGGAACTCAGAATGCAGCCTCCTTACCCCGTCTAGATGAGGCTTCCACCCAGGTATAAAAAATGTATTCTAGAGAGTACCCGAGACATTCCGCCTGGAGAGCCAACGAAAAAGAAACTGCTGAGTCCATTATGTTCGGTTCATTCTGTTACGGTTGAGTGAAGCAGGCAGGACCCAAATGCAGATTTCAAAGAAGAAAACCTTTATTACAAGGCAAGCTGGCAAAAAACAGAACACTACCCCGTGACACAGTCCAAGACAAACAATGAACCGACAGGGGAACACAGGGAAAGACAAGACTAAATACAGAGAGGGGTACTCACGAGACGAGAAACAGCCGGGCAGGGGAGGAGAAACACAAGGGCAACAGGTGAACACAATCAGACAAATCAGACACCCCAGGGAAACTAACGACAGGGAGGAAAACACAGGGAGAAGGACCAGACAAGAGACAGGGAGAACAGAACAGCAAAATAAACCCCAAAACTTAACACATAAACTCAAATCATAACAGTGGGTCCCTTATAACATGTTCCTACACAGTGGAAATAAACATTCTGGTTACCTCAACATCAGGATCTTATCCATTAAACTCCTTCTGAATCAAACCGTCACGGTAGCCTTACCTTACTGATCCCTCTTAAAATAGATAAAACATGTTACTTTACCAGCAGAGAGAAAATGGATTATTAAATTATAATGTGACTAATAAAGAGCAGTTTGATTATTAAGTATTATTCTGTTGATCTATGTCATTACATTTGTTGAAAAGCACATAAGGACTTGTTTAAGACTCGTTTTGTCAAAGTTTAGGACTTGGACTTGACTTGAACTTGCTCATCCTGACTTGAGACTTGACTCGGACTTGAACGCAAAGACTTGAGACTTGACTCGGACTTGAGCGCAAAGACTTGAGACTTGACTCGGACTTGCAAAACAATGACTTGGTCCCACCTCTGGTAAGAATACATATGTATTGCAGAGATACACAAATCAATGTAATGGTGATTTTGGCGATTAGGCCCCGTTGTGCAGGAAGTATCATTCGGGAGGGTAGAACCGATCCGATGAAACCCCAAAACAAAATAAGTATTATGGAATGAAATGTACGGGTTTCTTACCATATGAGCTGGATGCGGAGATCTATGGGATATGATAAGAGAGTTATACAGGAGGGAGAAGAAGTGTTATTGAATAGCATAGAATTAAGAGTGGAGTTAGTGGGAACGGACCTTCAGCTCGTTAAAGCCGAACGATGACATGAATTATAGCCTGGCCGAGACACCGGGCCGAGACACTGACCCGTTCCCTGGGTCGAGAGTATTAGCAAGGGCGAGACACATGAATATATATAACGGCTGAAAATGCATGGAATGCATGTGGGGTTTTAGCATGAGATGGAGACTCGTAAATATCATATCGGGCTTAAGAGTGCATGGAATGCACATGGGGTTTAACGAGGGACGTTGGCATTTCCCATGAGAATGGTGACATATAAATATTATCAGCTTATAAGTGCATGAAATGCACGGGAGTTTAATCATGAGAATGGGCTGAGGCGTACGATGATGCATGGATAATACATATCCTGGCTTGACACCCTTCCGGTCGAATGCATGAATTACACATGGGTTGTAGCATGAGAATGTGACACGTAAATGAGTATTGTTGTAGTGGCCCCCTCAGGCGGCCGTCAAGAGGGCCGGCCCTACTTCAGCGCATTTGTTGATGAGAAGAAGAGGTCGTTGAAAGCAGCACAAAAGAAAACTACAAAATAAAAGGCTATGTTAAATCAACTAGTTTATTAGCAAAACAGACAGTCCAATTCTCACAGAGTACTCTGGACTCCATTCTACCACCGTGAGATACAAGTTATCCGGACAGTCAGTCAGAAGGGAGTGCTCCAGTTTTCAAATGTTACAGTGTTTATACATCCTGGACGACCCCCAAGCAGTGAGTCAGCTGGTGTTGATTTCATCTGGTCCGTCCCTCTGTCTTTACAGTGTGTGTGTGCAAGTATGAACTAAGAGCACTTCCTGTTCTGAGTGAAACAGTCTCTCAAGATAACATTTGATTAGGTCAGCTGAGACCCCCTTGCACCATATATTCAAAAACTCTTGCTGTGAATCCATGCGGGCAGGGGCGGGACTTTATTTTGATGAGCCACCATGCGGCCAATCATATGCGAGGACACACTAGGATCATACCATTATGTGAAAGAAGGGTGGGGGGCAGACGCTCCAAAGACAGCAGGTGTAGTGGTACAGGCCAGCTACACAGAGCGACGGGGAGCCGGATTTAAATGCAAGCGCGCCGGAAAAAGTCAAGAAATTTGGGAAAACCGAACAAAGAAGCAGCACCTGGCTGCATTTCAATGATATTGGAGAAAGCAAAGCTGAGTGCAGGATTTGTAAAATGAAAATAACCTTCAGAGCAGGGTTTTTCTTTTGGTAACCACTCAGGACTTATTGTCAGAGGTGGGAGAAGTTCAGATCTTGTACTTGAGTAAAAGTACCTGAGTGTAGGAATACTCGGTTACAATAAAAAGTCCTGCATTCAAAATGTTTCAAGTAAAAGTACAAAAGTATTAGCATCAAAATATACTTAAAGTACCACCTGCAGAGGGATGTAGATTAAGGTGTTTTTTACCCCATAGAGACCGCCTCGCTGCACATTATCCCTTGCATAAAAATAGATTGTGGGTGTTACGGTTGAGTGAAGCAGGCAGGACCCAAATGCAGATTTCAAAGAAAAAAACCTTTATTACAAGGCAAGCTGGCAAAAAACAGAACACTACCCCGTGACACAGTCCAAGACAAACAATGAACCGACAGGGGAACACAGGGAAAGACAAGACTAAATACAGAGAGGGGTAATCACGAGACGAGAAACAGCCGGGCAGGGGAGGAGAAACACAAGGGCAACAGGTGAACACAATCAGACAAATCAGACGCACCAGGGAAACTAACGACAGGGAGGAAAACACAGGGAGGAGGACCAGACAAGAGACAGGGAGAACAGAACAGCAAAATAAACCCCAAAACTTAACACATAAAACTCAAATCATAACATAACCCCCCCCTCAAGGGACGGATTCCAGACGTCCCTACTGAAAGTCCAACATTTCCAAAAAGGGTGGGTGGAGGGGGTCCGGAGGACGGGTTTGGGCTGACAGCCCGGAGGCACGGCAGAGGACCAGGAAGGGGTCTCGGGCAGACGACCCGGGGGCAAGGCAGAGGAACAGGAGGTGGTCTCGGGCGGACGACCCGGGGGCAAGGCAGAGGAACAGGAGGTGGTCTCGGGCGGACGGCCCGGGGGCAAGGCAGACGACCAGGAAAGAGTCTCGGGCGGACGGCCCGGGGGCAAGGCAGAGGCCGAGAAGGGGGGCTCGGGCGGACGGCCCGGGGGCAAGACAGAGGACCAGGAGTGGTCTCGGGCGGACGGCCCGGGGGCAAGGCAGAGGAACAGGAGGTGTGTCTCGGGCGGACGGCCCGGCAAGGCAGAGGACCGGAAAGAGTCTCGGCGGACGGCCCGGTGGCAAGGCAGAGGCAGAGAAGCGGCTAAGGCCGCGGCGGGCATAGTCAGGGAGCCGGGCACAAGGAAGGACCGGGTTCGTGGCCGACTGGGCCACTGGCGGAATAGAAACCAGTGTTGTTCGGGCAGGACCCCTGGACGGGACATGGGCTGGTGTCATGGAACCCCGGACGGAGCAAAGAGCTGGTGTCGACGGGACCTCCAACAGACAGGACATGGTGTTGGCAGGAAAGCCGGCGGAGCAGGTGTCGGCGGACCCCCAACAGGACAGGATCAGGTGTTGGCAGGAAATCCGGTAGAACCCCCAACGAAACTGGACGTGGAGTCGGCAGGACCCTCAGCGGAACCCCCGACGCCACAGGACATGGAGTTGGCAGGACCCTCAGCGGAACCCCCAACGACACAGGACAAGGAGTTGGCAGGACCCCCAACGATACTGGACGTGGAGTCGGCAGGACCCCCGGCAGAACAGTAGTCGGCGGGACCTCCAACGGCACAGGACATAGGGTTGGCAGGACCCCCGGCAGAAGAGTAGTCGGCGGGACCTCCAACAGCACAGGACATAGGGTTGGCAGGACCCCCGGCAGAAGAGTAGTCGGCGGGGCCTCCCACGGCACAGGACAT
Organism: Dissostichus eleginoides; assembly: GCA_031216635.1. Classification (NCBI taxonomy): domain Eukaryota; kingdom Metazoa; phylum Chordata; class Actinopteri; order Perciformes; family Nototheniidae; genus Dissostichus; species Dissostichus eleginoides. Next base: position 11,540,877 of record CM062285.1, read on the forward strand.
AGGGTTGGCAGGACCCCCGGCAGAAGAGTAGTCAGCGGGACCTCCAACGGCACAGGACATAGGGTTGGCAGGACCCCCGGCAGAAGAGTAGTCGGCGGGACCTCCAACGGCACAGGACATAGGGTTGGCAGGACCCCCGGCAGAACAGTAGTCAGCGGGACCCCCAACAGAACAGGACATGGAGTTGGCAGGACCTCCGACGAAACAGGTGTCGGCTGGACCCCCAACGGCACAGGACATTGGGTGGGGACTCGAGAGGTGACTTGAAAGGGGACTTGAGACGGAACTCGAGAGGAAACTCGAGAGGAGACTTGAAAGGTGACTCGAGAGGAGACTCGAGAGGGGCTCGGAGAATGAACTTGAGAGGGAACTCGAGAAGGGACTCGAGAAGGGACTTGGAAAGGGACTCGAGAGGGAACTTGAGAGGGAACTCGAAAGGTGACTTGAAAGGGGACTCGAGAGGGAACTCGAGAGGTGACTCGAGAGGGAACTCGAGAGGTGACTCGAGAGGGGACTCGAGAGGGAACTCGAGAGGGGGCTCGAGAGGGAACTTGAGAGGGAACTCGAAACGTGACTTGAAAGGGGACTTGGAAAGGGACTCGAGAGGGGACTTGAGAGGTGACTTGAGAGGGGACTCGAGAGGGGACTCGAGAAGGGACTTGAGTCTTGAGTCGGCGGGGCCCCCGATGAAGAAAGGACTTGAGTCGGCCGGTATGCCGACAGGACACGAGGGGCTGGAGTCGGCCGGTACGCCGACAGGACACGGGGAGCTGGCGTCGGCCGGAGAGCCAACAGGTGACGAGGAGCCGGAGTCGGGACCATGGCTGCTGGGGCCAGGACTGAGGCTGGAACCATGGCTGGGTGGGCCGGTTCTGGAGCCGGAACCATGGCCGCTGGGGCCGAAACTGGGGCCGGAACCATGGCTGCTGGGGCCGGAACTGGGGCCGGAACCATGGCTGCTGGGGCCAGAACAGAGGCCTGGATCATGGCTGTGTGGACCGGTTCTGGAGCCGGAACCATGGCTGCTGGGGCCGAAACTGGGGCCGGAACCATGGCTGCTGGGGCCGGCACTGGAGTCGGAACCATGGCTGCTGGGCACGGAACTGGGGCCGGAGCCATGGCTGCTGAGGCCGGAACTGGGGCCGGAACCATGGCTGTTGGGGCTGGTACTGGAGCCGGAACCATGGCTGCTGGGGCCGGAACTGGGGCCGGAACCATGGCTGCTGGGGCTGGTACTGGAATCCTGGCCTTGCATCTTCCAGTAAACTTCTGGAGGATCCGCGGACCTCCCAAGGCCAGGCCAGACCCCAGGAAAGGGTTAGAGGCTTGCGACAAGCTTTCAGGGCTGCTTGTGAAAGTTTGTAGCCACTCAGGCAGCAAGCTCCTGAGCCAGGGCTTGCGAGCAACCTCCTGGCGTGCCTCCTTCAATGCAGCCTCCTTACCCCGTCTAGATGAGGCTTCCACCCAGGTATAAAAAATGTATTCTAGAGAGTACCCGAGACATTCCGCCTGGAGAGCCAACGAAAAAGAAACTGCTGAGTCCATTATGTTCGGTTCATTCTGTTACGGTTGAGTGAAGCAGGCAGGACCCAAATGCAGATTTCAAAGAAGAAAACCTTTATTACAAGGCAAGCTGGCAAAAAACAGAACACTACCCCGTGACACAGTCCAAGACAAACAATGAACCGACAGGGGAACACAGGGAAAGACAAGACTAAATACAGAGAGGGGTACTCACGAGACGAGAAACAGCCGGGCAGGGGAGGAGAAACACAAGGGCAACAGGTGAACACAATCAGACAAATCAGACACCCAGGGAAACTAACGACAGGGAGGAAAACACAGGGAGAAGGACCAGACAAGAGACAGGGAGAACAGAACAGCAAAATAAACCCCAAAACTTAACACATAAAACTCAAATCATAACAGTGGGTCCCTTATAACATGTTCCTACACAGTGGAAATAAACATTCTGGTTACCTCAACATCAGGGATCTTATCCATTAAACTCCTTCTGAATCAAACCGTCACGGTAGCCTTACCTTACTGATCCCTCTTAAAATAGATAAAAACATGTTACTTTACCAGCAGAGAGAAAATGGATTATTAAATTATTAATGTGACTAATAAAGAGCAGTTTGATTATTAAGTATTATTCTGTTGATCTATGTCATTACATTTGTTGAAAAGCACATAAGGACTTGTTTAAGACTCGTTTTGTCAAAGTTTAGGACTTGGACTTGACTTGAACTTGCTCATCCTGACTTGAGACTTGACTCGGACTTGAACGCAAAGACTTGAGACTTGACTCGGACTTGAGCGCAAAGACTTGAGACTTGACTCGGACTTGCAAAACAATGACTTGGTCCCACCTCTGGTAAGAATACATATGTATTGCAGAGATACACAAATCAATGTAATGTGATTTTGGCGATTAGGCCCCGTTGTGCAGGAAGTATCATTCGGGAGGGTAGAACCGATCCGATGAAACCCCAAAACAAAATAAGTATTATGGAATGAAATGTACGGGTTTCTTACCATACGAGCTGGATGCGGAGATCTATGGGATATGATAAGAGAGTTATACAGGAGGGAGAAGAAGTGTTATTGAATAGCATAGAATTAAGAGTGGAGTTAGTGGGAACGGACCTTCAGCTCGTTAAAGCCGAACGATGACATGAATTATAGCCTGGCCGAGACACCGGGCCGAGACACTGACCCGTTCCCTGGGTCGAGAGTATTAGCAAGGGCGAGACACATGAATATATATAACGGCTGAAAATGCATGGAATGCATGTGGGGTTTTAGCATGAGATGGAGACTCGTAAATATCATATCGGGCTTAAGAGTGCATGGAATGCACATGGGGGTTTAACGAGGGACGTTGGCATTTCCCATGAGAATGGTGACATATAAATATTATCAGCTTATAAGTGCATGAAATGCACGGGAGTTTAATCATGAGAATGGGCTGAGGCGTACGATGATGCATGGATAATACATATCCTGGCTTGACACCCTTCCGGTCGAATGCATGAATTACACATGGGTTGTAGCATGAGAATGTGACACGTAAATGAGTATTGTTGTAGTGGCCCCCTCAGGCGGCCGTCAAGAGGGCCGGCCCTACTTCAGCGCGTTTGTTGATGAGAAGAAGAGGTCGTTGAAAGCAGCACAAAAGAAAACTACAAAATAAAAAGGCTATGTTAAATCAACTAGTTTATTAGCAAAACAGACAGTCCAATTCTCACAGAGTACTCTGGACTCCATTCTACCACCGTGAGATACAAGTTATCCGGACAGTCAGTCAGAAGGGAGTGCTCCAGTTTTCAAATGTTACAGTGTTTATACATCCTGGACGACCCCCAAGCAGTGAGTCAGCTGGTGTTGATTTCATCTGGTCCGTCCTCTCTCTTTACAGTGTGTGTGTGCAAGTATGAACTAAGAGCACTTCCTGTTCTGAGTGAAACAGTCTCTCAAGATAACATTTGATTAGGTCAGCTGAGACCCCCTTGCACCATATATTCAAAAACTCACACACTAAACAGAACAGCAGATAAAAGATAACACCTTATTGATTCACATGACTAACAGAGTGAGAGACAATGGTCCTTCTAATTAGGTCAGCTGTCTTCGAGTTTAGAGGAAGTCCAGAGAAGGCTTTAGGCTATAAGAACAGTCAACCTTTGTTAGTTAACTACTCCTAAAGATGTCATGGGATGATGATGTTTAAACATATACAAGTATAGCTTTCAGAGAGAAAAAGTGACATTGTGTGGTAGGCTACATGATAAAATGTGTGTGCGTTATATCAAGAATCCTAATGTTAATACATTTGATCTCATAATTCCCATAACAGATGTTTCACTATATGATGCACCTATCAGGTATAGTTGATCAATTATTATTTCGTTGTACAACAATCAAACAATAATGAGAAGTTACATCCCCTACTACCCCAGCAGCCTAACAGTAGCAACAATCATACAGCCTATATGCACTGCAATGAGCACACACACATTTCATCTAAACAGGTTTAAGGCATACACATTCATTTATGGAATCTTTAAATTAATATAGAAAATACGCTGGATTAAACTTTTCTGCTATAACACTATAGCTAAAACTGTGAACACAGGTACATTAATTCCCCCTTTGGATCTCTAATCAAGAGATCCACATCGTTTACCCAGAACCTTCAAACATGCTTTGTTCATACTATTTTTTTAAAACTTCTATACAGTGTCTGCCCTACGCCATTGTATAGATCTATCAGAAACTGAGATCTAGAATATTTGAAACCTTCATGGGGCCAGAACACAACTTTTCATGGCAGTGAAGGAACTATTAGAAGGGGTAACCTGAGTTCTAAAAAGCAGTATCTTTGTGTGGTGAATCATCAGGGCCCTCCTCCCCCTCATAGGAATACGCCAACAAGGGCATCTGATAGGGAGGGGGAGTCCCGGCTTTCCCTTCAATGGTGGAACTGATGAGTCGAACACACAACGAGCGAATACAGGGCACACAACAACACCCACATGTTACCAAAATAGCCATGAATGTAGCAAAAGAAATTAGAAAAGACATAATTAAACCTTTCCATTGAGCAAACATGTTTGTCATCCATTCCTCCATAAAATTGTTGACCCCTGAGTGTTCATGCATTGTTTTAGATAGGGTGCGAAGATCTTCCAAAGCTCTAGTCACGGAACCGTCAGGTGGGCATAAAAATGCTGCTACTTATTGGAAAGTGCCCCTAAAGGTGGGAGTAAAAAAGTCGGGACCTATATGGAGCCGTGTGTTTCAGGGGGCGGGGTCCCGTAGACTCGTGTCCGCCTCCTCGCCGGCCGTAATCCCCTTTCCAAGATCGCCTGTTGTTACCTCTGTGTCTTTGTCCTTGTCATCTGTTGTATGGGTCTTTGCTTCTGCTGGGCTGTCGTCGTCAGATGTGTCGTTCTCTCGTCCTGCTGCAGCGATGTCAGGTGCACTGGCTCCAATGATACCACGTTTCCCCCTTTCCTTCGTGGCGAACTGCATGTGATGTCCTCTGAGTCACTCTGTGCGGGCCGGTGAACCTTGGGTTGAGCCACTTCGGACGGATGACCTTCAGCCAGATGAATTCTGCGGTGTTAGCCTCGTGCTTCTCCGGTCCCCCTTTGGCGTCGGCAACCTGGGTGGTATGTCGACCCTCCAGATTGGAGAGCTACTAGTCGCATGTTCAAAGCAACATGCGTGTCAGGATTCTTGTCACGTTGTCTCTGGCTACGTCTTACCATCTGAGGTAATTTAGCTTCTGTCTCTTGGTCAGCTTCTGAAATCTGTCCTGTCATGGTTATAGTCTGAACTCTGTTCTTTTTACGGTGTCTACAGTTCGGTTCTGCTTCCTTCATCAGTGCAGGCAAATACTGAGCATAGTTTTGTCTGTCTTCGCCTGAGTCCGAACCGTCCAAGTCATCGTCCTGGTCAATATATTCTCTCTCAGAAGAGACTAGTTGCGCTATTGGAGCACGTCTAGTCTGTGTGGATCTCTCTGCAAATGGTTCTCCATTTAAACTAGCGCTTCTCAGTGGTGAGAGGTTAGGGGAGGCTTCTCTGCACATAGTACGCGCTCTGCGCCTGTGTCTATCCTCTTTGTGTGGTTTGCGTCCCCTATTTTCTGTGTCTGAGTCATCATAGGCCCTATGCCTAGTCCTATCTTCTCTCTCATGTCTGTCCTTTCTTTCACGCTCAATCTCACCCTGTTCTCTCTCTCTGCGTGCTATCGCTTCCCTCCACACTTGCTCTTCGTAAGCATCCTTTCGTTCATTTTCTTCCTTATCATTTATGTCTATGATTGCTAACAATTCAGCTACCGTAGGTTCCTCACCGGTATCTGTCTTCGGAGTCAACAATGCCCTCAGTCTAATCATTTGTTCTTCGTCAGGTTTGGTCTTGGTAACTGGTGGGGTGTTGCTCTCTTTAGCTGCTAGCTGACGAAGAGTAGTCATGGTGGTCTGCACCCTTTTTATTTCTGATTCTGTAGCTTCCCCACTGTCTGACGGTTGTGCGTTAACTGAGCTACAGCTTTCCCTTTCCCTGGGAGTAGAGGTGAGTCTGTTGGGAATCAGAGAGACATTTCCTATCATTCTGAAATTCCCTCCCCTTCCGACGTCATTTTCTAGTTCTGATTCAGAAAATGCGTCTGTAGACAGCATCTGAAGGTTTGTCATGGGAGGGGAATTGGGTGAGGGGGGGTAGAGGTGGAGGGAAACGTATAGGGAGGGGGTTGGGTCTTAAAGGGGTTGTACAGATCTGGATAGAGGAGGGGACTGCCCTCTGGGATGTCTGGGAGGGGCCCACCATACGGCTTCTCCTTCCTGACTGTCTCTATCACTTCTGCGGGAGGGGCTGGTGCAGGACTGGGTGGGGCTGCTATGGCGGGCAGATTTTTGGCGGGAGTTTTGCTCAGAGGGCAGGCTACTGCCACTCCGTTCATAGCTAAGGCTGCGTTATGGCCTATTCTCCTTAGCTTGTCAACTAGCTCCCTTTCTTTTTAAGTTTAGAAGCCCTGATAAATCCTGCCTTCTGCTTGTTGAGAGTTTCTAATTTCTGAACCAACTGTCGCTCGTATGTATTGAGTGCTGTGGCTAGGAGACTTATTGCCTCGTCACCCTCTACTCTATTCTCTGCGATCATCCGATCGTGTAAGAAACGGAGATCCCTGCTCGCCTTTTTACGATCTCCGGACTTAAGTCCGCTAAGTATCAATCTCTCTGCTTGTCCCCACTGTTCCCTTAAACTACCCGGAACAGGGACTCCTAATTCTCTCTCTTCACGTTTAAATTCTCCTTCCATTTTGACTTTGTTCGTATCTGCTTCTCCTAAAGGTTTTAGTTTTTATAAAAAATACCAGGTACTTCTGCGTACTATAATTTACTAAATATTGCAGTTTTATTCCCACAGGTATACAGTCTGATAGTTTTCGGTGCGAGGTGTATTTCAACCAGTTACTGAGACTTCCAAGAGCGCTTCGACACCCTCTTACGAGGATGCGGCCCAAGGCACGGAGTCGAAACCCAGTCTACAATAACCTTTGATCGTCACGTATATGCTATCAGATACAAATAAGATTCTACAATACTTTCAGGGACGGTCCTTTCAAATTGATGTTGAAAATTGCGTCCCTTACTGCGTATTTTTCACATATAATATACAAACACAGTTAATCACACTCAAAATAAATATACCTAACGTAGCCCCAGATCCGTCTAAGGGTTGCCTGTGTACGTTAGTCGATGAGCCCAAACCCCAGAATTCGTCTAAGAATTACTGTGTGTGTCATCTTATTTCTCTGAGTATTTGCAGCTGGGCTTCCTTTAACAATTTATAACCACTGAAATCTCGGACGATGATTGCAGCTGGACTTCCTTTACCAATTTATAACCACTGAAATCTCGTTAAAAAAAAAAATGAGATAGTACTGTCTGCCTTATATAGAAACTACAACACTGAGAGACCCCAGTGACAACTCTAAAATTTGGTGAATCTCCAATCACAGATTTTGAATGTAACCGGTATCTGCTTACCTCTGTTTTTAGAAACCCGGGTTTTTTAGTTGTCACTGGCGCTCGGAGGTGTTTGACCCTGGACCACTGCGTCCGCTGTTTCGTCAGATGTGCTGCTGTTCAGGACCCTTCTCTCATCACGTCGGTTGGTCACCAAATTGTTGTAGTGGCACCCTCAGGCGGCCTACAACAAACTACAAAATAAAAGGCTATGTTAAATCAACTAGTTTATTAGCAAAACAGACAGTCCAATTCTCACAGAGTACTCTGGACTCCATTCTACCACCGTGGGATACAAGTTATCCGGACAGTCAGTCAGAAGGGAGTGCTCCAGTTTTCAAATGTTACAGTGTTTATACATCCTGGACGACTCCCAAGCAGTGAGTCAGCTGGTGTTGATTTCATCTGGTCCGTGCTCTCTCTTTACAGTGTGTGTGTGCAAGTATGAACTAAGAGCACTTCCTGTTCTGAGTGAAACAGTCTCTCAAGATAACATTTGATTAGGTCAGCTGAGACCCCCTTGCACAATATATTCAAAAACTCACACACTAAACAGAACAGCAGATAAAAGATAACACCTTATTGATTCACATGACTAACAGAGTGAGAGACAATGGTCCTTCTAATTAGGTCATGTTGGAGGGCCACCCTTTGGAGTGGTTGAAGGTTCGAGCCCGCTCCGCGCCGTTCGTTGATGAGTGGTCTGCTATAAGAGGAAGGACTCAGACACCGAGATATGAGGTTAACAATAAGCTGATTTAATGGTAAAAGCAACAGTACAATATAACGAAGTACTTCGGGCCCTGGTTCTACTACCGTGCGATATACGTATCAGACAGTCAGACAGAACAGGGGCCCAGAGTATAAATAAGTTACAATATTTATACACACAAACGGGGAGGAGTTGTGCGGGAGGAGTTGTGTCGGTTGCTCCTCCCTAGGTGTTATCTACTGGTGGATTCACTCCTGGGCGAGCCCTAGGCAGCGAATCAGAGTGAGTCAGCCATTGCTGCCCTGGAGACCGTCTTCCACTCCGTACAGAGCGTGGGAGGTTTGGATCTACTGCGCCCGCTGATAAGTCCCAGGCCATCTTCATGGCAGCCATGGGGTAAACAATTCATGGGGTCAACATGGGGTGATCATAACAATCCTTATCTTCGCACCTGGCAGTACTCTCTTTGTATACTCTAAGTCTCTGCACAGTCTCTGCACAGTCTCTGCACATGACCTCGCTACTTTCAATGTTGTAAGTTTAAACACTTTCCCATGCAACCCCTCCCCACGCTCCTGTCCATCCCATTAAAACCCGGGGGGGGGCGACTGGGTCCATCCATTTCCCAAGTCACGGCACACACAATGAGCACAGCAAGCAAATAATACAACAATAAGGATATTGCCCTAGTTTCATAAGCAGTTTCATAAGCATACATTTTACACAGACTATTGGCGCCTAAGATATGTCGGGCCAAGGTTATAATTATTGAAACAGGTTATACAGGTTACTTTAGTCAGCTGTCTTCGAGTTTAGAGGAAGTCCAGAGAAGGCTTTAGGCTATAAGAACAGTCAACCTTTGTTAGTTAACTACTCCTAAAGATGTCATGGGATGATGATGTTTAAACATATACAAGTATAGCTTTCAGAGAGAAAAACATGTGACATTTGTGTGGTAGGCTACATGATAAAATGTGTGTGCGTTATATCAAGAATCCTAATGTTAATACATTTGATCTCATAATTCCCATAACAGATGTTTCACTATATGATGCACCTATCAGGTATAGTTGATCAATTATTATTTCGTTGTACAACAATCAAACAATAATGAGAAGTTACATCCCCTACTACCCCAGCAGCCTAACAGTAGCAACAATCATACAGCCTATATGCACTGCAATGAGCACACACACATTTCATCTAAACAGGTTTAAGGCATACACATTCATTTATGGAATCTTTAAATTAATATAGAAAATACGCTGGATTAAACTTTTCTGCTATAACACTATAGCTAAAACTGTGAACACAGGTACATTAGTATACAGGCTTAAAATGCATGAAATGCACATGTGTTGTTTAGCATGGGTACTGAGACATGAAATGTCATGGGGGTTTATGAATGCGTGGAATGCAATGGTTGGGGCGTACGATCGATGATGCATGGACAATCATATCCTGGCTTGACACGAGCCTGAGACGCGGACCCTTCCGGTCGAATGCATGAATTACACATGGTTTTTAGCATGAGAATGTGACATATAAATAAGCATACAGGCTTAAAATGCATGGAATGCACATGGGTTGTTTAGCATGGGTACTGAGACATGAAATGTCATGGGGGTTTATGAATGCATGGAATGCTGTTAAGCATATTTGTATAAGAACAAAGTCATGTTTCAGTTCATGTGTATATGACATCATCAGAATGTGCCTGAGTGTGAAAGAAACGTGGTGATGCTAATGAGCATGCGCAGATGCAATAAACGGTCAGTACTCCAGGCCAAACTCAGTGCGATGTGGTCGTGTTTTTTCTGTCCGTTACAACTAGTAAGCTGAGGCTTACAAACTACTTTGGTTGACTGCAAACGTGGAGACTTCTGCTGAATATAATGTCTCACGCAACAAATGCAATGGTTGAGGCATACAATAATGCATGGATAAGATATCCTGGCTTGACACCAGCCTAATAATGCATGGACGATCATATCCTGGCTCACACAAGCCTGATAATGCATAGACGATCCTGGCTCACACAAGCCTGCTAATGCAGGGACAATCATATCCTGGCTCACGCAAGCCTGATAATGCATGGACGATCATATCCTGGCTCACACGAGCCTGCTAATGCATGGAGGATCATATCCTGGCTCACATAGCCTGAGACCCCTTGGTCGAATGCATGAATGCGCATGGGTGGAGACTTCTGCTGAATATAATGTCTCACGCAACAGGTTATGGGCCCAGTCAAGGAGGCCAAAGGTGGTTTAAGTTGTTATTCGACGGTGACGAGAAAAACTTTGAGTTATGGGAGACAAGGTTTTTGGCGCACATGGAACTGCGCGGCCTCAGTGAAGTTATCCTGGAAGAGCCAGCGATAGACTAGAACGACGAACAAGCACTTGAAGAAGACGCAACAAAGAATGCAAAAGCATATGCTGAATTAGTGCAGTGTCAAGATAATAAAAGTTTATCACTCATAATGAGAGACGCGAAACGAGATGGAAGAAAAGCGTTGGCAATACTCCGAGAGCACTATGCAGGAAAGGACAAACCACGAGTCGTGAGCCTGTACTGTGAACTCTCTTCTCTACACAAAGCAAGCAACGAGACTGTTACTGATTATATTATTCGAGCGGAGACTATATTCACGTCTTTGAGAAGGGCCAAAGAAAATATCAGTGACGGGTTGCAGATTGCCATGGTAGTGAAGGGGTTACCGGACTCATTCAACCCGTTTGTCGTGCACGTCACTCAAACCAACGACCGTCTAACGTTCAGTGAGTTCAAAGCTAAACTGCGGAGCTATGAGAGCATTGACAAGTATAGGACGAGTGACATGAATGCGGACGAGGGCGGCGTTATGAGGACTAGCGGGGCGAGGACACGAGGACGTGGAAGAGGGAAGAAGATGGAATTAGCCGACACTGAATGCTACACATGCGGAAAGATGGGGCATATGGCTAGGACATGCCCTAACGAGATCGAGGCGAGAGGAGCGACACGCCACACCGAGGAAGGGGGCGAGGCCGAGGCAGAGGGCTGGGCCGTGATCAGGTGAAGAAGGCAGACGGAGACACGGAGGATGATACCGGTGCATCATTCTTTTTCAAAATAAGTGACTGTCAAAATCAAGTAGGAAATAAGAGCGGTCTTATGGTCGACTTTGGTGCCACGACACACATGATTAATGACCCGGCAAAGTTTAAGACAATCGATAAGAGCTTTAGACCCGAGGACCATGTGATAGAGCTGGCAGATGGAACGAAAACGACCGGGATGGCGAAGATGAGGGGAGAAGCCGAAGTTGTTCTGCTTGGCAGCGAGGGACGGCAAGTGAAAACGAGGCTCAAACGAGCGCTTTACATCCCATGTTTTCCACAAGACATTTTCTCCGTGAAAGCAGCGACAGCCAGTGGAGCTGAGGTCCGCTTCAAGGACGGTGATGATTGGCTGATTCATCAAAATGGTACCAAGTTTAAAATGGATGTGTATGGTAGGCTATATTACCTTAGCACAGTAGAGGATGAAAATACTGATGATGTTTGTAATGGTTGTCATGACATCCAGACATGGCATAGAATACTTGGTCATTGTAATTTTGAGGATGTGTCTAAACTAGAGAAAGTGGTTGAAGGTATGTCGATCAAAGGGAAACATGACATGTCTAACCATAACTGTGAAATATGTACGCAGGGAAAATTTACTTAAAGCAGAAACAGGCAGGCAGATGCAAAAGACAGTACTAGAGCTAGTACATACAGACCTATGCGGCCCAATAGAACCAGCAGATAAAGACGGGTACAGATATGCAATAGCATTTACTGATGATTATAGTGGGATGATTTTTCCCTACTTTATCAAAGCAAAGAGTGATACAGCAAAAGCTACTGAAAAATTCATAGCGGATACTGCTCCATATGGAAACATTAACCTCTTAAGGACGAGCGCCCCCCCGATCGGCGCAAGTGAAAGTTTTTTTTCGAGACTGTGTCTCAGGGCTTCTTAACATTTATGAAACCTATTAATGTGTCACACCAGATTAAAGGGAAGAATCTCAGCTAACTGACGATATGAACCATTTTTACCAAAACACAAGTCTCATAAGAAGCGTCTAAATGACCCCTGAGCGAAAAAATGCTAACTCACTTTGGCACAGAACTCAAGATAAAGATACCCTTATTACTTATCGTAAGTGCACATACAATATATTCGATTAAAGCTGAGACTCCACAGATTATATAGGTATAGTATCATCACTGGGCGATCAGGACTCGCGACAGGGGAAGCAAACACAGATCTCACAACACGTAGCTTTACGGAGCATTTACGGGAGATCGTCTCACCTTAGCTGTTATTCTGATCAAAAGTCATGTTCAATGGCATTAAAACGATAGAAACGCTGCTGAGGGTTAATCCAGAGTGTCCAATTAATGTGTCTGTCACTTTGAAAAAATTATTTATAATCCAAAATTCAATTTTTATGTAAAAATCGGAGAAAAAAAGTGATCTGCTAATGGTAGCCACCAGAGTTATCGCAGCTTCCGGTTTTGGCCACGCGTCACTCTCACTCCTTATTTGGTAACGTGTGTGTGATGTGCAACACGGTCTCAATCCCTGAACGTCCAGGAGCGACGCTTGTTCAGGGTCCTATGGCGTGCAGTTGTAACGCGCCGAGTCTCCTTCAGCTTCATAAACGGACGCAAAGAGCTTTCAACTGATTGCAATGTATTCCCATCGGCGGCGGTATTTGACGCTCAGGGAAGCACCGCATCGGTCCATGTCGGCGGCAGTTAAAGGCAATGTGAGCGTCCATTCCCATTGGATAACGGAGGATTTTACACCCGGAAGTAAGTATTCTCTTACTGTCGATTGATTTTACAGTGATATCTGCACTACTCATCAACTCAAAAAGACCAGATTATCCTTGTTAATTACACAACATTGATTGGTTTAAATTGTGTACAATGCTTTTGTATTTTTCCCCTTCGATTCGGAGAAACAAATATTTTTTCGGAGTTTAGGATGGCAGAAGACACTACACTACCCAGAATCCTCAGCTTTCGTTTGGGACTACAACATGTGCTTTGCTTCACAAACCCCGTGATTAGTCCTCAAGCTCTGTGATTGGATGTTGGAGTGGCAGTGCGCAAAGTTTACACGGAGCTTCAAACAGCACTTTGAAATGGAATGAATCCAATTGACGGCCCACTAACCAAAACAGGAATCGAACGTGTCCCCCCCCCCCCCCCCCTTAGGTCACAGGCTCCTCCAACAGTGCAACACAATAAAACAGATACACAGAAAAAATAGTGCAAGTAAATACAAAAATAAAAATAGTAAAATAGTAAAAAGTGAAATAGTGCAATAAGAGTCTATATACAAGTGATTGGAATATGATATATTTGACAAATAATTTCTAAGTAGCAGCCAGATGAATGTTATGGATGTTGTTTCAAAGTTCAGGTGTTTAATAGTCTTATGGCCTGTGGGATGAAGCTGTCCCTGAGTCTGGTGGTTTTATACACAACTACGGTGTAGTTATGCAATGATGACAAACTTGGGTCATAGGTTCCTCAACAAGACATCTATCAATATGTGTGTACCTCCACCATTAAACTGTCATATTCTGCACATTTCTTATTCTATCTACATACATCTTATAAGAGTATAATAATATGTATAATATCGGTTAAAATAAGTACTTCAACATAGTTAACATTGCAGGAATGTTGATTGTCAAGTCCCAAAACAAACCATGCAATATATTAAACGTTAAGTACTTTGTCAGGCTTAATATTTATCAGATACCCCCAAAGCTTTTTGCTTACATGTATTTAAAAGAAGACCTTAACCTAAAGTATTATTTAATGTTTAAATAAAGCCTAATTAGTTTGTCTGTTTTGCACATCCTCCTATTAATATCTTTGTACATCCGGCACTAAACTGTTTTATTCTAGATATCATTTACAGTATCTTCTTGATATTTTCTATTCTATATTTCTATCATTGACCTTCTACTTTCCTCCTATTTTGTATGTACTTTAATATTTAAATGTTTTCATAAAATATAACACATTCAAAAGTGCTTTACAAAAATGAAAGACATTAAGAAAAAGGCATTTTAAACAGTCATTAAAAAGCAACACAATCTACCTGCATTGCAATTACTCTAAACGTGTAATAACGTGCTTTAACCAGTAGGTGGTTTGGGTTAAAAAGCTGTCAAGTTTACAGTGTTAACAAAATAAAATATACTGCTGTTTCCGGTTTAGTTTACGACGGATATATTTGGTTATTGTTTTGATATTTGTAACACAAAAGCGATGGAAAAAACCCACAGCAACACAGAAAAGATGGTCTCAACATACCCAGCGGTCTAGTAGTTAATAAAAAACAATAATATCAAAACAAAATATTACTACTAACTTTATGTGAAATTAAAACAGAACGGTAAAAGAATAGTTTCCGGTCTATTCTGAGGCCCGATCTCTGTAGATAAATAAAGAACTACGACAGATGTGTAATATTTAATGCAGCCGAACCATTTATTACAATGCATTCATGTGATGACTTTCAAAGAGTAAAGCAAGCACTGCTGAATAAAGTATGATTTTATCTTTTACGAAACGTTTTTTTTCATATGGAATGCAGTTGGAGGTCAACCAATCACAGAGCTTGAGGACTAATCACGGGGTTTGTGAAGCAAAGCACATGTTGTAGTCCCAAATGAAAGCTGAGGATTCTGGGTAGTGTAGTGTCTTCTGCCATCCTAAACTCCGAAAAAATATTTGTTTCTCCGAATCGAAGGGGAAAAATACAAAAGCATTGTACACAATTTAAACCAATCAATGTTGTGTAATTAACAAGGATAATCTGGTGTTTTTGAGTTGATGAGTAGTGCAGATATCACTGTAAAATCAATCGACAGTAAAGAGAATACTTACTTCCGGGTGTAAAATCCTCCGTTATCCAATGGGAATGGACGCTCACATTGCCTTTAACTGCCGCCGACATGGACCGATGCGGTGCTTCCCTGAGCGTCAAATACCGCCGCCGATGGGAATACATTACAATCAGTTGAAAGCTCTTTGCGTCCGTTTATGAAGCTGAAGGAGACTCGGCGCGTCACAACTGCACGCCATAGGACCCTGACCAATCGTCGCTCCTGGACGTTCAGGGAGTGAGACTGTGTTGGTATGTGGAACTTTCCCTCGATTCCATTGGCTCTAGCGGTTATAAAGAGATTTCAATCATCAAAATCGACCAAGGGGGGCCAGAGATATGGAAAACCACCCAAATGACCACAGAAGTGGTTTATTTTTGCTAAATCTCTCTAAAAAGGTCAAATTTAACTTGTTTTGCATCAATCTTGATACAGGGTACTTATTATATGTTGTAGTTTGGATTCCTAAAGCTTTTAGTCTACCATCCCATCATTCAAGGGTGGTTTTCACTATAAGTAATTTTTTTTTTTGGACGGACACTATCATTTAAATGTTTTTACTGTGCTCAATCTGAATTTACTTTAAAATAAAAACATCTATATTGATTCTGACACTTCTACATCCAACTCACAGATGTAACCTTGCTTTGAGAAAAAAGATTAATAATTTAACCCTTTTAGAAGGGAAGATATGGTCATTTGTTCTGGGAATGTCATTTTCGAGCCTGAGACCTGAAAAACAGGCTCAGGGTTTAACAGGTTCAGTGCATAAGATCTGACAACGGTACTGAATTCACTGGGCATGAGTTTCAAACTTTACTTAGGACGAAAGGGATAAGGCACGAGACAAGTGCCCCCTACTCACCTCACCAGAACGGTACTGCCGAGAGAGGTTGGAGGACCTTATTTGAGATGTCACGATGCATGTAATTAGAGAGTAACCTCCCAAAGCAGTTATGGACATATGCTGTACAGACAGCAGTATAGATACGTAACAGGTGTTCTCATTCATAACACTCCGTTCGATGTCTCACTATGGGATGCGCCTCAACGCGTATGCATCAGAAGCATCAATCTCATTACGCCAATCCTGATTGGCTGGTGATCTTGACGACTACGTCAGGGAATCCACCCACCCTTTAAGTAGCTTGCGCTACCTCGCAGCGTCATTCAAACACCTCTTCTCGCTTCGGAGCACATCTTAAATAAGAATATCAGTAGCCAGGCTAGCTTAACGGTCCACAGACTGAACCACAAAGCTAACCTTCGGTCGCCGGACGCTTGCCGGCTACTTTTGCTTCGCACGGGATTTTTTCATATTAACACACCAGTTAATACCGAAATCTGCCCTGCCGTTTTTTTCTTCCACAAATAACGGTAAGGTTTTGATTTTTTCCTGCAAACAGTAACATACCTGTTGCTAGTTTGTCCCTCCACGCCGACACCCCGGCGAACGAGGATGGACCCTTCTCTCCCTCACACCAGAGGAGATGGAGGTTCGGAGGCTCGGCTCTGCGGCTGCGGGCTCAAAATTTCGGGCACGGACTCACACCAGGTCTGCTCGTCCTGCCTCGGGCTGAAACATGCCCAGGAGGCTATCGACGCTTCACCACCAAGAGCCTCCGCCGACGGCTAGCGCGCCAAGCTAGCCTGTCGGGACAAGACCCCTTAATGCCTGTCGATTTGCCGACCGGCGATCGAGGCGTGGTGGCGTCCGCCACGGGTGTCGAGCCCCGCGCTGTGTCAAGCTGGGGCTCAACGGCGGCGGCGGCAGCCGCGGGAAGGGAGCCCCGCGCTGTGACAAGCTGGGGCTCCCAACTGGACCTCACCGTGGTTCCACCCGCGGAGGATGTCCTGGAGCTGGACTACGTGGAGGAGGCTGAAGAGGATACCTCTGAGTTCCTCTTATCCGACTCGGACGAGGACGAAGATGACATCTTCGTCTCATCTGCTCAGGCTGCCAAGCCGGAGGCGGTGTCCGCTCCCCCAGGCGAAAGCGCGCCATCTCTGCCCCGCCTCAGCATGGACTTGCAGGCCCTGTGTCAACGCGCTGCATCCAGACTGGACATCCCTTGGCCTGAAGTAGCCAAGGAGACCTCCAGGTCTCGCTATGAGGGAAAGAACTTGCCCCAAGCCGCAGCTTTGTCCGTCAGGGCGCTCAACGTCTCATCGATGCTAACCGCTTACCAGGCGGAGCTCTGTGAAGACATGACAAATAAACCTGAGCCGGCCGTGTGGGACGAGATCACAGCGATCACGGACATTTGCCTCCGTGTGCAACGCTGTGCAGTCCAGGCCACGGGCAAATCGCTGGGGATGATGGTGGTTCAGGAGAGAGCGAGGTGGCTTAACCTGACGAACCTCCCGGACCGGGAAAAGGAGGACGTGTTGGACATGCCAATTGTCCCCGAGGGCGTATTCGGCACCGCTCTGGCTTCCATGCAGCAGCGGTGTGAGGCCAAAAAGAAGGAGGATGAGGCTCTCCAGCTTTGCCTTCCCCGAAAGGCCCAGCCGCCACCTCCAACGGCCCCGCGACAGACCTTCACCCAGGCTGCCTCGCATCCTTCCCAGTTCAAGGTCCCGAAACGGCAAAAGCCACAGCCCGCCCCGGGTCTCCCGCCCAGACACGAGGCGAGGACGAGCTGGCCAAGAAAGTCCCCGGTCCCGGCAGCAGCCGCACAGGCGCAGCCGGCCCAGACCTTCAGCCATCAGGTGAGGAAGAAGAAGAGGGCAGCCTGACAGCCTTCCCTCCTCTCCTCGGGGAAAGGGCTGGAGGTTCCCTGTTTTCCAGCCCTGGACCGTGTTCCGCACGTGTTCAAAGCCCATGTGTTTCCGGGGTGCAACCACGCCCCCATCTTCCCGCCGCCTCGAGTGATGTCAGAACGTCATCCTCCAGTTCGCGCCATGAGGGAGATAGACTTCACGACAAAGGCAGCAGTTCCTGCTGCTCGTTCAAGTCGCACAAACACATGTCATGGGTTTCAAATAAAATATTTTCCACTGTCGTTTCCAGGCTTAAAGCCAAGGGCGCAGTCAAAAATAATGAAAAGAAAAACAATGATAACAATAAACAGTCAGGTGACTGCTCCGCTTCTGAGAGTGGCTGTTGCCTCTCTCGGAATGCGGACGGTGACCGAGTCTGTGAACGCATCATCGCCGAGCGCATGCGCAGTGTCGACCGACACTAGAGGGCCCCATAACACAACCAATAAAGACACAGAGTGCAAACAACAGAGAAATTATCACGTCTCCACTCGCTTTGAGAAGCGAAAGGTGGAAGATGCTCACATGCTCTGCTTGGGTTTTCAGGACGATATCACGGGGCTACAGACTCCAATTCGCTGTCGTCCCCCCCTCACTTCTCGGGCATTGTGCATTCACAAGCCCGGGGAGCGTCGGCTCATATTCTAGAGCAGGAGATTCTCTCGCTACTAGAAAAGAAAGCCATATCCATTGTACCCTCCGAACAGAGTCAGAGCGGCTTCTATTCCAAATACTTCCTCGTTCCCAAACGGGGAGGGAACGGAATTCGCCCTATCCTGGATTTAAGGGCTCTGAACAAGTATCTCAGAAAATACAAATTCCGGATGCTCACTCACACATCTCTGCTGCGTCTCGTACGTCAGGACGATTGGTTCACATCAATCGACCTGAAAGACGCGTATTTTCACGTCCCAGTATATTATCCACACAGGAAATATCTGAGGTTCGCTTTTCAGGGTGTCTGTTACGAGTACAGAGTGCTTCCCTTCGGTCTGTCTCTCAGCCCACGGGTGTTTGTACGATGTACGGAGGCAGCAATAGCCCCGTTAAGACAACAGGGCATTCGCCTGGCAACCTATTTAGACGACTGGCTCCTTCTTGCACAGTCGGAGCAGGAGGCTATTACGCAGACGAATACCCTCGTGAAACACCTGCTCGACCTGGGTTTTGTAATAAACACAGAAAAGAGCATGTTGTCCCCAGCCCAGACTGTACTCTTCCTGGGCTTACGTCTAAATTCGGTGCCCTTTACAGCCCGCCTGTCAGCAGAGAGAGTGAAAGCCTTCAGGGCTTGCCTCGCTCATTTCCAGCAACGCAAATATGTTCTCTTCAGATCATGTCTGCGGTTACTGGGGCTCATGGCGTCAGCCATCCTGGTGGTACGACTGGGCCGCTTACACATGAGGGAATTTCAGCGCCGGGTAGCTGCCCTCAGACTGGACCGCGTGCGTCATGGCGCGCGGAGAGTGATGGTCACTGTGGAATGTGTAATGGCACTGCGCCACTGGCTGCACCCGACTTTTCTAGTACGGGGCGTGCCTATGGGTGCTGTCCTATCGCGGAAAGTGGTCACCACGGACGCATGTCTGACGGGCTGGGGGGGTATATACGAAGGTCGACCTGTGAGGGGTCTCTGGAGCAGCGATCTAAACGCACCGCTAGGCGTGGACGCGCTCGCACACGTTTGGCCCCCGGTCCTTCTGTACACGTTCCCACCCCTGGCTCTAATACCTTCAACTCTGGCCAGAGTGAGAGAACATCGCCACACACTGATCCTGACTGTACTGGCTGGCGGAGATATATCAGCTGCTGTGCGGGCAGCCGTGGCAGCTCCCGTTACGCAGGGACATACTATCTCAGGCGGGGGGGATGATTTTTCACCCACACCCAGAGCGCCTGGCACTATGGGCCTGGCCCGTGAGTGGTATAATTTGAGTACAGTGGGGCTTCCTCAGAAGGTGATAAACACTATTCAGAGTGCAAGGGCTTCCTCCACCAGGTCTCTCTATGACTGTAAGTGGAGGGTGTTTGAGGAGTGGTGCCTTCAAAAGGGATACATCTCTTTTCAATGCCCTGTCGGTGTGATTCTATCATTTCTACAGGACCTGATTGATAAACACAGAGCTTTCTCTACGATTAAAGTGTACCTGGCTGCTATTGCCGCATGCCATGTGGGCTTTGAGGGAAAGACGGCTAGCCAACATCCCTTGGTCTGCTGTTTTATGAAAGGGGCTCGCAGGCTCCTCCCCGTTTCCAGGTCACTGGTGCCCCTGTGGGACTTGGCAGTGGTTTTAGATGGGCTCACTCGACCTCCATTTGAACCCCTGGAAGACGCTGACATGAAACACCTGTCGCTGAAGACAGTGTTGTTACTGGCTCTGGAATCTGCCAAGCGAGTCAGTGACATTCACGTGCTCTTTGTGCATCCTTCATGCACTCAGTTTGCCCCGGGGCAAACGAGAGTGTTGCTGAAGCCCAACCCTGCCTTTGTGCCCAAGGTGGTTGGCTCATGCACCCCCATTGACCTTGAGGCATTTCCTTCACCGCTATGTTCCTCTGAAGGACAGTGGCCGAATTTGCTGTGCCCAGTTCGTGCTTTGCGCACCTATATGGACAGGTCAAAAGAGTTTCGATGCAATGACCAACTCTTTGTATCCTGGGCTAACCCTCATAAGGGCAAGCCCGTTACCAGGCAACGGCTCTCCCACTGGATTGTGGAAGCGATAGCTCTGGCTTATACGAGTCAGGGTTTGCAGGCACCAACGGGCCTGCGTGCTCATTCTACTCGTGGACTGGCTACATCCTGGGCTTTGTTCAAGGGTGTTTCCATTCAGGACATTTGTGCAGCGGCGAGCTGGTCTTCACCGCTCACTTTTGTCCGCTTTTACAGACTAGATGTCTCTGCTCCAAGTGTGGCCCGTGCAGTGCTGGGCCCCGTGTTGGGACAGGGTTCTACCTGTTAAGTACTGTTGTTTTTTGGTGATTTCGAGATAAGCATGTCTAGCAATACGGGAGTCTCAATATCCCATAGTGAGACATCGAACGGAGTGTTATGAATGAGAACTATAGGTTACTAACGTAACCCCAGTTCTCAGAGTAACATGAAGTGAGATGTCTCACCAGACGGCCCTTCTTGCTGAGGCGAAGCGAGAAGAGGTGCTTATTTTGAATGACGCTGCGACGTAGCGCAAGCTACTTAAAGGGTGGGTGGATTCCCTGACGTAGTCGTCAAGATGACCAGCCAATCAGGATTGGCCTAATGAGATTGATGCTTCTGATGCATACGCGTTGAGGCGCATCCCACAGTGAGACATCTCAATTCATGTTAATCTGAGAACTGGGGTTACGTTAGTAACCTATAGTTACTGTAAGCGTCTAGAGCAGACACCATACCGTGTGTTTACTGGCAAAACACCCAACTTGTCCAACATGAAAATATTTGGCTCTGAATGCTACGGGTATAAGCAGGATAAGAAGAAGCTAGATTCTAGATGTGCAATGGGTATTTTTGTAGGATACGACAAATATAGCCCAGCATACCAAGTATTTTATCCTGAGACAGGGGAAGTCCTAAAACATAGGCTGGTCAAATGTATCACTAAGAGTAGCGCAGATAGTCAGACCCAGACAAATCATAATATGGATGATGACACTTATGGAGAAATTCCCACAACACCAGCAGGGACAAAAATGGTCAACCAGAATCAGAGAGAGCCTAATGTGGGTGTACAGTCCTATAGTGAGGAGAATATTGAGGCTAGTCAGATCCAGACAGATGGTACTCAAAGAAAACAGGGAGAGAGTGCACGACGCTATCCCACTAGACAAAGAAACGCTTCAGAATATTTTATGGAGTATCAGTGTAAGGCTGATTGTAATGATGAAGGTGAAAATGTAGATTATTTCTACAGAGTTGCTTGTGACGTACCCAAAACATACATGCAGGCTGTAGGCTCTATGAAATCAAAAATGTGGGCTGATGCAATGAAAGAGGAGATAAACTCTTTAACAGAGAATGAGACCTTCAGTCTGACCACACTGCCAAAGGGCAAGCAAGCAGTGGGAGGTCGTTGGGTATATGCAGTAAAGGAAAGCCCAGATGGATCTGAGGTTTTTAAAGCCAGATATGTAGCTAAAGGCTATAGTCAAGTAGAGGGAATTGATTACAAGGAAACTTTTTCACCGACAGCAAATATGACTTCTGTACGTACATTGATGCAGGTGGCTATACAGGATGATCTTATCCTACACCAAATGGATGTGAAGACAGCTTATCTCCATGCACCAATAGACTGCGAGTTATATATGGAACAGCCCGAAGGTTTTGAGGCAAAATCCAAAACAGGGGAACACTTAGTGTGCAAACTCAACAAGTCATTGTATGGTTTAAAGCAATCCGGGCGAAACTGGAACAAGTTACTGCATGATCATCTTACAGAGAATGGGTTTGTGCAAAATGATGCTGATCATTGTGTCTACAGAAAAGAGTCTGAGAACGAAAGAGTTATTCTGTTGATATGGGTAGATGACCTACTTATAGCGGCCAATAACAACGGCTCACTCAGTGATGTCAAAGAGATGTTGAAGAGGAAGTTTAAAATGAAAGATTTGGGTGAACTTAAACACTTCCTAGGTATCGACTTTACACAGAGTGAGGGGGAGATCAAAATGAGCCAAAAGAGACACATAGCAAAGATGCTAGAGAGGTTTGGCATGTCAGAGTGCAAACCAAGGTCAATTCCATGCGAGCAAAAGTTACATTTTGACACTGAGGGTGAAGTTATCGATTCAACAGGATACAGAGAGATAGTAGGTAGCTTGATATACATTATGACATGTACTAGACCTGATCTGAGCTGGAGTAAACTATCACAACACTTAGCAGAACCAAAACAACAACATTGGGCTGCAGCAAAACAACTGTTGAGGTATCTAAAGGGTACTATAGACCAGGAGCTACATTACAAGAAAAGTGAGGAAAGCCTAAAGCTTGAGGGATACAGTGATGCTGATTGGGCAGCCGATCAAAAATGATAGGAGAAGCACAACTGGATATTGTTTCAGCTTAACTGAAAATGGTCCAGTTATATGCTGGAAAAGTAGGAAGCAGCCAACAGTGGCGCTATCGACCTGTGAAGCCGAGTAAATGGCATTAGCGACTACTACTCAAGAGAGCATGTACCTTGTACAGTTATTAAAAGGGGTAGACCGTAATAGCCCACATGTACCAGTAAAGATATATGAGGACAACCAGGGAGCAATAGCTCTATCCAAAAACCCTGTATCCAGACAGAGAAGCAAGCATGTAGACATCAAATATCATTTTGTACGATCTGCACATGCTGAGGGGAAGATATCTATTACATATTGTCCTACTGCAGATATGGTAGCTGATTTCCTAACCAAGCCGATGACAAAGGCTAAATTTGACAAGTTCAAAGGGTATTTGTTTGGAGAGTAATGTGAATTGCAGGTGTAAAAATTGAACACTGCTAGAGAAGTTTTTTTTGTTTATTTGGATTCTGTGTACCACTGTAGAGAGTTATCAACATGTCTTTGAGTGGGAGTGTTAAGCATATTTGTTTAAGAACAAAGTCATGTTTCAGTTCATGTGTATATGACATCATCAGAATGTGCCTGAGTGTGAAAGAAACGTGGTGATGCTAATGAGCATGCGCAGATGCAATAAACGGTCAGTACTCCAGGCCAAACTCAGTGCGATGTGGTCGTGTTTTTTCTGTCCGTTACAACTAGTAAGCTGAGGCTTACAAACTACTTTGGTTGACTGCAAACGTGGAGACTTCTGCTGAATATAATGTCTCACGCAACAAATGCAATGGTTGAGGCATACGTTAATACATGGATAAGATATCCTGGCTTGACACAAGCCTAATAATGCATGGACGATCATATCCTGGCTCACACAAGCCTGATAATGCATGGACGATCATATCCTGGCTCACACAAGCCTGCTAATGCATGGTCGATCATATCCTGGCTCACGCAAGCCTGATAATGCATGGACGATCATATCCTGGCTCACACGAGCCTGCTAATGCATGGACGATCATATCCTGGCTCACATAGCCTGAGACCCCTTGGTCGAATGCATGAATGCGCATGGGTGACATGGGACCGTGACTTGAAATAAAAACATGTGACACAACATGACGTGCACGAGTAAACATGTCCGTGATCTTAGATTGAGTGATACATTTAATTCAGATAGGATCATGATAAAAGATATGCATGCTGATATGTTATTTAACACCACCACAAGTTATATGCATACTTATCAGAGTTTAAGGTTGAAAGATCTTTGTGAAGTGAAATAAATCAATCAATCAAGGAAATAAACAAGGACACGCTGAATGAGCAGTAGTCCGCTTCATCTGTTGAGCAGAATATTACAGGGGGACCGATGAAGTGGCCTTGATTTACGTCTTCTCTAGCAGCTGGAAAACAATGCTGCCTCTTTGATAGCATTGATAGCATGATAGCATTATATATATATATATATATATATATATTTAACGTATGTGGGAGAAGTAAGGACCTATCTTTACCTTACTTAGGACTTACCTTTACCCTGAACCTTGGAACTAAAGATAGCAATGGCATACGTGGGACATTCTCGTGAATTTGTTGCAAACTGCCTTCTTGCCAGCGCTGCACCTGACGCCTTGTTGTTACGTAGAGGTGAGGCGCAGGAGGAAAGCGGCGCTCTAGGCAGAAGGGGGCGAGAGCCCGGAGCTGTGCAGTGAAACTGCTAGCCGCTTATGACGGCAACTTGTTGTCCAGTGCGAACTACTGAGCCGGGAGGTAGCTGCTATCGGATGTAGGCCTAACCCTTTGATTCCACCGGGTCCGTCTGCGTCGCGTCACTGCTGCATACCCTACCGGGCGCGTTTCAGGAGCATTTCAGAAGCGGAGCGTCTTGCGTGCCGGCTCGCAGTTTTTGTTGATTTGGGCATATTTCCTGGACAGGCTACTTTGTACAGACAAAGTTAATAATAATTGTAATATTCCACTTATAAACGACATGAATCAAAGATGTGTTGCCATATTTTAGTGATAAAAAAATGAATTCATCATCATAATTATTCTATATAATTTACACAGTGCCTGTAAACCGGAGGAGAACGCTGGCATTTCTCCTCCTACTTGAAAGACTACGGAGGGATAGGGTCTGCAAAATTTGTTTATTTTGGGGATTGACTGGATGCTCTGACCGGTCCACTTCCTGCCCGGCGCCTCTGCAACGCCTCGCGTCGAAAATAGACTTGCATCCTATTTTGAGCGGAGCCCAGCGCCAAGACGCTTCTGGGGCGCTTCTGGGGTGAAGCTTCGCATGCGATGATTTGAGCGGCCCTGATGCCAGTGATGCCCTCTTGAGAAACTGAAGGCGTGCGTCAATTGTTTGCATGAAGTAAGCCAGGGATGCAGGGTGTTAATCGAGCTATTACCCGGGGGCGGCTGCTTCCCGTATGGTGAGCGTTGGAGCGAGCCAGGGAGGTTTTCCATTAAGCCAGAGGAGCTTCCGTGGGGCCCGACTTCCTTGTCCTTTTTCCTCCCGTGTCCGGGTTTGCGGGTAGCCGGCTGGAGCCGCTGACTCGAGCTGGGGAACGCCGCCTGTAGCTTGATCCGCGAGCCTGCGGAGCTGCTGAAGAGATAGGCCTGGAGCTGGAGTAATGCCCTGCTGCTGCAGTTGGGAAAGGAGGAGATCTGCCTCTGCTGCAGGTGAGCTGCTGCAGGATACCGAGCGGCAGCTTGAGGAAGTCGATCCGATCTCAGGCAGCGTGTCGGGCCCGGATCAAGATCCTGCTGGAACTGGTCGCGGTCTGAGTACTCTAAATCGGACGTCTTGAGAATCATAATACCATGAAGTACGAGGTTAGTTTGACGATTGCTGTCTCTGTGTTGCGTAGAGTCACCTGAAATGACAGCTGTCACAGGGGGGAGAGCAGACTTAAAAGGTTTGGCAGAGCGCTATGATAGGCTCTTGGGAATAGAGCGAAGTGATTGGTTAAGCTGGAGAGTGACGCCCCAGATCACTTATTGAGAGGAGAGAGAGTAGTTACATGGGAATAGTAAATGAAGAGTAAAGACGGTCTTCCTGGTTGAACTTACGCTGAGCTTCATTTCTTATCTGCTGCTTGTTATATTTCTCTAAAATTGTCTGTTATTGAAAAGCCTTGATATTTTTCAGATAAATTGAACTATTAGGTTATTGCTGTTAATGAGACTGTTAAGCACTGTCTTTCACTAAAATCAAGAAAAATATTTATCGTAATTGTCACATTAATGAGCGTATTTGTTTATACTTTGCAGGACTTTAAGTCATTATTTCATGCGTCATTGTATGCATCTTATGTTATCTCTCAGTTAGGGTCCTGGTTGTATGAAACTTCAATAGTAAAGAAATGATAATACCTTATAGAGCACACTCCAAGTTCCAAAGTTCTTCAAAAAGAAAAAAAAATCAAAACATGCAAGAGACATACATGGGGCTGTATTCAAGTTTTTGTACATGAATACATTTCTAACAAAGTATAATTGAACAAGCTTTTACTTCTTACGTAAAATGGTGTTCACATGTGTTTACTTGATATAAACAAACAAATTGGAATACCTTGTAATTGTAACCTGTAAACAACTTAATAATGTAACAGCATAGAAAAAAAAAGAGTAAGCTGGGATCAGATTTAATGAGAGACAAAGCCAATCGAGAATGATCACAACTCTGTGTGAGTTTGTGAGAATTACCAAAATGTCAACCGGGAGTTGAAAGCCTCATGAAGTCGGTATTAGGTGAATCCACCAGATGCTCTCTGAAGCTTAGCTGAGCATGTCTGTTTCAATAAACAACTCACACACAGACATATCCCAGAGGTTGAGCTTTAACCGCTTGATATGATGAAGGTAAGAAGCACACTGTGTTCCCTTTCCCTGGCTTTGGTTATTAAAACAGGCTGCCCTTCTGATATCTGAATAATAGATGGTTGAAATAAGGCTTGAATTGACAGAAAAGGCAAGTTTAGACCTTAGTTACATCAGTGCTGTATCTTTGGTGATGTTTCTATGGAAGACAAGCATTTTTCCTTTATCGCATTACATCCCCTCGTATTGATCCTGTAAAACTGCTTGAGCTCCTTGACCTCATTTCACAAACAGACACAGTGACATTGTGCCGGCAAATTCAAATTCAAATCAATCTCCCCTGTGTAAAAAAAAAAAGAGTAGAGAGAGAGTGCATGACAGAAAGAGAGAAAGAGAGAGGGGGGAGGGAGAGAATGGGAGACCTTAAATAAAAGGTGTCATCTTCCTGGGTGGAATTTTAATGAAGTGAATTCATAGTCTCTTCCCACAGAGAGAGGAGCATAGAGCAGCTGCAATTTATCAGCAAACCAGAGTAGAACGACCCCAGTCAGAGGAGGAGGAGGGCTCTCATCAGTGCCGTTAAAAGCTAAAGCAGGCTAATCACAAGACTGGGTGTGAGATTAAAGATGGCGTCATTCTATTGCAAGACCAACACACAACCTCTTTCTGCAAACATTAACTATTTTGATGGCTGAATTTGGCCTACATAACCAAGTGATCTGGGACACCTGGAAACTGACAATGATGATTGTTTTATACGTCATTGCAACATTTTCGGGACTGAAAAGGACGACAAAACAAGACATCAACTTCAAAAGATTGATCTGTGTCCAGATTCAATCAGCAGCTCAAGAACATGTACACCTAAATCACTAAAGACACAGCTTGATGGCAAGTGATCTATTGACAACATTTCCAGAATAGATGCCAGAATATTTCTGAAAAGTGAAAGTGCTGTAAAAAAGGATTCCATGTGGTATGTGTTGTGACAGCCTAAAATCTAGTCAACAACAAACAGAGTCACTTAGGACTGGCTCTAAGATTCTGCTGTGTCTTAAAAAATAGTTTGTGGCCCTTAAACACTACCAGCACAACCACCAAATCAAACTGATAAGTAGTATTTGCCCCAACATTTCTGACAACTTCGTGTCGGCTTATGTTGTAGTTGCTCTTGGAGCAGCAGAAGTATCTCTCAAATATTTCAATAATGAAATAATTGAGGTCTTTTTGCGTTTATCTATGTTAGCCAGCTTGCTACTGTTTCGATTGATCAAAAACAGGATTGTAATGGTAAAACATAACAGATTAATTCAGTGGAACAAACAATCACTACCATTATCCTTTTTTTCTTCTACGTCTCCAATTAAATGTTTTGCCCTTGAGTCCAGTCCTTCATTTTTTTTGAGGGGCCCAAATGTTCATTCAAAATATCAAATGTTTCCATGCTTTAACTCAACTCAGGGATTGTTTGTAATCATAAATATATTAGTTAATGATAAAAAAAGCATCTTTAAATGCCCTGTTATACTTAGAGATCACTTAAAGCAGCTCCATCAAAACAACTGAAGCAATAAAGCTACATTAACTTTTCTCACCCTCAACCTCCTAAGCAACAGTCACTCAGAGTTCACTCAGTCAGCACAGACTATTCCAATAAAAAAATACAGCCCTCTTTCAGATGGAGGAAAGCCAGATAAACCAATTGGGATGTTAAAGAAAGGGTTATTAAAGTCTCCTTAATCAACAACTTATATCCAATCTAGGCAGAGTTGGGGACAGCAATTCTGCAAATTCACGGATCTGGTCACCCTCTTCACCAACATTTCGGCATTAGTCATTCAACAAAACAGCATCAAACAAATTCAGGCATTTACCAAACATAATATCATCAGTCGCTATGAGATGACATAATATGGTTTGTTGACAAAACCCACCTCCATAAATAATGATTACAAATGGTAAATGTGTTATTGGCAGAATAGTGAAACATTTAAACGTCAATACTCAATAAAAATTATTATTTATTTACAACGATTCGAATTCAACCAACATTTTACATCACTACACTTTGTCATCACCAAATAATATTTGACAACAAGACAAACAGGATCAAACTGGCATTCCTACAATAAAGAATGTTCAAGCTCCCCATACATACGTATTTGAATCCAGCATAACCAGGCAACACATGGATGACAAGTACATACTCTGTACAGGAATTGACATCACATACTTTTCTTAGTCAATCCAACAAAGAACACTGACTCAAAGAATCAACAATTAGAAGACGTGTAAGGCACTAATAATGCTGACTACTTTAAGCTAATTTATAAGAAATCTTCTCTTTGAGCAACAATTCCAACATGCAGGTCACACAATACAGGATAATCCACCAAGTTCTCCCCACTCAAGACAGGCTGTTGGAATTGGGGTTGGCACAATCTGAAATGTGTTCAAACTGTACACAAAACATTCAACACCTACTTCTACCTTACACTTTTGGACAGATACCACTACCACACTTTTACGCCATTTCACTTTTTCATAAAATCTCTAACCCTCACCCTTATATATTCTTTAATTATAAATGAATCTATAACTAATACAATGTAATATAATATACATTATTACATTTTAAGAAAGCAAATGTTATTTTACTTTTCTTTTTGTCTTACGATAACATGTCGCAGCTATCATGCCCTTCTTTGTGTCCTTTGATGAACTTCTCCATTATATTCAGTACTTTGGGGTGCTTTATTCTACCTGACTGGCATGGGGAGGACATCGGTAAGGGCTTGGTCCCCTCAAACAACAGAGAAATACAAAAGAAAAAGAAAAATTGCAGGCAACAACATAATAACTCACTCATGATGGACTAGCTTTCTGTCCGTAGGGTCTGGTCAACACACAAACATACATAATTGGAGGGGTAATTAAGGAGTGTGATCGAAATAAAAAAATGAGCATAATTAATCTTCTTTGAAACAAAAGTGTCTCCTTTAATACAAATCAGAAACACAAGACACTGTAAGAGTTGAATTTTAACCAGGGAAGTTAGTACCAAGATAACTATAACTGGGTTTGAAGCTGCCCCTAGTTGGTTATGTGTACTCAAAATGGAATTGAAATATGAGAATTTCTTTTTTTTTTGGCCACAACATATATTTAATCAAGAGAGTCTAAAGTCCTGGTAGTTTCTCTCAGAAGCTGCAACATGTTGTGCTTTTGAAACAGCTGATCCTCGCACAGTTCTACTCAAACCGTTGAAAAACGCTTACTATGTATGACCATTCCAACAAAACTTTATATTGTTTAAGTCTCCAGTAAAAACCTGTGAGTTTATCCCCCATTCCTTTACATCATTTATTTTTGTTTACACAGAAGTCGTTTCTCTTTAAATTTCAACTTTGCATCGGAATGGATAAAAAGCAACCAGGTCATTTAAATTCTCTTCTCATTATAGTCTGGGAGACACAGATAGAGAGGTCCAATTTACATTTAGATTGTTTCAGCTGAAGTAAATTAATCAACACTGCAACCCGGCCGACTCACTTGTACAGAATACCCAGAAGACTGACACACATGCATACATATATTTTATGTATAGAGTATATAAATTCACACTTATGTGACACAAAATGAAGTTATTTGTATACCAATCAAAGGGTGAATCAATCCACCACAATCTACTGAATATGCTCTTTACTGTCAATTCTTCACACAGTAAATCACAGCTCCAATGCTTTAAATATCATTATTACATGTGAGAGAAAGAGCTTAACTCTTTTACTTGATTTACTTTGTTACTGTTTCAATGCTAACATCAGTTTTTTAATAGGACGGTTTTAGATTGACCTGCTGTTTTTGTGGCAGCAGTGTATATAAACCATTGCATTTTTTTAACAGCTTTCACCATTGTCTCATTACAGTCTTGGTTGTTCCTTATAGTTTATTTTGCCACTGGGCTATTTCCAATGGCAACATTCTGCCTCATTTATTTAATTACCATCAGTTGTTATTGAACAAACTATACTCTTTAGCTAAACTCATTTGTGTTCACATTAACTACAGTTACGGTCTGTTGAACATTTTATTTGTTGTGAGCAACATGGAACATAACTAACTTTCAAGACTCATTTTGATCATAATGGTTTAAATTAGGATGGTTTCTCCCCCAAATGAATAATTTGTCAACCTTTATAAGATCACTCTTCTATGTGAATGGTGAAGTAAGGCTGAAACTAACATTTTGACATTTATGCATCGCAATTGAGGCTCAGCTTGTACAGAATTTTTCTGGATTTACTAAGCTGCCTTGTTACAATACAACAATATCTTAATGACAGACAGACGGGCCATGCAGTTAGTTCCTGCTGTAGGATTACTGGTTCTGTGAAAAAAAACAGTCCTTTCAAACAGCACTGAACAATACTGTGTCAAAACAGCAGTGAATAAAAAGGTGGAATTGCAAAAACCTTTGAAGAGTTCTATCTTTCCAAAAATGTATTTTTTTTACAAACCAAAAGCAGCATACAAATATTTTATAAATGTTTTTCTTGTTATATTACCGTATTTTCCGGACTACAAGTCGCAACTGAGTATAATGGCTCATTTCCACCGCAGGCCTCGCTCGACTTAGTACGGTTTTGTTTGGCCTTGTTAGGCCTTGTTAGGCCCGGCTCACTTTAATGCTGCGCTTCCATTACAGTTTAGGAACTGGGGTAGTATCTATAGTAACGCAGTGTAGGCGGAGCCGTGACGTCATCTTCAGAAAAACAACATCAGCCGTTAGCTGTTAGCACTCAAGCTCAAAGCTCCTCATATCTGTTCAGAAACTAGACAAAAGTTAAACAAGTACAAACCACAGACTGTCTGTGTCATGGTGAATACAGTCGCTGGTTTATTTATGTCTGTATAGGCCGTTGTTGTGAGTGTGGACGGTCGGAGCATATAGTGCGTTAGCTTAGCCGATCTCCATTTAGACAACACGCATTTTAAAAGGTTTTTCGCCTGCCGTCTGTCTGCAGAATGGAAACAATCCTAGCGGAAACCCTGATATATATATATGTATATATATATATGTATGCTAACTGAGCATGTTCAGTTAGCATACATGCTAACTGAACGAGCATGTCAAGTTAAGAGCTAAGATATATGTATATGTATTGAAAAGGAATCTAACTTCGATACAACCTACGTTAATATCTAGGCCGTCTCCGATACCGAACTCCGGTGCTGATAAGGCTCCGGTGAACGGCCGTCCAATCTTTTTAGGACTAAACCCGCCAGAATCTACACGCAAGATCAACGTAATCTGCTTAGGGGGGCGTTTACAGCGTGGCCTCTACAACACTGACCGTCGTATCCCTATTTTTAGGCACTCCAGCCACGGAGTAGTAGGTGTTGGTGGGCTGGTAGAACCCCAGAGCAGTATCAAAACTGCCCTTGGAGGGGAAACCCTGTGTCGTTGGGAGACCCCTTGGTAATTAGGGCATCTTCAGACCCACAATCCCTAACCCCCAATTTTGATCCCCAGTTATACGAATCAAAACAATGCAAATGTAATATGCAAATGATGCTGGCTTACCGGTATGTTTGATATGTGGAGAGAAGTTGTCAAAGGTGCTGCAGCCTTTACGTATCGAGGAAAGCTGACGATCTTCAGTCATAATTCAATCAGTTAACTCTTTTTAGGGTGCAGCTATATGTTTTATTTATTTCAAAGTGGGCCCATTTTAATTATATTCATTTTTCTTCAAATGTGCAGAGGACTCCCCAAGTGCTTTGTTGATTTATTTTAAAGTTGGCCTGTGTATTTTTTTTAATTTTTCCTTATAAGAGTTATTTGTTTATTATTAGAGGTAAACAGTTTTCTATAATGTAATAAATAATAAATGCAAAAAAACTGTAGTTTTTGTCTATGATGTAGCAATATATACAACTTTATAAGCTATCAAGCTATCAAATATGTTTTGCGGCTCCAGACAAAAGAAATTGGTGGAAAAGGGGGCAAAATGGCTCTTTAGGTCAAAAAGGTTGCAGACCCCTGTCCTAGACAGTAGAACATGGTATATATTGTACGACTTTGTAATTTTTGAATGTTGATATGTATTCGCTTATAGCCTACTGTGCCTTTCACGCAGACAATAAAAGTGAATTTTGAAATGACAAATAGGTTTATGTTTCAAGCAGTGGCGAGCCGTGACTTTTATACCTATTTTGAAGGCGAGTTTACGCTGTTGACAGGAAGTTGTTTTTGCTATGGAAACAACATGACGGAGAAAAGCTTCACAGCGGGCGGAACTTGTCATAAAGTCCGCGACAATAAAGCCCACCCATTTAGAGGGAAGATATGATTGGTCAATTGTACTGTCATTTGACATTACTCTCTCGTTGAGTTAGCGGGCCCTCTGTGAATTTATAGCTGGACCACCAATCAGCTCCTATCTTCACAGTAACTCGCAGAGACGACCAAAGAAGCTTCTTTCATTTAACCCTTCACATTCCAACAGAAACTGAATAGGCAGATTCGAAGGATTTATTTCTTTGGAAATGTTATTTTAAATACAATTAAATCAAGTTATTTTGGTAAAACTAATGAAAAATATAACAAAAAATATATTTAAAAAAAATATATATTTTTAATGTTTTTAAATATTATTTTGTAGAATATTTTAGGCCCTCAGAGAGATTAAATCTTTAAAAACATGCTGTTCGCGATTTTTAAAGTTTGATGGAAGAAATAAAAATATAGGTCACTGACGTGGAGCTTGAGGCCTGCAATGCTTTAAAAAAAATGTTTTAGTTGTTTCAGTGAATATGGATGTTAAATTCACAAATTAATATGAATAATCTTAAACAAGAACAGGATCTTGAGCCATGATGCCTGTTTTTAAAGTACAGAAACATTCAGAATGCATGACGATTCCTGCAAAGGTTTTGTAATGGACCCCTAGTACTCTTAATTTATAAAGTAATAATAATAAATGTGAATGATTGAGCTCATAAGTGGCCTGACTGGCCCTCCTAATTTCGTTTTAAAGTCAATGATGATCATTGTGAAGGGGTGTCCAGCCCATATCAATAACATACCAAACTACATAGGCTAATGTGAGATTCAGAAATTAGTTTTAAAAATCATGTTTTCATGTTGTAGGCCTACCTTACATGAACCTGTTTGAAACTTTAATGACCCCATGATGTGATTATTTATATCTTAAAACCTTTAACAATTGTATTTAGCAACAAGTCCTCCAACTCATACGACCAAATAGGTCGATTGTTCAAGCCCTTATTATGACCAAATAGGTTGTTTGTTCAAGCGCTTATTACGACCTATAATCACGTTTTAAAATGTTCGACCTCTAGTGCTCCCGTTGAATGCAAACGTTACAGAGGGTCGTTTATTCAAAAATAACCCTCTCTGTAAAATCCTAAATTGTAGGATAGTTTGGCCATTAAAATGCTTTTTGATTAGATTTCTAGCGAGAAGTGTATATTGTACTTTTAGAATCCACGTCCAGTGGATGTGTAGGATCTATAGTTTGATAGATATTACGAAGATGATTTGAGGTTTCGTCAGGAGAACGTGTATATGCGGCAGCTTCCATGTAAAGTTAGCGTCAACCCTCACGGGGTGAAAACAGTATTTCCGGTGTCGAAGTTTTCATAATAAAACCAATGATCAAATTATTTAACAGTGATATCTGCAGTACTCATCCACTAAAAAACATCAGTTTATCCTTGTTAATTACACGACATTAATTGGTTTAAATTGTGAACAATGCTTTAGTGTTTTTCCCATAGGTTTTCCCCTTTCCATTCTGAGAGAGACATTTCTTTTTTCAGAGGTTTTGATCTGAAACATCAAACTACCCATAATCCTGGATGTTTTAGCCGCAATGGACGTCGGGATATGGTGTTTATGCGATATGAAATTGGAAAACATTTTTAAAAAATAAAATAATACTTTATTCCGAGTGTTCTTGCTTTTCTCTTTGGAAGTCATCACATAACGGCATTGTAATACACGGTTCGGCTGCATTAAATATTACACATCTGCCGTAGTTCTTTATTTATAGAGCCCTGATTAGAAGACTTCTGGACAAACTGGAAGAAATGCCGCCGAAACTGAATACGTGACGTGGATCATAAATATATCAGCAATTAAACAACATCTTCCATTTATTTTCACACAATACGTCTCCTTGCAGTATCAACACTAATTCGGCTGACTTTTATATTTGATCCAATTGGTAGATAGGCTATATTTACACCATAACGGTGCACAGCTGATAGAAAGGGACTTGTAGTTTTTAAAGATATTACTGATTTTCTTTGAATTAAAGAATGTAATATACTGAGTTGAGAGAATAGTCAGGGGTTTTGGGTAATGGGAGACACATCTATGGAATCAGAATTTCAATTGCTGATATTATTATGTTTTATTAACTAGACCAGTGGTTCTCAAACTTTTTTCAATAATGTACCCCCTTTGAAAAAAAGAATTCAGCCAAGTACCCCCTGATCAGCTTAAAAACAATTTGCTAGGGACAAAATGCCTATAAAGAGGTACAGTACAGCCTTGCACCATCAGTGTCTGATTTATTAAAACAACAACATTGTAACTTGAAACACTTAAAGGTGGGGTAGGTAAGTTTGAGAAACCGGCTCGAGATACACTTTTTGTTATATTCCATGGAATGCTCTTAACATCCCGATAGCAATGAATATCTTAAGTGCTTTGACAAAAAATCCATAAAAAAATGTCCTCTGTGGAAGCCGTAGTACTGTAAAAAGCACGACCAATCATTTTAGCCGGCCCGGCTAAAATAACTGGATGGCCTACCTGCCTGTCAGCCTTCCATCTGTGCACAAACTTATCTCGTGCCCTCATTGGTCATGTGCGCGTTCGTGTGTGTTGGAGGAGGGGCTCTGTAAGGAAGTGGCAGATTTTTTCCGGCTGTGTATTTTCAAATTCTAGCGCACTCGAGCTGGTTTCTCCAAAATTACCTACCCCACCTTTAAATGCTACATTTCAAATGTTTACAATCCATCACTAAATTCATGGCAAACCAATTTTAACATCATGCAATAACACTAAGACGACATTAGTTGCATTGAACTGATCTTTTTAATAAGTTGTACTTACAATGTAGTGAGAAACATGGGCTTGTGCTTCTCTGAGGATCTTTGTCATTCTCGGTGGGAGGGAGGCAACTGCAGTTATTACACTTCGCGTTTTGAAATATGTGTAACTTCATATAAAACCCACACTGCTCAAACTTCGTTACTTTTCCAAAAATTGGTATATTTATTTATTTATTTATTTTGGGGCGTGGGGAAGAGAAACAAATATATGAGCATTTTATGAGCATGGGATTTTGACCCCTCATATAAACATATGCATAATGCTGCGCTATACTTTGCGGCCACACGCCGTTGCCAAGCAACGCTTATTGTTTAGGTCCTTTGATAAGCAGGCAGTCATATCATTAACTAGAACTAGCTAGATCTGATAGATGTGGACATAAACGCGAGTGAAGTATAACCGGACGCGAGAGAGAGATCAGATCAGATCTCCTGACGGAGAACACGCAGCTCTTCCGGATCAAGCTCCCCCGCTGTGACGGACCGGTGAGCGAAGCAAAATACACTAAGAGTTAGACCTAACACACTTAGCTAGTTTATCTACTCTGGAACAAGCTAAACTAGTTATAAATATATTTATTTTTTACTGTCGGGTCACTTATTAAGGTTCAGCGAGCTGCACGAGACTGACGAGCTGTCAGGAGAGGGAGAGGAAAAGAGAGCACCCCGTTTATTTTTCCCATTTTATTATCCAGAATTACTGTAAACTTTTGAATAAAGTAGTTAATCTACTATTAGTAGTTTGTTTAAAACCATTAATTATTTTATTTCTTTTTCATTAACATAAAATAAATCTCAGGTACCCCCTGCAGTACTCCAACGTACCCCTAGGGGTCCACGTACCCCCATTTGAGAACCACTGAACTAGACCACTGGTTTTTTAACCCGCACCGCCTAGTGGTTAAAGCACGTTATTTAATTTTGTTGTTGAACGTTATATTTGATGAAAACATTTAAATATTAAGAGTAGCCTACATACAAAATAGGGGGAAAGTAAGGTCAATGATAGAAATATAGAATAGAAAATATCAAGAAGATACTGTAGTGATCTCTACGGTTAAACAGTTTAGTGAAGGACGTCCAAAGATATTAATAGGAGGATGTGCAAAACAGACAAACTAAAAAGGCTTTATTTAAACATTAAAGAATACTTTAAGTTAAGGTCTTCTTTTGAATAAGAAAAAAACTTTGGGGGTATCAACAGATAAATATTAAGTCTGACAAAGTACTTAACGTCTAATATATTGCCTAGTTTATTTTGGCACTTGACAATCACCTTCCCTGAATTTGACTCAGGTGTAACTAAAGTCTGATTTAAGGGTTGTTTATATTTCACATCATTAATCAGAATCTGCAAAGTAACTAAAATAAATGTAGTGGAGTAAAAATACCAGGTTAACCTCTGAATTGTAGTGGAGTAGAACAAAGTAGTACATGCTGCTGTAACAAAAACATTTCCCAACTTGGGATCAATAAAGTATATCTTATCTTATCTTATCTTATCTTATCTTATCTTAAGATGATCGATGGCTATTGCCATATTTGCAAAATTTGCCTCTGAACCTTGACAAGAGCATGTTTCAGGCTTATCAATTAACAACAGGAGGGGTCACAGACATAAGACCAGCTGTTAAATAAAGCTCTTCTGACCTTAGCTGTCATGTGGGTATATTAATGCTGCCCATTATGGACACAAGCAATTTTCACCAATTTATTAATTATATGTTTTAAATTTGATAACACCACTGTGTTTCGTATCCC
Organism: Dissostichus eleginoides; assembly: GCA_031216635.1. Lineage (NCBI taxonomy): Eukaryota > Metazoa > Chordata > Actinopteri > Perciformes > Nototheniidae > Dissostichus > Dissostichus eleginoides. The sequence continues at coordinate 11,578,636 of CM062285.1, forward strand.
CTAAACCTCCAGGGGTGTAAACAGTTTAATACTGGCAACTTCTAATTGTGGGAAATACGAAAACGTCTTTTAAAACTACAATTCCCAGTAGAGACGTGCCATAGAACACAATAACCAGCATGTGTAGTTCTGGGGGGGAGGGCTGGGCTGGACCCGTCCGAGTCCAATTTTGGACTGCCGTGGGACTGCCGTGGTTCCATTCCATTTCAAAGAGCTGTTTGACGCTCGGCGTAACCTTGTCGCACTGCCACTCCAACATCCAATCACAGGGCTTGAGGACTAAGCACGGGGTTTGTAAAGCAAGGCGGATGTTGTAGTCCCAAACGATAGCTCGGGATTATGGGTAGTGTAGTGTCTTCGGAAACTCTGTAGTGTCTAAACTCCAAAAAAACAATTTGTTTCTCCGAATCGAAGGTTAAAAACACAAAAGCATTGTACATAATTTAAACCAATCAATATTGTGTAATTAACAAGGATAAACTGATGTTTTTTAGTGGATGAGTAATGCAGATATCACTGTGTAATCATTTGACAGTGAGGGGAATACTTCTGGTTTTATTATGAAAACTTCGAGACCGGAAATACTGTTTTCACCCCGTGAGGGTTGACACTAACTTTACATGGAAGCTGCCGCATATACACGTTCTCCTGGCGAGACCTCAAATCATCTTCACAATATCTATCAAACTATAGATCCTACACATCCACTGGACGTAGATTATAAAAGTACAATATACACTTCTCGCTAGAAATCTAATCAAAAAGCATTTTAATGGCCAAACTATTGCACAATTTAGGATTTTCCAGAGAGGGTTATTTGTGAATAAAAGAATCTCCGGAGCGTTTGCAATCAACGGGAGCATGTTGTTTCTTACACGACCACTAGAGGTGCTACACTTTAAAACGTGACTCTGGGTTGTAATAAGCTGCTGAACAATCGACCTATATGGTCGTTTTTTGTAGGAGGACAGGCTGATATTTAGATGTTCATAAATATCTACATTTATGTATATACATGTGTAGCAGTTAGACAAACATAATTAATAGATGATCTCATTAATATCTATTTTCTATGTACTAAAAAAAAAAAAAAAGTTTACTAAGCCACCTTTTTGTTTTAATTGATTAGACACAAGATTTGTGCTGAAAAAGTCATATACTGTTGTTTCTCAAATGGATAGACTAGGTTATTAATTTATTCGCCTAATAGTTGCTTAAAATGCTACAATAACATTTGCAATTCGTTTTTTATCTGCCATGTACGGTATCAATGTCTCTCAGCCACCGTAGTGTCGTGTAGGGGGCGTGTCGTGTAGGGGGCGTGTCGTGCACCGTCTTGCTGCAGCTGGGTGATATTGGAATTCTCATTGTATATATACAGTCGCTGTTAAACACTTCCGCCAACTCCGGTGTCGATGAAGCAGCATGTCCTGCTCCGGGCTGTCCTCAGACTCACCATCAGAATCAGCTCCGATTAGACCTTTCTGAATCCCGACAGGATGGTGTCGGTCGTCCCTGAAGCCCATGCTGTGTCGATACATCCCACAACATCCTGTAAAGTTACGTGACGCATCCTCCCGGTTGCAGTGACTTTTTTCTTCTTCGGTGGTACAGCAGTTTTCAGTTATAAGATAAGATAAGATGGACCTTTATTAATCCCCGTGGGGAAATTCAGTTGTACTGATACTTATCACGATTGTATATTGTGCCATCTATTGGCCGGAGTTTGAACGCAGTCAGACAAAATTCAATATATAAGTCGCTTCGGAGTATAAGTCGCAGGACCAGCCAGACTATACAAAACATTTGATTTACAATCCGGAAAATACGGTATGCAATATTAGCTTTATAGTATTTTTTTGCATCATTCCAAAATGACCATCCAACAAAATGTGCATTAACTGTCTACATCTAGTTCTAAAAATATATACATATGGATCATCGTTAGTGACATTGGCTAACTGGGAATGTCATCATTTAAGCTTCTGGTTTTGACAATATGGCGTATCACTGCATTCATCAAAGCATATACAGGAAGTTTTGTCCTAGCAGTAGCTTTACCTGTCGACCTAAGCTCACAAGGGGTAAGGTGAGATCTCAACTCACTACAGAGCATGTCTCACATAGGAGGAATGTGTGGCAGTGACTTAATAAAGGCTCTCTTCTAAGGGTGAACGGCTTATAGGTCTTACCTGTTTGACCTGTTTGATACAAGCTTGCAAACTGCCAGCATTAAAGGCCAGTACTTTATCTCTGATATGCTTATATCAGATTAGCCACACCACTAAAGCATGATACAGTTCTATAGCCATCAGGGTTAAGGGTTAATAGCCATAGGTGATAGTCTGATGCAGCATTTATTATAATCTCCTTTCCCTTTTCACCTGGTATGATCTGATTATGTCCCTCTACAGTACATAATGGGGCAAAGGGCTGCATGGTCTCTTTTTTCCCCCTAGCCTTAGCAGCAGGCTGGTGTGACAGCAGCATTTTTTCTCTTCGCCACCTTGTTTTGTTAAATTTGGATCTGTAGACAGATTGAGCCCTTATGTTTTGGTAGTTAAGGGGGAGCCACATTTGTGGTTGCCCCGCAGTCCTTTTCCTTTTGTAAAGCCTGCCTTAAATGATTTTTTGGCCACTTGGGGACACTGCATCAGCACAACACTGACATATCCCTCTATGGCATTTTTTTATTTGTGGACACATATATTTCACTCCGTTTTTTGGGAGCCAGGGGGTATTGATCACATATCCATCACAACATGTGTCCACCCTACAACGCCACAACCAGTTATTGGTCTGTTGCCTCAGGCCAACATTGTGCTCAAAGGGTATTCAAACACCAATGTTTTCTACTAACAATAAGTAGGAAGAGGAAAACAGTCAGACATGCATTAAAACCTCTTAAGCCCCACGGACCCGCTGAAGGGGCCGAAACCACAAAATCTGCAAGCAAAAGTGTCTGAGGGCTTCTTAAGATGTAATAAACTATGAATGTTTTATATCCATGTAACGGGAAGAAACTCAGCAAACGGATCATTTTTATTTATTTTTTTCAAAAAAAAACACAAAGCTAGCGCTGACCCTCTAAATTAGCCAGGAGTAAAAAAATGCTAACGCATTACTGCACAGAAACTCACTCATAACACCCTTATTACTTATCGTAGCTGCACATCCAACATATCGACTATCGATCGGTACCTACATTATCACTCCATGATAACAACTCGCGACTTTATAAACAAAAACAGACATCAACACATGTGGCGCTAGGTAGCTAAAACGGCTGAATGGCTTACCTATGTCGTTTTCTGGTCAAAAGTGGTCTTCAATGGCATTAAAACGATAAAAACGCTGCTGAAGGTTAATCCATAGGTTAATCCAATGTGTCTGTGTCCCTTTGAAATGATTTCTGATAATCCATAAGCAATAAAGCTACTTTTCCATTTTCAGATGTCAGAGCGTGAGACAGCTTCGCTCTGGGCAAAAACTGCATGCGTGAAGCCCCCACCTTTTTGTGTTAACGTTGGTGTCTGTGGAAATTCCCCTTCGATTCTATTGGCTCTAACGGTTAAAAAGAGATGTCAATCACCAAAATCGACCAATGGGTTCCAGAGAAAAGGCAAAAACGCCCATTTCCACCCAAATCACCCCAGAGGTTGAGTTTTTTTTGCTAAATCTCTCTAAAAAGGTCAAATGTCACTTGTTTTGCATCAATCTTGATACAGGGTACTTATTATATGTTGTACTTTGGATTCCTAAAGCTTTTAGTCTACTAACCCATCATCCAAGGGTAGTTTTCACTATAAGTAAAAAAAATTTTTGGACGGACACAATCATTTACAGTTTTTTACTATGTTCAATCTGAATTTTCTTTAAAATAAAAAACATCTATATTGATTCTGACTTTTCTACATCCAACTCACAGGTTTATCATTACTTTGAGAAAAAAGATTATTCATTTTCCCCTTTTAGAAGTGTAGTTATGGTCATTTGTTCTGGAAATGTCATTTTCGAGCCTGAGACCTGGAAAACAGGCTAACAGGTTAAAAAAAAGTTTGTGTGTGAGTGGAGGAGTTAGGTTAGTGTCCGGGGTTATTGTTTGAATCAGTGTTCCTCTTTTTGAAAAAAGCACACTGGTGAATGGAAAACACTCACACACACACATTCATCTGCTGACTGACCCCTGACCTCTGACTCTTTTCATTCTCTGTGCTTATTGTCAAAGGTGACTGAGCCTAACGTCCTGATCATATTCCTTTACTCCTAAAATGTTGTTTTCCTGTAAGTATCAGTAGAAAGTTAAGTTTAAACATTGGCTTTTATAATTGTTATGCATTCAACATTTTCTTCACACATTAGAACTTTAGCTTAAATGCAGAACATTAACCCGAGCGAAACACAAAAAAAACAGTTTTAGTATTTTTTCCACAATATGTTTACACACTAATGCCTGTATTTCTTAAGTGTGCCATACTGCTTTGCATCCTAAAATAACTGCTCCACACTTTGTCACCACTTACTCCTTAGAACATCTGGCTCTCACGCCCCGTCCACACGGTGAAAAAATCTTCCAACGCTTCTGCCCATTCACTTTGAAAGGGGTGACGTCACTTCGCCTCACTTTTCCCCGAACTGCATTGTGGGAAGCAGAGCACGATTTACAGGCGTTCCAGGATTCAAAAGTTGAACATTGTTCAACTTTTGACGCCTGGAACGCCTGGAAATCTTTGAGGTGGAAGCGTCAGCCAATCAAATCCCGTTTATGCAAATCTGACAGTACAAGCGCTAGCCAATCAAACCGCGTGTAAGCTGGGAGTGACATACCGCAGTTCATTTCTATATTCCTAACAAAATGGAGGAGAAATTAGTTATTGCGGTAGCAAATCACCCGGTTTTTTATGACCAGTCCCTATTTACCTACCGGGATACATACCGGAGGAACCAGGCATGGAGGGAGGTGGCAGAGACAGTGGGTGAAACTGTTAGGTTTTCGCCTGTTTGGGGATTTTATATCCAGTTTACTTCGTTTTAACATTGCTAGCAAGCATAGACAGTATATTTAGCCAGCATGGAATGTAGCATAAAATAGCACCATAGACATTAATCTCATAAATGTTCATCATAGCCCTCCCCGCTGACACTTTACCTCTGCCACATCATAGACTATATGCATCACATGAATGCACACAATGTCATACTCCTTTCTGCACATATTCTGATTTCACATTTCATAGTTTATATTCTAAAATTCATTCATAGCATTCTATTTCCATGTCAATTACTGCTTTATTTAATTGTTATCTTATTGCAATTTAACTGTATTTTATTACGGTGTAAAACATTTTGTGTTTTATATTAGATTTCTTTTTTTTTATATATGCACCATGACATCAAGTCAAATTCCTAGTATGTGCAAACCTACCTGGCAATAAACCTGATTCTGGTTCTGATTCTGATAGTGTGACATGTAAAACCTTTTATGCAATTGACAGTGATAAAGGGATTTGGTTTTCATTAATGGAGGAATAATTTTCGTAAATTAAAGAAATTAACTGTATTCTTTCATTTCATTTTATTAGACGAAGTGTGCAGAAAGAAATGGAAGACACTGAGGGACAGGTACAGGAAGGATAAACAAAATGAAAAGGAAGGGAAAAGAAGCGGTTCAGGGTCTTCAGGGGGATATAAGCCCTGGCGTTTCGTGGCAGTCATGAGTTTTTTAAACCCATTCCTGATTGACCGTGAGACGTCCAGCAATGTCCCCCGGCCAACCCTGCCACCCTGGTGCCAGAGGAAGAGAGCCAGGAAAGCCAGCCAGGTGGCAGTCAGCCAGCCAGTCCGCCAGCCAGTCCGCCAGCCAGTCAGCCAGCTAACAGCCAGCAAGCAGAGGAAGGGGAGACAGGACAGGAGGAGGCGAGTGTTGCGTTCCGGGGGAAAAGGAAAAGGGGAAGGGAGATGTCCTCCTTTGAGCAAAGTTTGCTGTCTGCCGTCAGTCCTATTCTGGCCATGCCACCTCCACCACCCCCACCAGTGGTGGTGGAGGACGACGAGGACCTGTTGTTCTTCAAGAGTCTCTTGCCCACCATGATACTGATGTCGAGAGCGAAGAGGTTAAGAGTCAGATTTGCCATTCACAAGGTGGTTTTAGATGCAGACCAGGAGGAAAATTGATTACTGATACTGATACTGATCCACATTATATGTTTTTACACTCATCACACACTTCACTCAACATTACATAAATAAAAGTTATTTAAAGTATGTTATGGCTATACTGTGTCTTGACTTGTTCATGTGGTTTGTCAGTTGCAACATACCAAAAGCTTAATGTATGTCGATATATAATGTGAAAACCTGTTGTAATTATGAGTGGGTTATCACTAAAAACAGGACTGAAGGAAAAAGTTTGTTAGTCATATCATAATATCAATTCAAGAAACATGTTTATTAGGAATGATTGATTGATTTTAAAATGGCTCATTTGGAAAATTGGCTTTTTAAAGAAAATATGGGTAGCTCTTAAAAGAGCTTTTGGTTTGGAGACAATGGTGACCCTACACCACATTCGCCTGCCATGGCACTGCACCACCTCCTCATTGAAATAGGAGCTGAAGGTCTCCCGCAGTTGGATGGATCTGCGTGTGGCATTGTTGGAGCCCAGCCTCGGTGCATCACACAGGGTTGGAGTAGCTTCATCCGTGGACTCTGCGATAGGTGTGCGTGATGTCCTTCCTATCGTCTTCCTGCGGAGGAAGTTGTGCAACACACAGGTGGCCTTCACACACTACTCTGTTACCTCCGGGCTGGTGGTGATGACACGCCTGAACATTCTCCACTGGGATGAGAGGATGCCAAACGCACATTCAACCACCAACCTGGCCCGGCTGAGGCGGTAGTTGAACATCCTCCTTTCACGGGTGAGGTGACGTCCAGGGAATGGACGCAGCAGGTTGTCCATCAGCGGAAAAGCCTCATCTCCTACAAACACATGGGGAAGAAGGCCCAGCCGCTCTGCTCCTGGGATGACGGTGTCAGGTGGTAGCTGCAGACTGCCATCTCTGAGGCTCTCTCCAAATGCCGAATTCCGCAGGCTCCCACTGTCGCTGCTCTTTCCAAAGCCTCCGACATCCACTACCCTGAAGAGGTACTGGGCATCCACGACAGCCAGCAGTACCAAGGAGTAGGTGGACTTGTAGTTGAAGTACAGGGACCCAGAATTTTCCGGAGCCTGGATCACCACGTGCTTCCCATCAATGGCACCAACGCAATTGGGAAACTCCCAGCGCTCCTGGAACCCAGCAGCGATGGCTCTCCAGTCCTCCGTCTGTGGTACCGGCATGGTCTCCTCAACCAGGGCGGTCCAGATGGCACCCGCAACCTCCTTGACGATGACAGCCACTGTTGCATGCCCGACCCGATAGCTGAATGCTATGGTCCTGTATGAATCACCGGTTGCCAGGTACCTGAGAAAAAAATAATATACATGATTAAAAAAATGATTTAAAAAATATATACATGATTTAAAATATATATGTCAGACCCCACACACACACATAGACCACAGACACACACAGACCACACAGGGGAGCAATACTGTGTTTACCTAGCTATCTTAATTAATGTCATCCATCTGAACTAAATCACAGACTTCAGTCATCATTCATCCATGGCATGCATTCTCTCTCTTTCTATACAGAGTCAGATGAAAGAAGTAGAAAACACACACAAAACGTACCGTAGGCAGATGGCGAGTCGCTCGGCGGGTCGGATTGACAAACGCATACAGGTGTCCGCCTTGGTAATCAGTGGACCCACTTTTCCAAGCAACTCGTCGAACACGTCTTTGCTCATCCTGAAGTACTGCTGAAACAGGTGGTCATCGAGACGGAGCTCTTGGACCAGAACGTAGTATTCCCCCCGTTGCAGACGTTTTCGGAGTATTGGATGTACCCAACAGCGACGCACACTACATGGCCTCCTGCGAGACATTGCATACACTAAATTCACCCTTGCTACTACACTTGCTACCCTTGCTGCAAAACCGGCATCCATTTTGGCAATAGTGGAGAAGAACCGGGATTTTTTGCATTGTATGTCGGGGGCGGGAGATTCATGTGATTGGTTGTTGGTCGCGTTGCTCGCAAAAAATCCCCAAGCTTCAGACACGCCCACCGCCAAGATTTTTTCTCCGCGTACGTGTGGACGCTGCGTCAGAGCTTTCCCGCTGAAAACTGCTTCCAGCTTCTGTTGAAAAGGATGCCAATTACAATAGTAAGACTAAATAAAAACAATACATTCTCCCAAACCCCAAAACAAATAGCTGAAATATAAGAAAAATGTACCCTTTTGACATCACACATAATGTTACTTACCTAATTTCTAGTGTTTACATATATGTTAATTTCAACTGTCATCGTCTTATTAAAATTTAAAGATTTAATTTAAAGGTCTCATGTCATGGCCATTTCTACTGATCAAAATTCCATTGTTGAGGTATACTAGAATAGATTTATACTGTGCAATTTTCTAAACTCACTTTGGTTTCTCATACAGCATCTCTGTATAGTAGGTGATTCACTCTCTGTCCTACACACCTTGTTGGAGCTCCTGCCCCCCCCCTCCCTATGATTCCGTTACAGCGGAACATCAGTGATTATGTGTTACAATGGCGTTAGCAACCAGAAAATGACACCAGCAAGGACAAACAGATGAGAATGCTGCTTGGGGGTCTGGGTGCCGTGTTGGCGGGACGTTGCGCGGCTCGCTGCTGCGAGGAGCGGACAGTGCGAGCCGGGAAGGGGGGGGGGGCTGCAGCACCCCCATCTGCGAGGCTCCACTAGCAACCCCCCCCCCCCCCAGCGCATCACAGTTTCGCTGCTGAGAGAGTGTGTGTGTGTGTGTGTGAGGAGCTCCAAGGATTGGTCCAATGGGTATGGTGACGTCACTGTACCCAGGAAGAAAAAGAGAAATCTCCAACGAGGCGTTCTGGGGCAGCATAGACAGGTATTTTCTGTGTTAGAGTTTTACTCGCTACAGGGTGTACTTTGAGGGTTTGTGACTTTGCAGATCGTTTACATGCAGAAAAACCTTCATAACACACAAGGGGACAGGTAATATCCGGAAAAGCATGACATGGGACCTTTAAAGATTTAATAGAATTACAGACGGCTTTAGTTATGCATAAAGCAAATTACTGCCAGAAAATCTACAAACAAATTTGTTTTAATTTCAGAGGATGAGCATCATAGGAGGAAATTACATTTTAAGCATCAGTTTGCACGTATTACTTTAAAGCAGATGTGTGTCTCTGTAGTTGGCGTAAAGAAGTGGAATTCTTTGCCGAATGATTTAAAAGGCTGTAAGAACATTTTTATGTTTAAGAAAATGTATAAAGAAAGCGTAATTAGACAGTATGAAGTTGACTTTTGATTGGGTTCTGTTTTTTTTTTTAAAGCTACGGACCGAGAATCAGCTCTTCTCTAACAGGACTGAAATAGAGGGGTATGAGGCATGGCTAGAATGGGTGATCTGTTTGGTATTTTGAGCTAAACACTTCATAGACGTGTTTTTTATATTTTTCTAGTTATCTGAGACCTATAATATATGCCTACAAATAGTATAATAGGAGCCCTTTAAAACTGAATATAGGCAGATAAGTATGTTATCCATTCAAAAAGAGTGAGCTAAAGATCGTGCAGACTGGCAGATGGTACCAGGTGAAAACACTCTAGGAAACTGGTTACAGACAGATTACAGATTTTAGAAAGAAAAGACATAAGGCTAATGGCAACTTTGAGAAACTGACATTTGAAAAACATGTCAATGAATCTGTTTTCTCATATAAACGGATAATGTCAGGTAAATTGAGGGGTGGTTCTTGACAAGAGTGTGCAAGAGTGAAGATCTGACGCAGATTACACCACGATCATGTAGCTGGCTCGTAATTTGGTCATAAACACCCAAGTCTCTTTCTGTTCCTTGAATTTGTCTGACTATTATGACATTGGCTCATAAGAGCAGAAATTCCAGAATCTTGTTGTCTATTGTTAGACATATTCGTCAGCCTTTCAAGTGAACTACCTCTCTTCTTCACCATGAGATATTTGTTTTTTTACATTGTCTGGGCTTTTTTTTTCCAAAGCCCAGACAATGAGAGGCTTTTTTTCACACTTTCGCTCAATGGAACATCACAAAGACTTCATACGAGGGAGCTGGCAGGGTAAAAATCAGATTGATGTCCAGTTCAAATGATTCTGACATTTGCATTCTCAAATACTGGTCCACTGGGTATTGTTTGGATAGTTTTGGGGTGGCAGTGCAGTTGGTAAAGGGGATTTAGTGAACTTCAGCTATTTGTTTGATGGAGAGAATAACTGAGCAACATTATCTTTTTAAGCCTCACAGAGAGAAAAAGGATTAATATTTATCAGGAAACTGATTATTTATTTAAGAACAAAATACAAAATGACGTATGTTTCTACTTTACATGTGGTTCCTTTGGAATAAAACATGTAAAGAAGGGGGGGTTTGTAGGACAAAGGAAAGAAGTGTTGGCCTTGTCTAGAATAGACACAATAAGCCTGTTGAGGTTATAAAAAAGGCTGATAAAACTCTCTTCACTGGGGACAAATACACAAACACACACCCAGGGAGTATAGAAGACAAGCTTTCTCCTGTGTAGTTGTTCATTCAAACTTCCAATGCTTATTTCTGCACTGCTGCGTAACAATGTATAGGATCTAATGTATATCCTGAGTCCCTGCTGCTATGATTATTTTATTAGCATTTAATTAAAAACCTAAGCTGGGCAAGCAGTGCCCCTTCTTCAACCTTGTTAGCAGTGGTCTTGACTTTTTCACAAATGTAAATTGAATCTCTGGGTAGACCAAATAAAGGGGGCAACAGAGCGTATTCAAGAACATCAAAGTGTGTATGTGGACAAAGTTAAAAAAGACTACCGACATAACAAAAAGGAGAGTCAAATTAGCATGATTAATAACCATAAAACCTTGCTGCAGGACTTTTCAGCACTGCAGGAGCGAGTCCTAAAAACCTGGAAATTAGCTCCAGCTGGAGACAAAAGAAACCAAGCCAATGCATAATTTAAGATTTCAAAATCAGATGTTATTTTGGCTACCTATACTTACCTTAGGACCGCAAGGGTAAGTTAGAGCATTTAATGTGCCCCCATTTTGATCATAATGTTCTCTTTTTTCCATTCAGAAGATGAAATTCCCACATTATACCATTAACTTAAAGTGGACCTATTATGCTATATTTGAAAAATATATTGTAGGGCCATACCTATACAACACATGTCTGTGAAGTTTTTTGCTTAAAATACCAAACAGATCACACATTGTAGCCATGCCTCATACTGCTCATAGGCCTACCCCTCTATTCCAGCCCTGTGCCAAACAGGCTGATTCTGCTTTAAAGGTCCCATGTCATGCTTTTCCGGTTATTACCCGTCCCCTTGTGTGTTATGTAGCTTTTTCTGCATGTAAACGGTCTGCAAAGTCACAAACCCTCAAAGTACACCCTGTAGCGAGTAAAACTCTTAACACAGAAAATAACTGTCTATGCTGCCCCAAAACGCCTCGTTGGAGATTTCTCCTTTTCCATTTTTTCCTTCCTGAGTATAGTGACATAACCATACCCAGGTCCAAATGGACCAATCCGTGGAGCTCCTCACACACACACACTCAGCCTTATATTTTCTCACCCGCGGCTCCGTGGATCTCCACTCACAGTTTGCCACACACTCACGTGTGTGTGCTCAGGCTGAGTTCTGCGGTGTCTCGCAAGACCCCACGCAGCAACCAGGAAATGACACCAGTAATCCAGCTCACACTGTCCGCGGAGCAGCGAGCCCCGCAACGTCCCGCCATCACGGCACCCAGACCCCACGCAGCATTCTCATCTGTTTGTCATTACTGGTGTCCTTTTCTGGTTGCTAACAAACGCCATTGTAACACATAAACACACATCAGAGCACAGTGGGCTCATAGGGAGGGGGGGGGCAGGAGCTCCAACAAGGTGTGTAGGACAGAGAGTGAATACACATACTATACAGAGATGCTGTATGAGAAACCAATGTGATTTTGGAACATTGAACAATGTAAATCTATTCTAGTAGACTTTGGTTTTGATAAAACAGTGTAGTTCCACATTATAAACGTTACATTCATAATCAAACGAGACAAACTGCAAGAGAATTAGCTATTTTTTGTTATTCTTAATGCTTGTCATTCACACGTTAATAAAATAAAATAAGTAGGCTACCGATACATAGCAGAACAATTGTGGCGATGTTCAGCTTAATAAGCCTTGTTCAACATAATTTCTTTAGCTAATACTACAGCGGGCTGCAGGCGAACCAAGTCCGCGTTTCGCTGCATTCCTTGATCTCCAGTTATAACGCCGGACTCCGCCGCCGGGACGCCGGCCGGAGCTGACGGAGCCGCAGTGCAGCCGGCATGCGGCCGGCATGCGGCCAGCGTGCGGCTCCGTTAGCTCCGGCGGCGGACTCCGCAGGCCACCACTGGGATAATTGGGTCCCCTTTTAACATTTGCTCCCGTTTAGCATTATGGGCGTCATAGCCATAGACTATAAAAGTCTTACCCAAGCCTGAATCATAAACTAAACTGTATATATGTGTATATATATATATATATATATATATATATCAAGTACAGTAACTACAACTAGCTAACATTGTAGCCTAGCAGAGTGGACAAGTTGCTGTTAGCTGACAGTGAGGCACGTACCTGTCCATCAAGGTGACCACGCCCTAATGTATGCAAAAACTTTAATACCAAATATAAATAAAAGGGTTGCGTTATAAACAATTTACTCACCAATTCATAATCATGAAGGTGGAATCTAACTATATCCAGAATAATTGTTATTGCATCCAGGGGCAGGAACATGTCTGCTGTAAAGTTGGGCATTTTAACATGGGGGTCTATGGAAATTGATCCTTTCTGCAGTCATCACCTATCGGCCAATAGATGAACTGCAGTTTGTGGCACTTCCTTATTGGCCTCCCGGCTCTGCCCCAGAGTTTGCCGCTTGGTTGGGACGTCTCACATGTGCCGGAGACGATAGGTTGGGAAGTGTCGCGTGTGCGGATGTCGCCAATGATGTAATAGGAGCCACAATTCTGGACCTGCTTGTTAGCACCCCCGTTTGTTTTTTGTTTGTTTAGATGTGGGTACGGAGGAAAAGAGAGAGGGTTTTGTTTTCGGACACTTTGTGAGTTCCCTGACACACCGGGGACACATATTTATGTATAAAATACATAAAAAAGTGCAATTTGCATAATAGGTCCCCTTTAAATAAAGCATCTAAACCGATTCAAATGTACAGACTTGTGAGGAGCCCTGTTTGACTTACAGATGGCAGGAGGACATTCAGCCAATTGCAAAAAAACTGAAGGTAGGATACATGAAGACACAGAACTTTGCATCAGGTTTTCAACATGATTTTCTTTTGTTTGAGCCTTTTCAATTATGTCATTTTGCTGTGTCCTCTTCTTTTGTGGTGATTTATTGGTAACAAGTAATCCCAAAACTTGGAAAACAATCACATAACAGAAGTGGATTGAAAGGTGCATTAATTAGCATCTCAAGTGATTTAATAAATGTACTTTGCTTTTGTATGTTATAATTCATATCTTCCAAATATTGGAAACCGTAAACAGGTAATCTACATTTCAAACTTCTGAAATAATTGTGTACCGAAGTGTATCGGTACACAAAAGCAAGGATCCATCTTTATTGTAATACCTAATTTGCACAAAAGCCCTGTTATCCGATAGCCACAACAAAATGTGATGGAACAGAGCGTATTCAGCTAAATGATGTTGGGAACAAAAGTTGGAGTGTGTTAGACCAGCTTGGAACACATTGATAATCCTCCCCTGTTGTGCAGGGTGAACACAGATAGTTGGTACATCTGAGGGGCCATTCATCACACCTAACTCGACAAACGCTTGGCGAATGAGCAATCAGGTTCAAAGGTTTGTCTTACAGCCTATCTGGCATTATGGATGAAGAAGGGTTTTTTTAATACTCAGCCTCTGTGAAAGGCAGGGAAAGTGGAAACAAGCAAGTTATGCTTTCAGAAGTGTGAAAACGAAAAATCAATCGGCTCCTCCAAAATGTGTGTTACAGCGTGAGAAAACAATTATTTTTGTATCGAGTGTCTCTATACAGACAGAGAGAAAAGTCTGTTTGAGAGCGATCAGCTATATGTACACATTCGATAGTGTCTTATATATTCCTCTTTTGTATACATAGAAATATTTGATGAGTGTTAGACTAATACTTGAATGGGAGCTGGTTTACTTTAATTCATAAAATAGGAATACATATTTCTTTGGGGAAATCACTGTTCATGGATAAGCATAATTTTAAACCTGATCATTCTGATACTACTACTACTACTACTACTACTACTACTGGTTTTGTCAGGTATTTTTGCTGGGAAACTGAATTGCTTGCTGAATTATGTACAGGTACTATGTGTTACATAGTGCCTGCATAAAGGAGGTAAGGGTGGATGGAAAGGTACAAAACACAGGACAATCACACCAGGTTATACATTTAGAATATTGCATGTGATAAAAGCAACAGAAGCACTTTGGTTAAAGCTAGGGAAACATAGGGTTTTCAGTTGCATGTGAGAAAATAATCAATTCCTGTCTCATGCTCAAGTCATTGTTTATTTTTTCCATATTAAACTAAGATCAATGGTCTTTCCCTAGCCTCAGCCTTAGTGCTGTTACTGCTTAAACATACAAAGTGTGCTATAGTTGTAGTAAAATAGTGCTTTAGTTGCATATTCGGGGGACACTAATATGTGGCTGCAGCCTTCTTATAGTCTGTTTGTGCTTGCGTCTTCAGTACAAACCTTCTTCTGTACAAAAATTGAATCAAATATATCATTTGTTATACGGACCCACAAAATCCATGGTTGAGATTTGGCCCTGGGGCTCTAAGCTAAATTATGCTCAGGGACCCTCCTACCTTTTTGCCTTTGCAAAATTAGTCACATCTGATACTCAAGTGCTACAATCTCAACTAATTTAAAGCAGTTTGCTCCCTTTGTTGGTCAAAGAATATGTAAACTTAAACGGTAAAGAATAAGCTATATACAAACAATGCTCTTTGAATAAAATAGTTCATATGTTCGGGTTGGGCTCCGTGATCAGCAGTCGGGTGATCTTTTTCCCAGAATGACCGCCTCGCTGCACATTATCCCTTACTTAAGACAGGTGAATACCAACATATACAGAAAATGTATAAAATAAAATAAATCCAATTGCTGGATGTGTATCAAGTTTGCCTGTACTACCAACAAATGTAGGCATAGCACCTGTTAGTTGTAGATAACAATAAAATAAATGGTGAGAATTCAACGGCATCAGACCCATTCAAACTGGTTCTCCCAAATGTTTGTTTTAAAAAATAAAAATGTATTTATACTATTCCTTGGCTCAATAGCCTACTGAAAGGTTATTATATACAGAGCGATACATATTATCCACCATGTGGAGCAAATCAACATTTTGAATTATATATTTAATCAATAGTCAATGTCAACGCATTGATTTCCATCGTGCATTAGTGAAGAGTTGTAACTAAACCTTGACTGAAAGACTAAATAATCAATATCTGTTTTAGAGTGTGGTGCCCCTTTAACGAGTGGAATCACGTCCATACATTGTCTGCACTTAAGAACGCATATTCACCTGTGAGTCTGTACGGTTATCTTTTATGGGCTCAAGTGTAAGAGTATCATTTATCAAACGTAATTAATAGTTGCATTTCACTCCCACATTTGTCAAGTCACAGAACACAGAATTGGCTAGGCATGTATCAGGCCTCTGGCTCTGTATCAAGCTCTCTTGTGGGACATTTCAAGTGCTCAGGGCCCTAATCAGCCGCTTAGTTCGCTTATGCCTCCATCCTGCACTGTTTTTCTTCTTTGTTGCAATGTGGCCACTGGGACACACTGGCAGCAAGGATAAGTGGCAACAGTGAATCTGGCTGTCTTAATACATCCATGGTCAGGGCCTCTGTGACTTACAGTTACCCACACAATGTGTAGGAAACGTGATAGATGACCTAAGAATGGGCCTTTCAAAGAGGTGCACGGTAAAGAGAACTGAAAGCAAGAGCTCCTTATCTGCATATCTTGCCCAGAACAAACAGTAGAAATAGGACTCAGGCGGAAACTGTAAATAACTGACCTGCAAACAGTGATTTGGAAAACTCACCACTGGATCTTCTGATTAAGATGGCCCTTGATTCCAGGATTTTTGTATACACACTGCAACTTCCAACAGGACCGTCATGTTCCATTTGCTGTCGTTTCACTCCGTAAAAGATGTTTGAGACAAAATGTCTGGTGGAGCAGTTCCATTTTATTTTCTTGTTTGGACTTGTGGCAAGATTAAATAGACTGATATTCAAAGTAAGGGGCTACCACATATCCCTAACTGAAATTAAGCTCACATAACTCGTCTACTGTGGTCCAAATGCAGTGTGAATAAAATGTAAAGTAAATATTGGAAAAGGACAAAACACACACTATTTTAGGAGCATAGTGACATCAGTAAAGCTCAGGTAACCTAGCTGAGATCTCAACTAAAGCTCATACTGTACAGCTATTGAATACAGCTTATTAAAAGAGGTCGGTTTAAGCATAGAACAAAAACAGATTCGACATGACCCTGAACTTAGAAGACTTACTGCGATGATGCGCCATCCACTCCACAATCAATTGGCCTTTATATTTCAGTGTAGCAGGATAAATGAAGCTCAGCGCAAGTTCTTTCAGGAAGACTGGGTATATACACTCACTCCGCAGCTGCATATAATCAGCTCATCACGGGCGTTGTCTTACATTCACCTCATTCTCCAGCAGCCAATCACTGTGCTGCAGCCAAACTTTAAAATGGTTCTCCTCTCTCCTGCAGTCAGCTGTGATTTCAGGTTTTCATGCTGCCGCCCGCCTCCTCCATCCCCTCCTTTCATCATCCAGTGCCAGGAGAGTTAATCCAAAGACCTCATCACACCTCCTCTTCATCCCATCTCCTCATCAAATCCAGATCTTCAGCATCATCACCAGTGTCTAGACCCCGGGGGGTTCCCTATATGCTCACGGCTGCATTTCCCCTTTTAGATATACGATTTCAGGATCGGGGTCTAATCCCCAAAGACTTAACATTTATCATATGACATGTGTCAATAAATGTTCTTTAAACAAAATGAAGTCTCTCCTGATTGAAATGAATGATTGCTTTTTCTTTCTGAATTAGCTATTCTTTTCGACTGAGAGACCGAAAAACATACCATATAACCTTCCGGAATATGTTTGAGTTTAGCAAGCTTAATGAATCTACTGAAAGGAACTTATTTATGAAAAATAAAGGTTGATTGATACAGTACAGTTCCAGAGTAATACGGGCATCTAAGGTATTAAATATAATACACTAATTAGTCTAAATTGCAATGTTTGATACTTTAGTGATATTAGGTCCACAAAAAGCTCATTTTTTCCCGTGCTGCCTGTGTTGCGATTCTTTTCACCCTCTGTCTGAATCCAGAGCCCAATCTGCTCTGATTTGTTAGCTGGTGGACTTATGATTGGTCAACCGCTTAGAGATTTACCAGAAATGTCAAGACCCTTAGCAAATCAAGTACAATGTGTTGGAGCGCCAGCCAATAGAAGCACGGGTGTTACTGAAGTAAACAAAGGAGTCCAATCGAGGCGTTTGAGGCAGGGGGGCGAAGTGTTTGGGATAGAAACTCCCTCTGGAGAGATCTTTGGGATTTTAGCCTTTGCTGCCATTTACATGCACATTTAGACCAAACCAGAAGCCTAAAATATATTCAGACACTAGAGTCTAGATCAGGGGTGCCCAATACGTCGATCGCAAGGGTAGTGTGGGTAGATCGCATGGCATAAAAAAAAAAAGAAGAAAAAAAAAAAAAAAATACATTTAATTTTAATTTAATTTTTTTTAAAGTTAGCCTATCATCCATCCTTACGATGGCATTTGCCATTTGATTGACGTTTAGTCCACTAGCACCCCCCCCCCCCCCCCGCGCTCACAACACAGATTGGGCAGGGGCAGCCCTGTAGGTATATTTGGGCTTGGTCCTTTTAAAAGTAGCTCCCAAGCTGAAAAAGTGTGGGCACCCCTGGTCTAGATGTATCAGAGTAGGCCAGAGAGCAGGTGTTGGAAGTGGAACGAATGGAAGAATAAGAATGCAGCACCATTACACCCTATTTTCAATGCAGTCAGGTGCTCACTGAGCATTTGTTCTAACAGATGGAGGTCCCAAGGTGACTTTGACTCAGAGATATTCCCACTTGCCTCAGGTTTTCTTAGCATTTCCGATTACTTGTTGAATAGCAGAGATTTTTGCATGCGCGACTGATAAGGTGAGTTCCAAATCAAGTTCCTCACCTTCCACAGAGAGAGGCTGCTTGCCTTCAGCGTTTTCTGCAAAATACCAGACATTCTGCAGCTGTAAATTAAACAGGAGCCATTTAAAATTCATAACGTTTTGGAGGGGGGAAGTGAACAAATGCAGCCATTAAGACATTTGTTGCAGTGTTCGCTGGTCCACAGGGGGTGAAAGTAGGGGGGAAAAAATAAATGTGTAGCTGTTTAACAAGAGCATGCCAACTGCCCTATGTGAGATTGGGATAACCATTTAAGAATGATAGATAAGTGATTTCTAGAGGATGCATCTGCTTAGTTGAAAGAGACATTTATCTGAAAGTGTTTCTGGAAGCGGAAAAGCATTAGTTGAAGAGCTCTGCTGTTAAACGTCAAGTGCAGTGCTTTTGTTTTAACTTTCATGATTGACGGGTCACAGGAAGCTTAAAGTGGAATGTCATTAAGAAATCCCCGAGAAGCTGGAGTGGAAGGAGAGTGAACCATGAGGTGAGAAAAAGGTGCGTACACACATGCTTGCACACACCCACCCACGAACACACACACTTTCTTTTCTCTGACAGGAAATGTTTTGCCTCGCTCACCGTGTGGTTTTTGAGTGCCGGGGATGGGAACGGGCCGTGTTACAGCGTATGGACAGCCACTGTACATCTCTGCCAGGAAGGGAGAGATGATGGGCATTTTTCCCAGAGTACGTTTTTTTTCTTTCTGTCAGAGCCAAATATTTTCCTCCCTGTCACTTAGAAAAAAGTGGTGCAGGGCCTTCAGTCTAACTCGACCGACCTGCCTCATGCTGTCCTGCTGATAGCATACCATTTGACTGCTTGCCTCCAGCATGGAGATCCAGGGCTGGCTGCATTAGTATAGTTAATAAGTATAGAAAAACGTTATTTGACACAAGCACCTAATGCTTTAAGGACCCAGTGAAACTTAAGAAGTTATTATTTTCTCAAATTAAAGCACATTTTTGAGGGGCTCTTGGTGCTCCCAATGGAGGACCCTATTGAAACTGAAGTCATTATTCTTACAATGAATCGCAATTAAGAGGGGCTTAAGGTGCACGAAAGTCAAAAAACGTTGCACATTCAATTACGTTTCAAAGGGCGGCCGCATTTCTTTCTGAACAATGTTTACTGAACACATTTTTTCAGTGTAGAAAAGGTTACATTTTGGCACCACACTGAAGTCAAAGGGAGATGGCCAAGTTTGATAATGGAACGAGCTGGACCTGGTGTTCTAGTTAAAAGAGACAGTTGTAACCCCCGGTTACTAAGACACTGAGAAATAACACTGAGTAACATGTCAACTTTATTTTAAGGCTTAGCACTACATACACAAACAATATAAATTATTTGAAACTAAAATAGAAACAATATAGATACACAATATGCAATTTAGGACAACATGATTTAGACAATTCTTCATGAAAACATTTAAATGAGTGTGATTAGATAAATCCCCTGTCCATCTAAAGTGGTTGTAAAGCAAGGCTAAGCAAATCAAAGTTTAGACCCGCCCCCGTGTCTGCCCGTCTACCAGGAAGTGAGATGCGCTGTTTATCCTTTTGGACGATGACTCAGTAACATTAGCACTGTGGGGGTTTTGATTGTAGTTATCTGGACAACTTTTGACATAGATTGACCGACTTTGCTACTTTTCCCAAAGAGCATTGCCTCTTATATGATACCCCCCTTGGTGAGTTGCATGAGAAAATACGGATGTTAAATATGTATTTTAATTAAATTATCGATGCTAAATTAGCCGCGGCTAACCGTTGCTAATGCGTTAGCCTAGCGTGTATCCGTGTTGCTTTAATGTGTGCGGAGCGGAGGGATGAAGTCACTGCACCACTCTATTGTCTGTGGTTTTGGCGGTGGTCTTCACGTTGCTTTGCCGCCTGTTGTGGCACATTGAAGGGGCATTGACCACAGCTTAGTCTGTTATTTGTTGTGGAATATGAGCAAAGTGGAGCTAACTGTGGCTGGTTATAGGTTAGTC
This sequence comes from Dissostichus eleginoides, assembly GCA_031216635.1. Classification (NCBI taxonomy): domain Eukaryota; kingdom Metazoa; phylum Chordata; class Actinopteri; order Perciformes; family Nototheniidae; genus Dissostichus; species Dissostichus eleginoides. The sequence continues at coordinate 11,599,116 of CM062285.1, forward strand.
GAAAATGAGTTTAGTACATTTTGTTAAAATAATAACATGTGTGACAGATGTGTTAAATAAGCTGACTGATAATTGTTGTATTTAGAATTGTTTGTTTAATAGGATTTTAGGAACATGTTCAGTGTATTTTGTTGATTTGATTAAGATACAGAGAAGTGCTGTTTCAATTTGCATTTAAACCATTGTATAAGCATTCATTTGACTCTTGGCCTTGTTGTCAGGTCGGGCCTTTTTTTTGTTTGATGTGAAGGAGATTTTCTGGATTCTTTGACTGGAACGCTGCCCTCATCTCTGCTGGTGTACTGTGGCGAATTTCAGTCTGGCGAGCTACCCATCGACCTATCTAAAGGAAGAGAACTATTACAGTTACCCACAACGGTGGTAGGACAAGAACTTGTGCATCTTTTCCTCTTCATAAGTTGAGAGCCAAGAACTGATTGATTATTGATTGTTTTGATACTATGTTGAATATGTTATAACTATATGTGTATAGAAGTAATGTGATAAGTTTCTTTCATTTTATTTAAGAGTCTGAAATAAGATTTTAAAAACAGAGTCCTGGTTCCCAAAATAAGAATATATAGCTTAGCTGCTAAATTTAAATAAAACCATTCGTTTATATTAAATAGGGATAATTAAAACAGAAGTAATAACACTAAATGATATCAAAATAGTTATAAAAATAAATAGGAAAATTAAAACCAGGATACTCTCAAATTCAATAACAAGGTAACTGAATATATATGTATATCAAATGTTTATCTGAAAGAAAGAGGGAATAAATATTATAGCTTTCTTTACCTTTTCCAAACGACGTCTGCTTTGTGTCTTTTCACCTGTGTTGCACAGTATCCATTTTCTCCTGAGCGACCTAGACTTCTGATGTGCTTGTCCACACACTGAAATGTCTACATTTATATTAGAGAGGTTTGATCGAAACTGATACGTATAAATAATTCTGTGCTCAGCATTCACTTTTGGTGCATGTGTTACACAGTACTTTGGTTAAGGTTAGGAAAATATCATGATTGTGGTTTAGAATGTGACAGCTTTAGGAAGAAATGGCATCTATTTCACAAAAGTAATTGACTGAATTACGTTTGTGTTTGGAATCCCGGAGTGATGGTGGTCATTGATAGCATGAAGACTTGTTGTCCCTCCTCTCTCTCCGTCTCTTGATCTCTGTCTCTGTTTCCCTTTCTCTATCTCCTGTTTGGCTGTGATTTGACTGTGAGCCAAGAAAGCTTCAACAACAGGTGTCCTATCTTCTAGGCTGCCTCTGCTCGTCCTGCACACGCGTGCTGAATTGTATTATCGACCTCAGGGGTGTGTGTAGTGTCCACAAACACTGTGGTCTGCATTATTTTAACTAACTGGCTCCAGCCAGGATTTAATTATTTTCTCTTCAACTCATCCATTTAGGACTTACTCTCCATGACATTCTGAGTGACTATAATCAGCGTTCATTTCCATCTCCTCTTCTACATAGAGAGCTAGAGGACGGGAAATTGGGAGGCAACAGGTAGACGCTCTTATTATTTGCCTCACTGTCAAACACATTAACCATGGCTGAGAAAACTACAGCGTCAGTCTCAGAGCAGAATAGGAAGCAGTGATTTAGTCACACACTCATTTGCAGAAAAAGAAAGCCACGCTCAGCATCACATCGCGCTGCTCGGAAACTTCACATTACTGATTAGAGAAAAATTAGTCAGGAGGGACGACTGCTGCAAGGCCTATTCAGCTTTCAAGCTCTCAAAAATGAAATTTGAACATGTGCCAGTATTTACACATTTACTCTGGAAAAACTATTTTTATAGAAGAAGGGCTTCTAAACTATACACTGCCTACTCGTATCCACACAAAAAAAGTACATGTTATTGAAAACATTGTTTCCACTAAGGAATTACATTTCCAACAAACTAGACAAGCTAGCAACCAGCTTTTGAACATATTTGAATACTTAGCTGAGGTGGCCGTTATTTTTCTCAGGAGTGGGTGGAGACCAACCAAAGCTAAATGGTTAGGGAATATTTTTTCTTCAATGAATCAAGTGACCACATTTACTCTCCATTTCGCCTGGGAGCAGGCAGAAGATTGTTATTAGCCATTTATATTTAAAACAAACGTTACAAATGTGCAAGTTAATTAAAATCCTCCAAAAAGTTAAACATTTCATAATCTGCAATGTTTGCTTTGTTGTTTTCTGGCTAGCAGTCTACCCCACTTTCTTGTGGTTTTGTCCTGCTTGTTGGCATATTACTATCACCAACTACCACAGCATGGAACCATCAGCAAGAATGTGGGAGCAAAGGCTGGAAACCGCTTCAAAGTGCTAATAACGTTCAACAATTTCACATGCCAGGCACACAAAATAATAGATGCATGACTGGTCTTTGTTTACCAAATGTGAATATATGAAAAAATCAACAAGTCCTCCAACTCATACGACCAAATAGGTCGATTGTTCAAGCGCTTATTACGACCAAATAGGTAGATTGTTCAAGCGCTTATTACGACCTATAATCACGTTTAGTTTTCGACCTCTAGTGCTCCCGACTGCAAATGCTCCGGTGGGTCGTATATTCACAAATAACCCTCTCTGGAAAATCCTAAATTGTAGGATAGTTTGGCCATTAAAATGCTTTTTGATTAGATTTCTAGCGAGAAGTGTATATTGTACTTTTAGAATCCACATCAAGTGGATGTGTAGGATCTACAGTTTAATAGATATTACAAAGATTATTTGAGGTCTCGCCAGGAGAACCTGTATATACTAAGTCTTTTCCCCTATTCATTTCTATTGACGGCAGCATCCATGTATAGTCAATGTAATGTCAACCCTCGCGGGGTGAAAACAGTATTTCCGATCTTGAAGTTTTCATAATAAAACCGTATTCCCCTCACTGTCAAATGATTTTACAGTGATATCTGGCCTACTCATCCACTAAAAAACATCAGTTTATCCTTGTTAATTAAACGACATTAATTGGTTTGAATTGTGTACACTGCTTTTGTGTTTTTCCCATAGTTTTTCCCTTTTGATTCTGAGAAACATTTCTTTTTTCAGAGGTTTTGAAACATCGAACTACCCATAATCCTCAGCTATCGTTGAAGCTCGGTGATTGGATGTTTTAGCCGCAATGCACGTTGGGATATGGTGTTTATGCGATATGAAATCCGAAAACATAAAAAAAATAATACTTTATTCCAAGTGTGCTTGCTTTTCTCTTTGAAAGTCATCACATAGCGGCATTGTAATACACGGTTCGGCAGCATTAAATATTACACAACTGCCGTAGTTCTTTATTTATAGAGCCCTGATTAGAAGACCTTTGGACAAACTGGAAGAAATGCCGCCGAAACTGAATACGTGACGTGGATCATAAATATATCAGCAATTAAACAACATCTTCAATTTCTCTTCACACAATACGTCTCCTTGCAGTATCAATACTAATTCGGCTGACTTTTATATTTGATACAATTGGTAGATAGGCTATATTTACCCCATAACAGTGCAGCTTATAGAAAAAGACTTTTAGTTTTTAAAGATATTACTGATTTTCTTTGAATTAAAGAATGTAAATACTGAGTTGAGATAATAGTCAGGGGTTTTGGGGGATGGGAGACACATCTATGGAATCAGAATTTCATTAGCTTACTGTCATGATTTGAGTTTTGTGTGTTAAGTTTTGGGTTTTATTTTGCTGTTCTGTTCTCTCTGTCTCTTGTCTTCCTTCCTGTGTTTTTCCTCCTGTGTCTGATTGTCTGATTGTGTTCACCTGTTGCCCTTGTGTTTCTGCCTCCTTACCCAGCTGTGTCTTGTCCTGTGATTACCCCTCTTTGTATTTAGTCTTGTCTTCCCCTGTGTGCTTTGTCGGTTCATTGTCTTTCCTGTCTCCCTCCATGTTGGTCACGGTCAGTTTTTGTGTGGTTGCTACCTTGTGTTAGCTGTGTGTTTCATGCCATGTTTTTGTTCATCAGCTTTTAAAATAAAGCTCGCTTTTTGTTCATAGACCTTTTTACCTTTTTTGTATTCTGCATTTGGGTCCTACCTTTTCCGAATCCTAACACTTACCATTAAATGACAGATATACCTTTCTCAGGGTTCCCGCGGGGTCTTAAAAAGTCTTAAATTTGATAATCTGAATTTAAGGTCTTAAATATGACCAAAAAAATAAGAAAGGTCTTAAATACGATTTAGAAGCTCTTAAAAATGATCGGATTTGAAAAGTACTTCTGTGTTGCGATCGTGTCTAAATGTGTTTTGGGGGAAATGTCCGGGCTGCAAAGTAACCAGTACGGTAATAGCCTTTCAGTTCCCCCCAACAATTTGTATTGAAATAAATCAACATGGAACCAGTAATCACTAACTTTGTTTCCCCCGGCCCCTTATCGGAGAACACCCAGCTAGTAACCTAGCAACCAAGCTTCAGCTAGCGGCAGTCAGAAACTCATGTATCTTCGAATCTACTTACAAATAAATATGGGGAAGTGTAAGTTCAACCGTATTTGGTTGGAAAACCTCAAATTTAGTGCCTGGTTGAAACCAGTGTAGGGGAACGTGTTTGAACACAACTACGTAACCACTGGGTTACGTTATACAACTACGGTGTAGTTATGCAATGATGACAAACTTGGGTCATAGGTTCCTCAACAAGACATCTATCAATATGTGTGTACCTCCACCATTAAACTGTCATATTCTGCACATTTCTTATTCTATCTACATACATCTTATAAGAGTATAATAAATATGTATAATATCGGTTAAAATAAGTGCTTCAACATAGTTAACATTGCAGGAATGTTGATTGTCAAGTCCCAAAACAAACCATGCAATATATTAAACGTTAAGTACTTTGTCAGGCTTAATATTTATCAGATACCCCCAAAGTTTTTTGCTTACATGTATTTAAAAGAAGACCTTAACCTAAAGTATTATTTGTTTAAACAAAGCCTAATTAGTTTGTCTGTTTTGCACATCCTCCTATTAATATCTTTGTACATCTGGCACTAAACTGTTTTATCCTAGATATCATTTACAGTATCTTCTTGATATTTTCTATTCTATATTTCTATCATTGTCCTTCTACTTTCCTCCTATTTTGTATGTACTCTTAATATTTAAATGTTCTCATAAAATATAACACATTCAAAAGTGCTTTACAAAAATGAAAGACATTAAGAAAAAGGCATTTTAAACAGTCATTAAAAAGCAACACAATCTACCTGCATTGCAATTACTCTAAACGTGTAATAACGTGCTTTAACCAGTAGGTGGTTTGGGTTAAAAAGCTGTCAAGTTAACAGTGTTAACAACATAAAATATACTGCTGTTTCCGGTTTAGTTTACGACGGATATATTTTGTTATTGTTTTGATATTTGTAACACAAAAGCGATGGAAAAAACCCACAGCAACACAGAAAAGATGGTCTTAACATGACCCAGCGGTCTAGTAGTTAATAAAAAACATAATATCAATACAAAATATTACTACTAACTTTATTGTGAAATTAAAACAACGGTAAAATAGTTTCCGGTCTATTCTGAGGCCCGATCTCTGTAGATAAATAAAGAACTACGACAGATGTGTAATATTTAATGCAGCCGAACCATTTATTACAATGCATTCATGTGATGACTTTCAAAGAGTAAAGCAAGCACTGCTGAATAAAGTATGATTTACGTTTTTTTTCATATGGAATGCAGTTGGAGTTCAACCAATCACAGAGCTTGAGGACTAATCACGGGGTTTGTGAAGCAAAGCACATGTTGTAGTCCCAAACGATAGCTGAGGATTCTGGGTAGTGTAGTGTCTTCTGCCATCCTAAACTCCGAAAAAATATTTGTTTCTCCGAATCGAAGGGGAAAAATACAAAAGCATTGTACACAATTTAACCCCACCTAGTGTCAGCAGAAAGTATTACAAATAATGATTACCTAAAAAATGCAAAGAAATGCATAAAAAAAATATAAAATATATTTTAAGATCATGTTTAATCATCTGATTCGTCTGTACATTGCTGTTTTAGTCTGTGTCCTTCTAATTAGTGTTTACAGTGTGTGCCTATTGAGACGTTTTGAGCCATGTGGGACAAAACCCGATCATGCCCCTCCCTCTCACTGTCTAAGTGAATGAACTTGACTGTAAAAACTACACTGCGCATGCTCAGAGTATTTTCCTATTTAATGTGTGTGGCAAAAAAAGAATGACCATAGGGGCACTGAGCTGCCATCCCCACCATACGTCATCTCACATAATTCAGAGCTGATTGGCTGTAAGTATGTGTGCCGCGAAAAGTGTACTGTGTGAAGAGGAGACGAGAGAGGTGCAGTGATGCGTCCTAAAACCCGGAAGTAAGCTGCGCATGGGTTCCGACAAAAAAGCAATGAGATTTCTCCATAGGATTTTAGAAAATAGCTCGAAATAAGATCTGTGGGAAACGTACCTGTTAGATAAATGCACGTTTTGTTCAGCCGGATAATATCCACATGTCTACCCTACTTTTATAATTTTCCAATCATAAATCTATCGATTAGATTTATGATTCGACTTTTGAAACTACAAGAAGATAAGGAGGACAGGACTTTATAAAAAAGTAATAGAGATTTTTGTCCAGAAGGATAGCATGGACTTCATCTTCAAGTCAAGGTAAGACCACAATTTTATTGAAAAAGGGATCTTATTAAGAGAGAACAATCCAATGTTTAAATGATAAAATTACATGTTCTGTTTAAAATTAATCGAAGCATCAGACTAAAAAAGCTTTTGAAAATAATAGAATATTTTGATTTAGGTCAAAATATAATATTTGTAAACCTGAAGAGTCAGTGCCAGTGCCTCAGCAGCCATGAACCTCACTGCACGTCACTGCAGAAGCTTATATAAACATCTACGTTTTTTGTGCCCCACCACTTTTGTACATGTAAAAACGCCACTGGTAATTAACAAGGATAATCTGGTGTTTTTGAGTTGATGAGTAGTGCAGATATCACTGTAAAATCAATCGACAGTAAAGAGAATACTTACTTCCGGGTGTAAAATCCTCCGTTATCCAATGGGAATGGACGCTCACATTGCCTTTAAGTGCCGCCGACATGGACCGATGCGGTGCTTCCCTGAGCGTCAAATACCGCCGCCGATGGGAATACATTGCAATTAGTTGAAAGCTCTTTGCGTCCGTTTATGAAGCTGAAGGAGACTCGGCGCGTCACAACTGCACGCCATAGGACCCTGATCAAGCGTCGCTCCTGGACGTTCAGGGAGTGAGATTGTGTTGGTGAAACACATGCACATTCCCTACTGAGAACCTTTCAGTCAAATGTTTTTCAGGAGTGTGTGTGTGAGGTTTTCAGTAATGAATGTGAGAGTATTTCAGTAGTATCGTGAGGTTAATTTATAGTTGCATGTGTGAGGTTTAATTTTCAGTTGTGTATGCGAGGTATTCAGTAGTGAATGTGAGAGTATTTCAGTTGTGTGTGTGCAAGGCCAGATGTTTTCATTAGTGTGTGTGCGAGGTGAGTTTGAATTTTGGCCTACACGGCCCTTCATAGTACATGGACATACACACCAAACATACTCGCGCTTCTCAATGCTTAAAATGTTGCCATAATAAACAAATACTTTGTCATCCACACCTTTTGAAAATAATAAATCTCACAGTAATATCTCTGAAATCTCAGGTGGCTCATTTGAGACTGATTTGGGCCTTCGAGTAATTGCTTCCTGGCAGAGATGGAGTACTCGAGTCCTGGACTCGGACTCGAGTCGGACTCGAATGCCGATTTTCGGGACTCGTGACTCGACTCGGACTCGCGCACTGATTGACGCGACTCGGACTCGACTCGTGAAACCTCGCGCACGATGACTCGGACTCGTGAATTCTCGCGTACGATGACTTGGACTCGGACTCGTGAATTTTTCCCCCCACGATGACTCGGACTCGACTTGTACATTGACGCTCCGACTTGGACTCGGACTCGAGCAAGTTTTCTCTGGAGCCTGATGTCCTCTATCCTGGCGTGTGCACCTGCGAGGCGAGTTCACGTACTGGGCCCCGCTATTCCAGTCTAAAGATGTCTAGAGACACAACCTGCATGTGCTGTATGCTTTTACACATTCTGCCTCCACATTGGAAAAGAGCAGTGCAAAATGCTCGTTATGTGGAAAAAAGATTGAAGAGAAGGCTCCGTAACACATTACTCTAAGGATCGAGTTCAGACATATAGGCTGTCTTGAACACTATCATCAGAGTAAGGTGATCTAATCAATAAATAAAGATTCAGCCGATAACACGAAAGCACATGGCTACTTAACATGCAGAATGACGTCATTTTGCATGCTAAGTAGCCATGTGCTTTCTGGGGCTTAATCTTTATTGATAGAATTTAAACATTCACTATAATAATTGTAGCGTCCCCGGCTGAATGATGGTCAGACTCTCTAACCGATGGTGTCTGTTTATTGATCACCCTTGCTTTTATACAATCATTACCAACGTAAGAGCTTGTGCCATTATCAGCCAGGTGCTAAAAACCCGATGTAACTATTTAGTATATGTTAATTTATTCGTCATCTATCCGTCATTACACGTATGTGTGTTTACACTGCTCCGTTGTCCATTGACTTCCGGTAAAAGTTCCTTCAAAATAAGAGTCCCGATCTTATTACTATCAAAATAAAAGTGCAAAACGAAAACTTTACCATGAATATTGGCATACAAATATAATCACTTCTCTAAAAGGTAACTCATTTTAAATATAGTTAGACATATTAAAGGTCATTTACAATAATAATAATAATAATAATATTATTAGTAATAAGCTTTATATTTGTATAGCACCTATTACAAGAATTGTAGCCAAACTCGCTTCACAGCAATTCAATTGACACATTAGTATAACATGACAGGATAAAAGCAATGTAGAGGAGCAGCTACATTGCAAAACATATCCACGAAGATTAATACATGAAGACTTGTGACTCTGACTTGACTTGGACTCTTCTTGGGTGACTGGACTTGGACTCTGACTCGAACACAGGTAATGATGACTCGGACTCGACTCGGACACTCCTTGGGTGACTCGGACTTGGACTCGGACTCGACTACGACTCTCCCTAGGTGACTCGGACTTGGACTCGGACTCGAAGAGTGGTGACTCGAGAGTGACTTGGACTCGTGAATTGGTGACTTGACTACAACACTGCTTCCAGGATAACAAACACATTCTCTCAATATTCTTGTAACAACCGTGGATGCGAATGTTCCCCAGGCATCTTGCTAGACAAATGTGGCTGTTAGAATGTAAGTGGCTCAAATCAACTTCTCGCCCTTTCTGAACCAGACAGACTAGAATACTCAGGGAGACTGAATGATTAGAGACAAAATGACTTATGTAAAGAATTGTGAATGACCTTGACTATTTGCCTTGTGGGACCCCTGACTTTGTACAAAATGTAAAGGCAATACATACACATACAATAGCATGATTTACAAACATGGAGAAAGGTTAGGCAGCCTGTATGAGTTATTTAGCAATAGGGTTTTACCTTTTTAATCTAACAAAGCATATATTGGATCTTTAACCAATCCTTTAACATACATCTGAATGTTTTTGGGGGTTTTCAAATTGGACGGAGGAAAATATTCACCATATAGCAATTTTCACTCGATTTAAAAGGCTTTGGTACTGTATAATGTTGGCTCCTTTACACCAACTCCACCCAACCAGATTCTCAACTGACTGCCAGATGCGGATGGCTTTTAGTCACCACTGTCTCGAGAAGGAAGTCCAATCATTTTTACCAACACTGGTGTTTTGGTTGATACAAGCGCATTCTCCAATTCTGTGACATGTGCATCATCGCAATCTGAAGCATCGTTTTACGCTTAAAACATGACTTAGTCACTCACTTATTGGTATTTCTTCATGCTGTTGTTCAAGTAAGCAAAATATAGAAAGAAGACTGCAATATGGTTCATGTAGGATCATTGTGTGCTATTGATGTGACCAGCAAATGTTCAAAAAGTTTGGTAAAGAGGCTCTTTTGAGTCATACTACCCACATATCCACACTTTAGTCTTGGTTTGTGTTTGACATTCAATGTCTCTGTTGTTTTCTAGGAGGGTGAAAAACCCTGTAGTGGTGATGTTTTTAACCTAAGAAAAATAGTGTCTGTCAGTATTGTGAAGCATTGCTTTTTTGTGCTAATTAGCTCCACCTTTCAACATCTGCCTTCTTTATTTACAGGGTGACAAGCCCATGTGGAAGACTAAGCAGGAAGTTGAGGATAGTTAAAGACCATAACAAGGCTGCAAGGGGTTTTTGTATCGGTCCCTCAACCACAAGCATCAAGTGTCAAGTTCCTCACTCCAGTTCCAATTGCTGTGCTTTATTTAGGTTTAGTGGCACAAGACAGAGAGAAAGAGAAGAATGCTTTAGAGAGCTGAAGAGAAGTGACCATTATCCAATCCTATTTACTTCAGAGTTCAGGGCACAACCGCATTCACATAATCTAGTATTAGCTTCTCTCCATCTGGGGCCCAAACAAAGGAACGGCTGCAGTTCTTCATCAAAATGAGTACGGATTCCATTTCCCCAAGGGAAAACAGCACAATGAGGAGTCAGGAGGGTTAATGATACTTTTGAATAACTGTCCATGTGGGCCATTTGGGGTTGAATTTTCAGAAAGAGAGAGTGAAAAAGAAAGAGACAGAAAGAGAGGAGCATGCTCTGTCACACTGATCCATTTTGAATATAATCAACTACTGCTGCTTAAGCTTTTAAAAATGAATTAAGCAAAAGTACAATTAGAGGGCATTGTCATGCAAATGCTAGAATATTCATTGTTCTCTGTCAGAACACATGTTAAATCTAATTAATGTGAACTCAAGGTTGTCTACACTGTTGTCTTTGAGGGGAGTAAGAGCAACATGGGGAATACACTCGAGAGAGAGATATATATAGTAGATATACACACTAAATAATAGCTTCTTGTCAATGTTTTTTCTTTTGAGTAAACATGATTTATTTATTCATATGAGACCAAGGATCATCAAAAAACAGATGAAGTGAGAGTCCACAACCAGTGGAGGTGGATTTGGATGTCCCCAAGAGGCTGAAATTCAAGTCACTATTCAATCATCCAAAGTAACTAAGACCAAAATCAGGTTTATTGCTAACACATAAGTTACTTGCTTTGGTGTATAAGTATATAAGTAAAATGTTGAGGTATGTATTACTCTTTAATACTTATACTTCACTGTGTTACAGAGGAAAGTATCCTTTTAACTGCACTGTATTTATTTGACATCTGCAATTTTCATATAGAGGTTTTACAAATGTAATTAAGCTTAAAAATACAAAACACTGTTAAAGATTAAATCAGTGGATCCCGACCTCTTTTGTGTGCACCCTTTAAAAAATGGGCCCTTTCATTTCAGATTTTCTTGCAGTTCCACCAAAGCGACATTTTCAAACTTAACTTATCACGAGTTTAAATATATTTTTGATGCCTCTAAAGGTCAAATTATCCAATTTTTCATGAAGACAATATAGATGAAAATCCAGAGAAATTGAATGCTATTCTGTGTAGGAGAACATAGTGTGTCTTTCTTTCCTCTCCAATGAATATGATGTGTTAAAATGTGGCAATAAAACATTTTTTTCAGTTAGAAGCAATTTTTTCTTGTGTGCAGTGTGGTAAATGATTGGATATACTATATAGTGATAGGAGAGTCAGAATAGGAATACATCCTAGATGAATTGATTATAAAGAGACCAGTTTTACAGCCAAACTATCAACAAAAGACGCGTTTAGTCCAAGGTCTGTCAGCTGAACTGGAACGGCAAAATGGTATTAAATGTTGAACAATGGTCTACAGCTGTATCCCATACGTTTTCCTCTGGTCAAGGTGGGTGAGACAAATGTGTGGCCCACGGTGATGGTGCGTCTTTTAACAGGTTTAGTCACAGCAATAAGAGAATTAGTATATTCTTAGTCCTATTACTGTCTTTCATAAACGTATCTAATACCATGTAATTAATTTTAATTGCCTTCTATATCCACTATGTGGCTAATGTACTTTTAGATACTCTGCATAACTCAGTCAACATTGATTTAAGTGATGTGTATAAGCAAAATTAATAGCTTGCGTTATGACATAACACACAAAGACGCGGAAGATGTGTCAGTACAACTGCAAACAATTTAACAACCATAAAACCTATCAGCAAACATTAGGTAATGGGTGCTATGCAGTGTGAGGAAAGGCTCATTAAAATGTATCCGTTTGGAGTATGCTGAATGAGTTGTTCTTACACCACATTTCAACACTATTTCCCAATGTAACTGGGTCACCACTGGAGTCCATAGACTTCAGAGTTATTGTTGCATTTTGGAGAAATTGGTGAATAAGGCTACTCTTACGCTGTATATCTAGTAGTCAAATGTCACAAGAGTTACACTTGCTGGGCTGTGTGTAATGAAACATAAGGTGTTCAACAAACCCTGAAGCTAAAGTCACCAACAGAGACAGGCTCATCATGCATCGCGGCAAACCGGCAGCTCTGCCATCTAAAACGATCAGAGATGGCAAAAGTAAACACATCCTTTACTCAAGTTGAAGTACAGATACTCGTGTTTAAAAATACTCTGGTAAAAGTAGAAGTACTGACTAAACTTCTTTACTCAAGTAAAAGTAAAGAATTTAACACCGCCAACATGAAGAAGTCCTGCCGAAGTACTTCCAACACATCAGCTGCCCGACGCGCGGGGGAAACATACTGGACCATGTTTATTCCCCTTTTCGACATGGATATAAGGCTCTCCCTCGCCCTCCCTTCGGCAAATCAGACCACATCTCACTGCTGCTGCTGCCTGCTTACAAGCAGAAACTTAAAAGGGACAGACCGGTAACAAGGACAGTACAGCTATGGAGTGAGGAGTCAGATTCAGCACTGCAGGATTGCTTTGCATCTACGGATTGGAGTGTGTTTGAGGACAATAACATCAACACACACACGGATACGGTCATCTGCTACATTGGGAAATGCATCGATGACGTGGTACCGAAGGTTTCTGTACGAACATTCCCAAATCAAAAGCCCTGCATAAACGGCGAGGTGCCTGGCAAACTGAAAGCGCGCACTATCGCGCACAGAGCTGGAGATTTGGAGGAGTTCAGGAATTCTAGGTATGAACTCCGGAGAGCAATTAGCAATGCAAAGAGACAGTACAAAGAGAAAGTGGAATCTGACTTCAAAGGCTGTAACACCCGGAACATGTGGGCGGGACTAAGAACGATGACAGACTACAAAGGAGCAGCGGGGGGTGCTGCGGGAGTGTCTGCGTGTGCATCTCTCCCAGATGAGCTGAACAGTTTTTTTGCACGATTTGAGATTAGCCAGGCTGTGGAGGCACAGAAGGATCAGGAGCCCTGCCCTTTTGTTTTAAACAGGGCAGATGTGTGTGTAAATCCTTTAAAAGGGTTAACCCACACAAGGCTCCTGGACCTGATGGCATCCCTGGCTGTGTTCTCAGGGTGTGTGGAGTTCAGCTGGCAGAGGTGTTCACAGACATCTTCAACAGGTCCCTGCTGCAGTCTGTTGTCCCCACATGTTTTAAACACTCCACCATCGTTCCTGTCCCCAAAAAGACAAAAATCACCAGCCTCAATGACTACCGCCCAGTAGCACTCACCTCCATCATAATGAAGTGCTTTGAGCGGTTAGTCAAAACCTTCATCACCTCCTCCCTCCCTGACTCTCTGGACCCCTGCAGTTTGCCTACAGAGCAAACAGGTCCACAGACGACGCCATAGCCCTCACCATCCACACTGCCCTCTCACACCTGGACCAGAGGAACACATATGTGAGAATGCTGTTCATTGACTACAGTTCAGCCTTCAATACCATTGTGCTCTCCAAGCTGGTCATCAAGCTCAGAGACCTCGGGCTCAACAGCGCCCTCTGTGACTGGATCCTGAACTTCCTGATGGGCAGACTCCAGGCAGTGCGGGTGGGAAACATCACATCCTCCACCCTGATCCTCAACACCGGAGCCCCTCAAGGCTGCATGCTCAGCCCTCTCCTCTACTCCCTGTTCACTCAGGACTGCGTGACAATCCAACACCATCGTGAAGTTTGCTGACGACCGTCATCGGCCAGATCATCGACGGCGACGAGACGGCGTACAGAGAGGAGGTCGAAAACCTGACATCTTGGTGCCAGGATAACAACCTCCATCTCAACATCAGCAAAACAAAGGAGCTGATTGTGGATTACAGGAAGCAGCAGGGAGAGGGACACGCCCCCATCGCCATCAATGGGACTACGGTGGAGAGAATCAGTAGCTTCAGGTTCCTTTGTGTCCACATCACTGAGGACCTGACATGGACTCTTCACACCACCACCATCACCAAAAAAGCTCGACAGCAGCTCTTCTTCCTCCGCAGGCTGAGGAGGTTCAACATGGAATCCAGGATACTCTGCAACTTCTACAGGTGCACCATAGAGTATCCTGACTGGCTGCATCACGGCCTGGTACGGCAGCTGCACCGCCCTCAATCGTAAGGCTTTACAGAGGGTGGTGAAAACTGCACAGAACATCACCAGGACGGAGCTGCCATCCATGGAGGACCTTTACTCCCAGTGGCTCAGGAAGAAATCCCTCCGGATTATAAAAGACCCCCATCACCCCAGCCACAAACTGTTCAGTCTGCTGCCGTCTGGCAGGCGTTACCGCAGCATCCGGACAAAAACCACCAGATTCAGAGACAGTTTCATCCCACAGGCAATAAGACTGTTAAACACCTGAACTGTTGAAACAACATCCATAACATTCATCTGCTACTTAGTAATTACTTATCTATTTGTCTAATATATCATTCCAATAGCTTGCATATAGACTCTTATTTCACTATTTCAGTTTTTTTAAACAATTTTTTCTTTTTGTATTTACTTTTTAATATTTACTTGCACTATATTTTTCTGTTTATCTGTATTATGGTGTTGCACTGTTGGAGAAGCCTGTGACCTAAGATTTTCATCGACATAACTACTCTGTAGCTTTGTTCGTATGACAAATAAAGAACCTTGAACCTTGAGAAGTATGGGCTTCAAATGTACTTAAGTAAAAAGTACCCATAACTACCATCTGTTTTAAAGAGTAACTGACCTCCCTTTATATTAATAGAACAATAATGTCATTGTTAGCTAATGAATGTTTCGATGCTGAACAACGGCAAAATTACAACGTTTTCATTGGTCCCTCTTCTTTAGAGAAGACCAGGAAATGATGGATACACGGATCGTGTTAAAAATCAATAGGCACGCAATGACTCTACGTAAAATTGATCACGCCACCTAACGCAGATTAAAACTAAAGTAACAAACCTGTTTTGAAAATGTAAGAAGTAAAAGTAAAAAGTCATCAGAAAAATTAGTAGTGGAGTAAAGTACTGATACCAGAAAAATATACTTACATGTAAGTACAACAAAGTATTTGTACTCCACTACTTCCCACCTCTGAAAACCACTTCAAAAGGCTTGGTCAAGACCATCTTATGTTGAAGTGTTTGAAAGCTGTTGGAACAAGTTTAGATTTGGTTACTTTTATTATGTCTTTGTAGAGCTTAAGTCGTTGTTGACTGATATTAAGCATTACAGTATATAAAATCAGCTGTTAGGCTCAAGTTGCCCGCAAGTTGCATTAATTAAAGGTAGTTACAGTGAAAAATCTCACAGCTGAATGCTGAAATTTGCTGATAAATTGAGCTGTAAAAGCAGATCCACTCTAATTTACAGATGTAGTACATGGAGCATAGAGCAGCATAAAAGAGCAATAACAGGAATCATTACAGTAACATGACCTTTGTAAATGTCTTGTGTACCCCGACTGCACAGTCAAAAGCAAATCTCTTTCAAAGAACTCAGAGGAAGCCGTATGATAATCACATCAGAGGTACTAAATTCTAAAAAGAAAATTATGTTTATGAGTAAACGCAATGATTGCCAAATAAACTCATAGTTAGCTCCCTCACTCCCTTCTCTCTCTAGCTGCATAGAGGCTTTGCACACAAGCAGCAAAAACATCAAAGGGGAAGTCAGCCAATGTGATTGGTGCTGGGGTATGGAGTGCTTGTCAGACATTGCTCTTTTAAGCATCCTCCGCGTGGAGTAGATATTATTTCTCACAGTGTCGACTCGCCAGAACCGACAGCCTGGTCTTGGTAACTGATGCATTGTGTTTGCTTTAGTTAATTGGATTCTGAAGTAACCATTGTTTTCTCAAGAGCCCGTAATGAATTCCCTGCCAGCGTGATTACAGTATAATCATAACATACAACCTCACTTAAAAATGACAAGCACCAGAAGGAAACTACAGTGACTACAGTGTACAAACTCATACAGACAATGAATTAAAAAAAAATAAAAAAAGATATAACGATACAGAGCATTTATTTTGATCAGTTTCTTATAGATTTCTACATACAGTAGGATATATAATTGATGTCAATGTTCACGCGTTGGAGAAAACATTTAGCATCTGCCATAACACGCATTTAGATTGAAATAAGCTTGCAGCTCTGTGAGGCGTATTTAATCAAAACTGTGCTTTAAACTAAACGTCATCACTGGACACGACTGTGTCAGTTTTATATGATTTATTTGATTGGTACAGCTCGACAGCAGTTTAACTGTCAATCATGCAGATAAGAACCGCCCAGGTGATATATTTGATTGTGACTTTGTTGCTTGTTCTGGTTTGTGATGATCATTTGCCTGACAAAGATCCCTGTTAGATTGAAACGTTGCTATGTTAAATTTAAGGACAGTGTGTGGATTGTTTGCCTTTTAAACTCAGTTTTTTAAGTCATTCTGCTGTGAGGATTATTCGGAAAGCCCCTGTTTTTCAACACATCTCTTTCTTACTGGTATCACATTTACTTGTTTTTTGCCTGCTTGTTGTTTAGATGCTATCTCTGCAGGATGACCTTTAAAGCCAAGAGGCTGACACCATGTTTCACTTGAATGCCATTCCCAAGATTATCCATTGATGGCTAAACAAACACAAGCTTTTATCAGTGAACATTATGTATTTCATGATGAACATGATACAAATAAAAAGCAAGGACCAGCATGCTCAAACTACTTCAAGCTGTGAGTGTTTCAAAATGTGGAACATGTTAAAACTGAACACAATATTGATGATGGAGGGGTCCAATATTTGAAGAGAGCTATTTTCCTTCAGGCGTTTTAGAAAGAAAGGGGAAACCGAGGCTAATCTTTAATGTAGGAATACATTTGATTGCGGGAAAGCAAAGAAAACACATAACTAGGACACTTTTTTCCAGCAAATTTACATGGGGTACTTCCACTTCATAAACTGAAATACCAGTGGCACATTAAGTGGATTTAGCATCTTCTGCCTTCAGGTGAGCGTAAATACAATCGCTTGTTGAGGGCACAAAAACTCACCTAATTAAGGAAGTTTGATCAGTGAGGGTAGACATGACATTTTACATCTTTTGTAATTGCAAAAACAAAAGTCTAAAAGCACCTACAAACAAGCTTAATCTAGGCGTAATATTTCATTTAAAATGTCTAAATTATCCGAGCAGTCCTATCATGCAGATATTTTTCAATTAAATGTAGCCCCAGTGGGCGTCAAAAATGGGAGTCTGAAATGGTGTTAATGGTTTTAGATGCTGGCTTAGTAGAAATTGTAATGTTTTTATTTAACAGGCAACATTAAGGCTTTGAAAGTAAAAATGCAGCCTTTCATTATTACTACCAACGATGTACCTTAGAGCAAGATCCAAACCCCACAAACTGCTTCTGTTGAGCTGCTCAGTCTCACATTGGTTGTTAGGGAAGGCTGTGAATGTGAGCAGGCTGTTTCTGAATAAGAAAATGAAAAACTTATCAGTGAAACTACCATGGATACGTTGAGATTAAAGGGGCCCCATTATGCTTTTTGGGATTTTCCCTTTCCTGTAGTGTGTTATATAGATTTTTTCTAAAATCCTGTATCCATCCAGAGGGAGTTTCTCTCACACACACTCCCCCCCTTGTCTGAAAGGCCTCGATTTAACTCCTTTATTTACTTCCGTAACATCGTGACATCACTATTTAACACTCGCGCATCTTTTGGCTAGTGCTCCAAAACATTGTATGTGACAAGACATTGTATGCTGAGGGGCGGGACATCTGGTTCCAGACAGAGGGTGAAAAGAGGTGCTGCAGCACAGGCAGTATGAGACAAATAAAGCACTTTTTGGACATTAAAGAATGTAAGAATGCTAAAAATACAAATAAAATCCTGAAAATTAGCATAATGGGCCCCTTTAAAAAATGATGCTTCAATGAGAGCAATCCTGTCAGTACTTTAAGTTAGGGCTGATTAAGAATACTTTTAATGGCTTATTTTATTAAGTGTCATATTTAAATATAAAGTACAGTATGTGCAACGTTCTCCTGTCTTTCATCATCTTCTTCCCCCTTTTTTCTTTGAATGCTTTCCATTCTGCTGACGCTTCCCTACTTCAATGCTCTTTCAGTCTGCAATCCATGACCCAAAAAAATCGATCGAGGACTGCATGCGTTCATTGAGGTTGTTCCAAGCTCTTAAATGCCTCTCAGTGGCGATGAAGAGGAAGGAGGAGGGAGTAGATAGAGCAGGCTCCTGTGAAAAATAAAGATATTTTTACAGACGGCAACACTCCTCAGATTGTAATCTGTTTATTGATTGGCGAGTTTATCGATTGGAACAAGGCAGGTTTATTGTAATATAAATAGTACTTTGTGATTTGAGATGCTGAAGATAAACCTGTGGGAACATGAATAACCGCACCAAAGGAGGCAAGGTTCATATTGCATATGAGTAGAATCTAAATAATGAATGAATAATGAAAGCACACAAGGAACGAGGTGTTTTTGTTGCTATCATTATTTATTATATTTTTCTTCCAGGGGCGTTTTCTTATTTACTTTGTCTTTTTTATGTTCCAACACAGCTATGAAGTCAATAATTAATTTGACTTCTACACTGGAAAAACTGAAACGTTGACTTTAAGTAAATGTATTATGTCAACACATTTCACATAATATTAAGTTGAATCTTATTTTTTTAACCCTAACCCTATTTTTGATTTAAACCTAATATTATTGTTTTCAACCAACCTTATACAATTATGTGGAACCTGTTGACATAATATATTTACTTACAGTCAATGTTAAAATTGTTCAGTGTATAAAATAAGCTCTAGGCTAATAAGGAACATACTGAATGCATCTGTAACTAGCAAACCTATGGGGCCATAGCATACCAGTGCACAGATAGACCCCAAAGGGGACTTAAGCACCTGCCCTTTTGCGTGACTATGACTATTATAGAAGTGCCCTTTTTCAAATATAATTTATAATGGGTTTTTTTGCGCACATGTAACCCGGTTCACAAAGGGTCAACAACAAAGAGTTCCTCAGCCAATCGAAAAAAAAGAAGTTTTTGGCAAATAAGTGCCTTAGCCAATCAGAACATAGATCCCGCAGCACCATAAGCGGGCTTTACTGCACATCAGCGTTTGCTTATTGCCTGGTATTACTGAAGAAAATATAGTTGGCCTGATGCCTTTATGGAGAAGGTGGTAGGAGTAAATATGGAGGCGAGAGAGAAAGTGTATCTCTGTCGGCAGCACAGAGCTTCTGTCAGTCAGAGGGCTAGGTGAGAGGTGGGCTAGGTAACATGTGAGGAAAATGTACTTTGCATTTATTTTTAAATAACTGTCATGAAGCAGTGTTTGAATTCGATAATCATGGATTTATTTTAAATACATACAATGTAATATTCTTATAACACTGTCACACAAAATAGTAATTCAGGCATATTTGTATAACATTATTAATCCCCTGCAGGTGCCTGGTATATAGATTTGTATTCATAAATTTTATAGATTTTTTCATTATTGCTCCATCACAGCTGTTCTCAAATGTCAAAACATGTCATAAAAATATCCTCATTGTCTGTTTGTGTTATTTCCATCAGTGACGTTCTGTGTTACAATGACTCCTCAGTGTATCGATAATCAGCACCACAACACTCATCAGACATAATGTGCTTCTCTTGTCAATGTCACTTGTTTCTACACATTTGACAGGTGAGGTGCTTTGAGTCATGAGCAGTTGCCATTTCCTCAAAATAACACAGGAGGAGGAAAGGATGTCCTGTTTGGTGGATGAAGTTTTTCTTCTCATTATTGTTACTATCTTTACAACACAGCCTCGACCACAAGTAGCACACAAAAAAACAAACGAAGGCTATATATGTTTGCAGGTATATAGACACACATTTTAATAAAAATCTAATTATATTTTGCTCTCTATGTTACCTAATTTGTAACTGTTTGGATGAATGCTGAATTAACTGAAGGTCAGCGGAGGTTGGATTAGCAGTGTTCCATTTCCTGTGTTATCCTCGTATGTAATTGATCATCATTAGCAAACAACATTAAATTAAGACATGCGCCTATTAAGGGACAAGAGGCCGGTCTTACAACAGCCTCTGACAGCATGATGTAAGATATCAGGGAAAACCTTGATGGAGGATGTCAGGATTTGAAAAAGGACTGTTAATTGGATCTTGATTATGAGATGCTCAGGTTTTTTCGTAGGAACATCCATAAAGGTTTCAAAGTCAATTAGCTTGTTTAAGTTCATTAGACTATTCATTATTTCACTTTCCTTAGATCTGTTTTGCTTTTACAATTTTACACGGCAGCCATTTTGACTTGTCTTAGCAAAAACAGGTAGTAGCATCAATGATGGCTGCTTTAGATTATTTGACTGCTAGTTTTGTTACTAGTTACACCTGCTATAATTAGTTTCAAAAACTGAAACAATGCAGAGCAGTCAAGTCCTTTAATCTAAATCACACCAAAGCAGCTCATAGCGAGCACACAACATTTTTTTTATGTATTTGCGCTGATGAAGCACATCCTTAAACAATGACAACTGTAAACCAGTGAATGATTGCTTAATAAATCACCACTGAGACATCCAGACCACCCACAGAACAGTGAGCATGCTGTGCAGAAGGTCGGCTGGGATGCTGACATGACACATTTTGAAAGTGAGTGAGTTGTAAAACAGATCAGTTTTGGTCCAATGTGCAACAAGTATCTCTAGCTCACAAAGAAAAACCCAATATTAATAATAATGTGTTGACAGCTGGTAAAGGTGGGAGAGAGGTATGGAAATAAAAAATGATAGTCGAGTTTATTTAGCTGGACACAACAAAGCAGCTTGACTCGGCCCAGATAAGATGGGAAGGGGTGAGAATAGCAGTGAGAACGTAGGAGGAGAACAGTTTGACTTGAGTGCAATAGTCAGTTACAAAGTTTAAATGTTGCTTTTAGTTTCTAGCTGAAGGGAAAAAAAATCTCCTGAGGTCAGAACTAAGGCCCCGTCAACACGGACACGAAACGGGTTGTATCTGCTACAGTTCTCTATCGCATGGACGGTTTGTCCACACGAGGCCGTAACGGAACCGCGGAAACGGAGCCCTCAAACGGTAACGGGTCCCAGGTGGGTAGATCTGCGGACGAAACGCTCTGGGGGGCCTAACGGCTCCGTGTGTACGTCCTATACGGTCATTTCCTGATAAAGATGAAGTCATAGCCCCGCCTCTCCCCACCTCTGCTGCTCACTGCTGTAGTATGGTCAGTAGCTACTGCTACTGACCATGCTACAGATGTTAGTGCAAAATCTACAGCTCCTCTACCACAACCATCAGCAACAAGTGGACATGGAGAACTACATGAACTACATGTTGCTAAATCCACCGCGGAGAATAAACAGAAGGGCAACCAGGCAACCATGCTCAGGGGGTCTTCTTCGCTGCTTTTGGTGTATTTTGTGGCAGAAATACAGCGCCACTTACAGGCCCGGCATATGTTACATTACATGTTACTTGTTAGACGCTTTTATCCAAAGCAACTTACTTACTTAAGATGTGCTCAATACTGTGGACAATCCCCACAGGAGCAATTTGGGGTGAAGTGTCTTGCCCAGGGACACAACGACATGCTGACTGCAGTGGGGTTTGAACCTGTGACCCCCTGATCCCAACACCACGGCTCTATCCACTGCGCCACACACCTCTACAGCGTACTACAGTGGGTCGAGCGTTCTCGTGTGGATGGACACGTTTCTTGAGCCGATACTTTTTTGATATCGAATTCGGTTCGTTCTCCGTTTTGTCTCCGTGTAGATGCAGCCTAAATTAGTTGAAATATAATCTTTGTACGACTCTGGTGGAGCTTGGCATGTGTCAATGTTTGGTAAATTGTGTGCTCTGATTAATCATTTATTTCTTTAAACTGATTGTTCTTATGCTGAGATAATAACTCTAATGCTGAGATAATATCTAACATAAGAATCTGCTGAGATGTTGGTGACTAATGGAATTAATGCAATAATCTGTACTTTAGGCAACCCACAGTGTGTCTGGTGTGTATGGTGCTATTATGTATATTTCCTTTAAAGCCTCTTAGACGGGTAAAAAAAAGCAACAATGCATGTGGACATTCAAATCAGACATGATAGCAGGACTGTGACAAACAGTTGTTGGTCTTACCATTGAACAATGACTTTAAAAGTGGCTTTAGGAACCATATATTTTTTTTTTAATCAATTAAGTGGGTCATATTTTGACGATAGCTAATGAGTATCTATAAGTCCCATGTGCATAGGCCACATTCACAATACAACCTAAACTAAACTGAAACGCTTACTGTTAAACTGTTTTGAGAAAAATGAAATACTATGTAACTCAGTACTGACTTAAGACCTCCAAGGGATTTTGGAGTAATTCCCAAAACATTTGAATGCTCTCAAGTAGAGATATTAGAGCTGCTGTAGAAAATCCTAAAATAACTAAATTGCTGCGGGTAATGTACCTCTAACTTTAGAGTTTTGAAAAGTATCAACTTTTGAAAGTAAGTTTTGAAGACGGGAAGTTGATACAGATCAGCTTGCCAACAAATGGAAACAGTCCAACAACAAAATAGATGGTGGTTTGGACACTTATCTATAACTTTGACACTGAAAATGTGTAGTTTAAAACTAAAATGTACTTCAGAATTGACAACATTATTGGACACAATGAACTGTATGAGTAATGTGTAGGTTTAGCATTCTGTATAATTTGTGTTGAAAGTGAACACCAAGGTGAAAAAATAAATAAATGATGGAAAAGGTTGCTAACAGAGACCTTACCATGGCTTGGATTTTCTGGCGTCACATGATGTGGAGGAAGCACTAGAACATGGAGACCCTCCAAGAAGACCTGATTTTGTAGAGAAACTTTTCGTATAGAACACGACAGTCCAAATGGAGTTGGAGAAAAAGTAATTTGCTCAATTCTAATAAAAAAATAATTGGCCAAGATAAAACCTTATCATTAAAGCATTTCAAATTGAATGGATTTGTCATTTTATTTCACCAGACAGTTTAAGTGACAGTAAACTCCTCTGCTCTTTCATTCATCACTGTCTGAAAACGGTGGTAGACAGCCTTGTATTATTGGGGGAAATAACTCAAATTGCTCCAGAAGCAGCACTTTTCTTTGCATCACTTTTGAAGACACAGAAGCAAGAACATTTTAGCAACATCACACTGCGTCATGTTTATAGATGTGACTCTTTAGGCACGCAATATGCATTTTGTCCTAATTCGTCTTTCATTGCAAAATCGAGGTTTACCAGCGAGCCAAGTGCCTCTTTGGAAAATATTACATTTTTAAAAGGGTTGAAAAGGCCATAACCCAACAGGACAAACCCAGAGAAGATAGCCAGAGAAAGAGTCAGTGGGATTCAGGCATGAATAAAATAAAAGCAATCTCCAGCGTTTGAAATCAAATGTAAACTTTGAGCTTGGAAACATTATACATTCCAAATACATCGAGAACAAGGCTGACGGAGCGAATTTTGCTCTTCTAAAATTATACTGTCAAACTGTTTGCTACTTCTTTGAATCTGTAATCACTACACCTTCACTTCAAAAATCGCTTTAATGTACTTTTCCTAATGTTCCTTGTTATGGTAAGAGTCCTCGTGTAACCTTGTCAGGCTGCCTGTCAGAGCAGACTATTTCCTGTTCAATGGGGTCTTTTTGTTTAAAATGGTAATATAGTGTTTATGGAAGGGATTATTTGAGAATCTACATCTGCAAACTGAGGTTTGTGCCATTGGGTGGTTCTTTGATAACAAGTAAAACGCACTCAAAATTCTGCTACATGCATTACTGATGGGAGACAGAATCTAATTATTTGATTGTAGAGGAAAACAAATATAGTATCTCTATGGTTAAATACTGTTTCAACATTGGATTCATTTTAGGATATTTCAGCAATGATGGCGTTCTGTACTGAAATAACATTTAGTTTTAAATGAGTGAAAAACACTATCCTCAGAAACATCTTGAATGAAATTGCAGCCACAGCATTAACCTACACATGAACTGCAATTATATAGCACTTTTCTTGTGTAAGATTAAACTGAAAGCACTATACAATACAAGCCAGTTTGTATACATACATGTACTTGTGACAGCTGCTGCTCATCATGAGCAACAAACATTCACGCAATTTAAGGTTTCAGTATTTTGCCAAAGGTCACTTTGTTTGTGTTTAAACCGGGGGGTTTAAACACTGATTTGATTGGTGGATGTTTTAAATGATGTTACCTAGGACATAAATCCCTCCAACTGTATATACACTATAGCTCGGTATTGTCACAAATGCAACAAACACCACACATTATTGTCAGAGCTTCAAAAAACGTATATATTTAAAACTTACAGAGGCAAGTGCAGCTGTTTTTGACAAAGTTTACTCTTTCCATTTTCAAATTCAAAGTTTGCTAGTCTTGTTCAACTAACTCTAATAAATCATTCCCTGCACAGTGGTTTATTGGCCCAACAAGATCCATTCCAGTTTGTTTGAAGACATACTTTTAATAATTATGGGGGGAAATCTGCTTTTTGGAAAGCGGGTTACTAATGAAGCAGGAAAAGCATAAAAACCAAGCCACTTGAAGAACAGTATAAGCCTGATCTTACTAGACTAATCAACCAAGTTTCCCACAGTATGAACATAAACAAACTATCAAAATGCCATCATAGATAAATCTATAAATAAAAATAGGACGTTTAATTGGCAGTGTGGAGGAAAAAAAGAACATCAATATATTGTTTGTTACCATTGCTGATACAACCTGAAATAAGGCCAATTCAAAGGCTGATATATATTGGAAGAAATGATTATTCTCAACCATGTCAATTTACATTTGTTTGATGCACCTATAGACCGTCTACAGTAGAGTGGGAGGAGAGGCTGAAGGTTATGGCACAAAAGGAACAAACGAAAAAAGGGAAACTGATTAGGAGTTATATAAAAAGAAATCTCATTATCTCCCCCTTGTTCTTTGATGCGTTCACAGGGGAGCTTATTAGTCTCATCACACGCGTCAATTACAACTGCAGGCGCCCCCCCCCTCACTGACGAGGATTATTTGATTGTTTTTTTTACCTTTTCCAGACATCAGGTGAATCATGCTGAACTGTGTTTATATATTGCGGAAACCTCTGATTATATCATGACACCATTACTAGAGGTGTGTGCGTTTTGGAAGGCCAACCACTGACATGTCTGTGTATGAGAAGCAGGCTAATTGACTATCACTGCAGTGTCTAACAGGGCCCAGGGTCTGGTAAACAGACAGCTCCCTATTTATTTGAGGGGTTACATGGCGCAGAGATTGGAACTGACTTTGAAAAAAAAAAAGTTTGGCAAGGAAAAAGTTTCCTATGACCATGTCTGAGGTAACTCAGTGTTTCCCCTACCATTGTCTTGGAGGGGCGCTGCGCCCCGCCAACGGAGCCCCGTGCCCCCCCTGAAATTCAAGGTGTTTAAAAAAAATATATATATATTTTTTTTTATTAATTTTTTTTTTTTATATATATATAGCACCAAATTGCAACTAACCTATATCTACTGTCACTTTTCACATTGAACATGTGCTCTTTTATTAAATAAACTAAACGCTTTCATTTTAAGTTGTGAGTTTAGTGTTTTTGACCCTAAGAAACACTGATGCATTAATCAATAACAATAATCCACAGCTCCTCTCTCTGCTCCAGAGGATTTAAAAAAAAAATATCCCAATTTATTTAGAATTCCATGACTTAATAACAGAGATGGTCAAACTAAAGTAGAGACATGGCAGAAATCCTACAATAAAGCGAGACAGTGAAGTGTTCTCCTGTGAGAGAGGGCGATCAAGAAAAGAGAGAGAGCTGCCCCGTTGAGGGAGTTTACGGAGCAGAGTAAAAGACACAGAAAGATAGAAGCACAATAACAGGTATATTTAGGTGTTTTTTTTGTAAATAACCGACGGTGTCAAGAGGAAGTAAAGTCCCCTGGTTTGTCCCCTATACTCTAACGCCAGGCAGGCATTTGGTATGATCACCATAGCCATATGAGGCCGGACTCGGAGGGCTTTCCTTTGCTTCCAGCTGTCAGATTGTAAACAAAGTCACGTGACTGGGGGCAGAGGAAAGTGCTAACAAGGTGTGTTTTATCGCAGCGAGACGCTACAATACTAATTGTGGGCTTATCATTGATTCGGCCACAATAGAAAACAAAAAACCTCTTGCTCTCTCCAGAGGGGCAGGTCAGACAAAAATGGCAAAAGGGCCATTGCCCGGGCAACATTAGCCCGTACCTGTGCACGTCCCTGGATTTTAACACGATCCATGTATCCATCATTTCCTGGTCTTCTCTAAAGAACAGCGACCAATTGAAACTTTGTCATGTTGCCGTTGTTCAGCATCGAAACATTCATTAGCTAACAATTACATTATTGTTCTATTAATATAAAGAAAGGTCAGTTACTCTTTAAAACAGTTGGTAGTTATGGGTACTTTTTACTTAAGTACATTTCGAAACCCATACTTCTTTACTTTTACTTGAGTAAAGAAGTTTAGTCAGTACTTCTACTTTTACCAAACTATTTTTAAACACGAGTATCTATAGTATATGAGTAAAGGATGTGTGTACTTTTGCCATCCCTGGTCACTGTGGTGGTTTCTTCCTTCCCCTCCTGGTGTATTCAGTTTGAATAAAATCCAAAATATATGATGTTTTTAGCTGAGGCTTTATCCAGAGAAACCAGTGTATTACTTACGGGAGCAATTTCAGGGTAGGGTCTCTTGCCCAAGGACACTTTGACATGTTAAATGCAGGGGGTGGGATGAACCGTGCACCCTCTGGTCAGTAGATGCTAGCACCCCTAAGCCTCATACAACCTACAGCAAAAGAGGTCAGAAGCAAGCTACCTTCTTTGTTGTTGAGGTATTCAGATTGTACATATCAAAGTGTGTTTACATGCGTACAACTGCACATGTTTTATAGCACTTTGTGTCTCCAGAAGGGACTCTGTTATGCCGCCAAAGCCCTCTTCACATTGTTTAAGAAATTGTGAGGACCACCTTGCAAAATAAATAAGATTAAAAACACTTTAGTCTCTTCACGTTTTCATCTTCAAAAGCAAAGTCCTTTTGTGTTTAATTAGCTAGCTTACTTTTGAAAAACACACTGATTTGTCTTGATTGGTACTCAAAGTAATTGGTTTTTCAAGCTATGCAATTGCAATTCACTATATATGCATATGTCTCTGAATTCTTGAGCACATTTAGCAAAACAACTAAAATACTATTATATCAAGAACAAATATTCAAACCCTTTTGCATTTACTCCAATGGATGAACAAAGGATCTGTCCACTCTTCAGGCCACGCAGTTTCCTGCCAAACTGAGGCTCTGTGGAGCTGTAGACAGGGGGAAAAAAAAAGAAACTGAAATGGAGCAGGTGGCAAAGTTGACATTACTTGTCTGACTGATGCTTGGCTGACCATGAGGTAAATAAGGCCTCATATGTCATACGCCTTAACTTTGTATCTCCTCAAACTTGAATCTTTGCCTAGAAAGTGCTCAAAATATTTACTCTTTTGATCTAATATTTGCCTTTATTGGTAATATACAGTATAGACGAATATATACAGCTAAGGGGGAGAGAAAGGTGAAAACATGAAGCAAATGCCGTGTGTAAAACTCAAAACAAGGGCTGCTGCAAGCTCTCTTAAAAATGTGTTCTAATTACATCAGACATTTCGGTACCACTTTACAATAAGACTACCCTTATAAAGGGTTTACGGATAGTTTGTAATTCATTTATTAATTAGGTTGTGAACACTTTATAAATCATTAATAAGCTTTTATAAGGCATGAGATAAACAGGGCGACTCTGACCGGTTGCTTGCCAAATAGTGAGCCCACATTTATCTGTACTGCTAAGCCTTATATTGGCTACTTAGCTTACTTTGTCTTCTTCATCAGCCAGCATCCTTGGTATCTGTTGTTCACTGAGTTGATTCTCGCTAAGTAGCCAATATAAGGCTTAGTCATCTTGCCAAATAGTGAGCCTGTGTTGATGTATGAAAACTATGTTAGAACTGGTTTATAAATGGTTCTTAATGATTCATAAAGTGTTTACAACCTAATTCATAACCTAATTATAAACCCTTTATGAATCCTTTATAAGGGTAGTCTTATTGTAAAGTGGTACCGACATTACTTTATTTAACGCTGCTCAAAATATCCCTACTTTGACATTCCAACTTAGTTGCTCTTGCGAGAGTGCTAACAATGTAAAGGTTAGCAGATAAACATTTCAAATGCTTTATTACAGACAAATAAAAAAACTGAAATGCTTTGTCCTCTTTTATTTTTCAATGTCAGAGAGGAAGAGTCTAAATTAGCCTGTAATAAAAGTACTTCCGTAACTCAAATGCATTCCAATCTGTTAACTAAAGTTCCTATCCAGCAATTATCTGAATTGGCAATGATTTGGTCATGTCTCAATTAAACGGTAATAGAGGTACAATGCTAGTGGATACAGTATACTCTTTTAATTCCCGACCCATTATCACTGTTATAGTGACACTTATTTTAATACATTACAAAAGAGGACTATATCATTTTTAAGATATATGAGATGAAGATATGGCTTTCTGTCCCTATTAATCACAGCGTGGAGAAAAAAAGAATAATATTTAGTATGCTGAGGCTGCTATATCTGTTTACATGAGGACGCACACACACACACACACACACACACACACACACACACACACACACACAGTTATTAATATTCACCACTGTGTGATTAAATATACTGAATATGCTTAATCTTTTTAAATATTGCAGTGCCAGCATGAATATGTTACAGCCTCACTATATGAATATGTTTAGGCCCTACCTTATTAAATAAACTGTAAGCAAATCATATTTCAGCAATACAGATTTAATACAAGGTAATATTTGTTATTCTGAGCTGTGCTTATGAATGATATGTGCCCGTAATTAGTCCTAACATGGTCATTTGTAATAATCAGCCTCAAACAAAAACCATAGCTCATATGAAATAATAATGTATTGCGCTCTCTCGCTCATAAATACTGTAACTTTTTAATTAAGCACCAAGGACATGAGGAAGGCCAATATGTTTCCTGCTTCATGCTTCGTCTTAAACACAGCCTGACACTATTTGCCTGTACTTATATTCTCAGTGAGGGAGCAGAAATACCCCCCCCCCCCCCTGCCTCTTTTACAAGGACCAGTGCACCTTTGACACAGCTATTACTGCTTTGAAATGTGATCTACACAGGTTTGATGGATGGGTGACCAAAAACTGTTTTGCTTTTGTTGTGGTTGAAACAGAAAATCATCACAAGCAACATTTTTTGTAAAGGGCTGACGCAGTTTTTCTTTCCATCTCTCTTTTTGAAACGGCAGAATGGAGTTTCTGATCCGTGTTGGATCCGTTCATAGGGATACTTTCATACACACTATGTTGTAAATTATTTGATTTAAAGCAGTACAGTAATTGGTTTATTTGCTTCCTGACAAAAGTTAGAGGTGAAATGTTTGACAGGAAATGCTTCTATTTTGAAGTGCAAGTATGTATCCTGCTCTTTGTTTTCCAGTTAGTTTTATATATGAAATGAATACGAGTTTGTCGAGTGCATTTTCTACCGTTCTTGTTGGAAACTGCTGCAATAATATAAAGTCAAAATGTTCAGTTTGGACTACACTTGCTTTGTTCTTCTTTCGAAGCTTCCACTACACAACACACTACAACTAAACGATTATTGGTTTGTTGTCCCTTGCTCGCAGTCAAATCTATAAAATAGCCATTACAAGCTGGGCCGGGGATCTGCTGGGGGCTCCACAGCAGTGGTTATGATCATTGATTGTTGAGTAAAGACAATTTAACTTTCATATTTGTATTATCTATGTATTTTCTCATCATTTCTATGGTATACACAGTACAGGAAGTTAGCATTGGAGCTTTACATGGCTTCTGAGACACAAACCCTCTTGTAATGACCCTCTGTGGCCTGTGAGTGATAACATTAGAAGACATATTACAGTACTTCTACAAACAATAGTAAGAAATTAACAATGTTTTGAGGTTCAATCATTTTATAATCTGTTACTTACTACACATGAACAGAATTTATGTTAATATATTATTATAACTTTTCAGGTTTAATAAGCTGCTGAAGCAACACTGATATTGACAAAATTGATTTTTGGAGACAACTTTTCCAGGTTTATATTTTGTTGTTATCGCCACAATAGCATAGCAACCGTTCCAAGGTCTGTTCTGTTGTTGAGATCAGAATGAACACACACACATGACACATTTACACCCCTGGCCAGATTTATCATCATGGCTAGTATGATCCAATGCAAGATGGTCTCTAGGTTCCGTGTCTTACCGAGTTGTATAGACCAGGTTTCCTTAATACAGTTAAAGTACAAAAATGTTTGCTTATTCATGTGAAAAAAGTCTAAAAAGCTTCAGGACAAATAGCAATGATAGCGGGTTATAGAGGCTGAAGTCTTAAATGGAAATACAAAGGTTTGGTCAAGTTTGTCCAACAAGGTTAAAGGACAGAACATGGAATCACTGAACTCAAATGGGCATTAACATGCTTAGCACATTCTCTGCTCATCTAAATTAAGGATTTTAAGATTGCTCATGTGTAGAGTTGGCATTTGGCCAGAGAGAAAGAAGAGGATATTTGTTGTAATACATGCATAGGTCTGTCCAACCTCGCTGCATGTTAATTGATTTGGGATCATTGAATGGTAATTTAGCTTAAGAAACATGCTCCATTGAAGGCAATGTGGTGTAAGCCCTGCTTTATTAGGCTGAGCCCCAGTGTCAACAAGTGTTTTCAGTTCTCATCATGTCCTTTTTCTGAATTATATTAATACCACACAACACATCTGGTAGTCGCTACAGTATGTTCTGCATCTTTGCTAAGGACAGTTCGTCATTTTAATCACATATCAACCTCCGGCTTCAGGGCAGTTTTAGCATTTTATGACCTGAATATATGAAATCCGCTCCAGGCTTATGTTTTCTCATTTATTTTGTAACACCATTTTAAAATGTGTTATACCCTATTCTACTTTTCTGTCTTATTATCTGAATGCCTTATTACCCTCGGTATAAATGTCCTTATCTTTAACCCTATGGCTGCTATCCTGCAGTTTCGAGCTTTGTGACAGCTTTGGGTCAAATTCCAGACCACTGCTGGTGGCCTCCTTCTTTCCGGGTCTTTCCCGTTGCCAATTTCCAACACAGTGGTCCAAGAATACAGCATGATAACACTGCTGACAATGCCCTAGTCAGCAGCTGCACCATAGGATGTTGTCATTTGAGATGGTGACACTGACCTGCGGTTTGATAGATGGATGCAATTATTACCAACCATCCCCCCCCAGCTCACAGTCACCACAGTAAGTCTCACTGCAGGTCAGACATGCGGGGTGTTTTGTTAAGGGTAAAAACCCATCAAACCTATGTCATATTGTGGTAATTAAGTGATCTGTTTTCCAATATTTTCTTTGTACACTGTAATATAAGTTGTTGTTTTTTTATAGAAATTGTTGACCAGAGTTAAATTGGAATGCCATTTTATTGCAATACAAATCAGTAAGTGCTAATAACATGCATATATGGTAATCATCGTGTAAGGAGCAATTCATACTTCACGGGTCGATGTGTCTGACGGCTATATATTTACCAAGATGTCAAACTACCTAGGTTTTCAAACACATTTACATTCGTTTTGAAGCCACTTGTGATTGGTTTGTTCACATCAAGTCATTCTTTGTATACACCCTTATCTAAAAATGCATCATTCTAGAAACTGTTTTTTCCTCAAAAAGCTTCTCCATTATCCTCCATCAAAAAAACATAAATTGAGATATGAAAGAATCTTGCCAAAAAACATTTTGACTGAAAAAAAAGAAAAGAAGAAAAACCTCATTATATGGAATGTTTGGTGTCAATAAATGACTTACATAATACAATTCCAGTAGCGACAATAAGGATGACAAAACCAAAGATAAATTGTAAACATATAAAGAATAGACTATACAGTAGACACACATATGAAACACAGGGCACATTTACATGACTTTTCAAAAAATAGGAAAGAATATGGCTTTATTTGGACCTTCTTTAATATTTGTTTGCAAAGTTGGGTGGGAACACAAAATAATTCAATCATGCAATATCTTCATCTAGAGATACACTTATTAAAAGCGACATATCTTTCAAATTCGATCAGAAAACATGTATTACTGTTGGTCATCTGAATTGTTTCTGGCAGAAAACGTTAGGAGCAGAGAATTCAGTAGAGCAGTAGGAGGGGTCACACTAGTGGATCCATTATTTGTCCAGATGTGCCAGACATGTCACAATTTAATGTGCCACTTAGATTGCACTGGTCCGCTGCAGACCTGCACAAAGACAGCACTCGTGAACAGACTATAATCAGGGGTCTAAGTACACAGACAAGTTCCACACCATGTTCCACACATGCACTCTCGAAAACACGAGTGTGATTTCATGAAAGGAGAAAGAAGAATTCTCCTGTCGGTTGTATTTGGCTGAACAGCATGAGCAAATAAAATAAATAAAAATATAGTAAGTGAGACCGCTTAGATGGTATCTAACCCTAACCCTTTTATAGATTCCTTTCAGTGATCAGATAGTACCAACCTTTCCTACTTTTCATGTGTTTCCTTTTTTTCAATCTGGGGTACAGACGACTGAATCCTTACAGGCAAACACGAGTACTTATGACAGTGGGTTTCTGACATATATCATTTTCTTTATTTCGTCTTCTTTCT
Organism: Dissostichus eleginoides; assembly: GCA_031216635.1. Lineage (NCBI taxonomy): Eukaryota > Metazoa > Chordata > Actinopteri > Perciformes > Nototheniidae > Dissostichus > Dissostichus eleginoides. Next base: position 11,632,456 of record CM062285.1, read on the forward strand.
CTATTGGTCAAAGGTCAAATCATTAATGTGGTTAATTGTGTTACAAATGGTTTCATGATATATGTTGACAACAGTGTGTGTTTTTCAGACCCTCTTTTATGTATTGTTTTTTATCATTACATTCATATGGGATTACAACATCATTTAGTTGAAATACAAAATAAACAAACAATCAAAGTGTCTTGATAGCTGCTTACAACTATATTATAGTGTGCTTAAAAAAATAACTTGCTGTGTGAATCAATGTGAATCAGCAGTGGTGGATTATTCATATGCACATTTTCTTCTTATTTCCCTTTTTCATGACTAGTCTTTTTTGTTATCAAACTCCTGTATTAGTTTGTGTTAGTACTGACATTTTGTCAGAGGTGGGAGGTAACTAAGTACATTTACTAAAGTACTGTACTTAAGTAACATTTTTTGATAGGCTACTTGTACTTTACTTGAGCATTTCTATTTTATGATACTTTGTACTTCTACTCCACTACAAATCAGAGGTAAATCATGTACTTTAACTCCACTACATGTATTTAATACCTTTAGTTACTTTACAGATTTTGATTAATATTGTGAAATATTATCAACACTTGAATCAGACTTTAGTTACACCTGGAGTAAATTCACAAGCTACCCTGTAGTATGCAAAGTCATTAAAACTAGCTGCACCTTTACCAGCTATGATAACACTTTAATGCATCAATAATTATAATTAAAAGGTATAATCAGGCCCGCCCCTCCCTACACGCAGACTCGCGGAGGGGTCCTCTCCTGGCGGAGGAGCCTCATCTGAATCGCAAACGCGCCACAGTTTCGCTGCTGCGAGGCTCCGGCGCTCGCAGTGCACGCGCGTGCTCCACTAGCACCCCCCGTCAGTCCGACCGTCGACGTACGCGACACAGAGGGCCTCATCACATAACTTTGCGTGGGGCCACAAATTGGCCAGGGGCGGCCCTGGGTATAATATACATTATTCTGAAATGGACCAATCTGCGTAACAATACTTGGACTTTCGGTACTTTAAGTATATTTTGATGCTAATACTTTTGCACTTTTTACTTGAGTAACATTTTACTTTAACTTGTAGCTGAGTATTACTACACTCTGCTACTTCGACTTTGACTTAATTACAAGATCTGAGTACTTCTTCAACCTCTGCCTTTTGTACTTTTGCTATTCAATACAAAATATAATAGATATTTAACAGAATCAGTCAACATTTCAGTAACATTAACACTCTAAACATTGTATTGTAATGTTTGACAGTAACCAAACGGTTTTCAGATTTGCTTCTAGTCAATTACATTACTATCACAATTTATTTGCCCTAAAACACCAAAATCATTTGACCTTCTCCAGCTTCTACGCATTCTACTATCGGTTAACTTACAAGGACTACAGATTGAGCCCATGCCTCCGTGCACTGCTCTGCAGAAATGATTGTTATGCTTCTCCTTGTTTTAAAGTCACAGACAGATTTTGCTCCAGCCTACACTGTTGACCTTCCCTCTCCATATGCCACTGTTCTTAGCCTGAGGACTGCGGACCAGTTGTTCTTGGATGTGCAAAGGGCCTGGCTGAAGACAATTGTCTGTCACGGCTCCAAGTCTTGAGGGCTGACTGGATAGCTGGATATCAGGCCAACAACCTCAATGTTCTCTTTCAACTCTTTCATGATGCATTATCCTTGCATTTATTTCTCTGCTTGTCTATCCCTGCAATCTGCGAGCAACATATTGTACTGTTTGTTCTTCAACCATAGCTACCTCTAACATAAATACGCAGTACTGTTACCTTTTCAATATCAATTAAACCGTGACGGAAGTGTATTCTTTTATTGATATGAATCTATTCTATAACAATGATAGTGAAATAGAAAATGAAGGGGGGAACAAATGCCATGTCATGATTTACCTGATTCAGATCATGATGTTTGTTTTCGTATCTGTGGTATTTGCAATACTTTTCTTCTCTGGTTGTTATTTCAGACCTTTAACACAACTAGTCATGACTTGATGTCAGGACCAGATGGAACTCACTCTAAGAGCAGCCTTAGAAACACGTCTGCAAAAGGCAATAAGTAAAGACAACCTGAACGCCTAAAGGACGAGGACTTCCATAACTCTGAGTATTTGTCCCGCCCATGAGAATCACTTTCAATCTGTTACAAAGTTATGAAAATTCAGTCAACAGCTCCTACCCATCATTCATCCTGTGCAATCAGTATGAAGACATTCAAACCTACCTGCATGAGGCTTCAATAAAGACCCTATGTTCTTTGAGGAGGACAGGAAGTTGAGTTTGATGTTCCAACTAAACACCTTGTCCTTCAGCAAATATGTTGACCTAATGGTCGGGCTCTACAAAGGCCTGCCTCCCATCCTCATGGCTAAAGATCCTGTGATGTTGGTGGTGGGAGTAGAAAGCTACTTAGCGATACACATGCCTTATTTTGGCATAATATGCCCAGGCCTAGTGTTGCCCGTCAATTGCCAAATGTGTCAAAAAGATTGTGATGACAATATAAAAACAGAAAATATAGCCTATTCATTGCAGTGCTTTTAGTTGCTCGACCACATGCATTATTCATCTGACGTTTAGGGTTACGTTTAGTTGAACAAAGGTTTGCATTGATATAAATAAAGTAGGTCTACTTTATCTTACAGGCGCTTTTAAACAAATAAGCCACAACACCTCAATTTAACTCTTCTTTTAGGTTTAATGTATTTTTCAGGTGTCAACAACAGGATGTCTCATGCATTTTTTGTTGGAGTCTATCCATATTTTTTATTTGGATCTACAAAAATGAACTCAAGGCTTTGCTTTATTTGAAAAAGAAAACTGGCTTTGAACCCAGCAATCTCCACAGCACCTCTGTCATTTTCCCTATGCTTCTCTCATATCAGATCTGTATTGATATGTCAAAAAGTTACAGATGTAAAAGTAAAAAAGACAGTAGGTGTCTGTTTCCTCATTTTGAACAGTCAATCACAGTCACTTATATAATCTTTCTCTAAACTTTTCTAAGTATTTATTGTGCCTGATCTCAACCAATACTGTAGATGTGACGGGAACAAAAATGACAAACTTCACTTTAACGATGTCTCTATAAGAATCAGGCACTGCTGTGCTTTATTCTGGGATGTCATGTTCACTAAACAGGTGCTTTATCTAACTAAGCCACAGCACAGACAGGCTGATTAAGCGCATTGCTGATCCAGGCTCATACTAAATAACTTAATGGACAGCAAGCCCTCAACCTCATGCCCTCTGTGTTGTAATGAACGTGTATATGCCTATTCTTTGTAAAGTGAGTGCTACCCTTTCGTATCTGAGGGAGGGGGGATTGTGGTTGACTCCCCTGCCAGGCCTCGGTTGTTTTCGTTTAGCGACTCCTCCGCTCCTCTCTCAGTAGCAAGGCCGTTGGTTCAGCCCAGTTGTACATGTTCAGGTTGTAACAGTGTACATTTTCTGCGTGGGTAAATGTCTTGCCTCTGACGTCTATGTAGTAGCTCCCAACAGTCGAACATGTGTCGCTCTTGGGTGTGTGTGTGTGTGTGTGTGTGTGTGTGTGTGTGTGTCACAGGTGACGCTCATAAATGCTGATGAGTCAGTCCACACCTTACCCCCAAAGTGGTAAGCATATGGGTGGCGCAGTTAGTTCGTAGGTAAAGAACATGTGCATCAGGTGGACGGATGGCAAAATAGCAACGGAGGGGCCTTGTTTATATACACTGCAAAAACTCAAAAAAGTATATTTGTCAAATTTCTAGTCAGAATACATCTTCAAACTTGATATAAGACATAATAACTTAGGTAGTAACAATGCAGTCAGATATAATGTCTTGTTTTTAGACATTGCATCTTAAGTGTCTTTAAGTCGTTAAGTCAAAGGCTCTTGAAAATATCTTATTTTGAGTTGTATCTCAGGTGAAACAAGTTTTTTTTACATGTCACAAGATTTACTGTGGTATATGTTAGGTGAGACAGACTGTGACATAATCAGTGGAAAAGTGGACAAAAATTTAGTAAAAACTAGTTAAAATCTAATGTTCCATTCCTTTAAACAATAATAATAATAAAAAGGTATTACATGAACAGTACTGGCCATCGTGCTTTTATGAAAAAATAATTCTCCAAGTTTTCCAAGTCCATATTAATTTAACAGTGTGAAAATGAATTGGCCATAACACCACCCCCACTCTGTAATGAACAAGGTTCAAGGCTTGGAGCAGGTTTCACAAATGAAATTATTCCATCTGTGACTCCTTAATATGGAGGGGAGCTTCAGAAACGTAAGTACTCTTGCCAGTAGGCTTGGCCAGTGATTAGGATGCATGGCATGGCATGCATCTCCCTTCTATATTAATCCTCTGACATTCTACAGATTGCCGCAAAACCTGAAATCTGAAAATACCAGCGCAGCAGGCCGTGCTGGGATTGACTCCCGCCACCCACTTAACACTGACTGAAATAGAAAGACGGTATACACTTAGAGGAGAGGGGAGGGAATGACTGTGACTTTAAACAGCTTGAAAAATTGGTTGATCATTTTTGAGTTGGATGTGTTCAACTGGCATTGAGTATTAGTGTGATTTTATTTCTTTTATATTAAATTTGACTTCACTTTTTAATTAATTGTGATTTATCCACCTTAATGAGAGTCCGGTCAAAATGCGTATGTGGACACACAAGCTCAGATATATTTATGATTTTAGACAAGGTTTCATCACATTTTATCTACTTTTCAGGTCATTATATGTGATAGACAGAAGTGGCATATGGAAAAAGGCAAACATAATACAATTTATTAAGCTGTGTGCTCACAATGTTCCCTTTATAAATCAAAATCCATTTAAAAATGTGCACACCTCCCCTTCCGCCCACAATACTCCCACAATTAACCATCAATTCCAAACCCTCATGAATATTAATATACTCATTGTTAGATGGGGAGAATGGCAGCGCTGTGAGTAACAAAAGAAAGAGGCTGATAGCTGGAGCAGCTTTTAATGCAGTCAGTTCATCAAATAGGACAATTCCTGGAATTAAACAAAGTGGTCAGACATTGCAGTGGACGCCAGAAATGCATTGTTTAAGATGTGTGTACCTTTTGGGCAACAACACTCTGTAGCAGGATACTAATACTGTTTCTCTCATTTTCACAGACTTTATTTGAGTGCAGTTGATAAAGAAGTGTTGGGTGAGATGGGCGGAGAAGATGTAGATTGTTTGGCAGCCAGTGCAGTGTCTCACTTTGCCCCTTGCAGCTCTGCCATTTACTCACTAAAGCCATTTACAAAACAAAAGCCATCTGAATTACACGTGGTTATATACGCAATTACTTTATGCCTGCTTTTGATAGTTACATTTAGTGGACAGAGGCAGGAGTTGTGGAACAAGACATGAAGCAAACTGTCTTGTAAGCTAGGAATCAAACAAGTGTGTTTGTGATAGATAGAATAGATCTTCTTAGCTATCAGGTCAAAACAACAGAATCTAGGCTGCATAGTACAACAGAGACAGACGTTTCAGACGTGCATAAACACATTTATTCAATTTTCTGCCTCAGAAGTGATCTGAAATGGATGAGGATCATTAAAACAAATTGTCATAAATGTACAACGTGGCATCTGTCTAAAGTGCATGTACTAACAAGCTTGTGTTTGTTTGAATAAATCCTAACCATTCCATAGGAATTAGGAATATTAATGCTGCATGCCTTCTGTATGCAACGGTTGTAAATGAGGCCTTCGATGTCTACTGATGCCTTCGATATTTTTAGCCTCACTATTGTTGCCGCTCTAAGGATGGCAAAGTCAGTCAGTGCCACTTGAATATCTCAACAACTATTTAATGGAATTAGGTATGTTCAAGTTACCCAGAGAATGACTTTGATGATCCGCTGACTTGAAAATGGTGTATGGATTGACATTACTCATTAATGCATCTCCTGAAGATAAATTGTTATAACTTTGGTGGTCCCTTAACATCCTATCTAGTGCCATAATCAGTTAGTTGGTGTCCATTGCAGCATTTCTAAGCCCTGCCTTAGTATAGGCTCACAAAGCTGCTAGGATTGCTGTAGACTATCTGTCTTTTTCACAAATGTTTTCAAAGTAGCTAACATTCGTCCTTTAAATGGTCATTTTACGATTGGTATTTGTATATGAAATCTATGTTAAGGATAAGGGATCCCTTTGCTATCGCTTTTCCTGAATTGTCTTTTAGGATCTTTGACTGGAGGGAGTAATATTTTATACAAATTGTGAAGCATGTTTGGTGTTTATGGGGCTGCCTTGATTTGAAACTATATAATAATGTTGGTGTTAAAATTCATTTTTTGGGATATTTAGTTGCATATGTTTATTTTGTAGTCCTAAGTATGATGTACTGACAGTATAGGAACAGCTAATAAACACACTGTAACAACAAACATACCCTTATTTATAAAAAAAACAACTCTTGATGTAAATTGGAATAAACGTATCTTGACACTTTTCTTAAAATAGAACATGTTTAGCTGCACAACGGTCAGGTTTGTTGAAGGTATGATATAATAAATGGATAATAAATCATATAATAAAATCTGAGGAAATCCAATCCTCCCAAACACATTTAATCTCAAACTCTGAAAACATACATGTCAATCAATAATTCCAATCAATACATTCCACTTAAAGTACTAATGAGATACATTTTTTGCATTATTTCTACTCTTTCCTCCTCTCTTCTCTTTGTGTGCATATAGACCATTTATCTCATTCCCATTCCGCACCTTATCCCTGTTTTGCTGCTGCAATGATCCAATTTCTTCTCAGGAATCAATAAAGTTTCATCTCTCTTATTGAAGTATCAAGAGGTTTCAGTCATCTTAGTGGCGGTTCCATCAGTGACGGACACATGTTCTCAAAAGGGAAGTGTAATATCGGCTTGATCGCATCAGGATGGAAGGACACATGAGATGTACCTTTGTCTTTACACTATTCTATCACGATGATATGTGAACGACCTTTTTATTCCCCCTCTCAGGTGTCTCTGTAAATGAGTATCCTCTTCACTTGCTTCCATGTAAGCAGTTTTTCACTGTGGGCCCAATGCACAGTACGTCAAGGGGCTCATACTCATTAGTACACAGTACATGAGAGTTTTACAAATCAACCCTTATCTTTTAAAGGTCCCCTATTATACTGTTTTTCATCAATATATTATAGGTCTCAGATATATACACACATGTCTCTGAAGTATTTGGCTCCAAATACCAAACAGATCACCCATTGTAGCATCCCATAAACCCCTCTGTTTCAGCCCTGTTTCAAAAGTGCCGATTCTCTGTCTTTTTAGATGAAAATAAGTAGCCACTCCCCACGCCCCTCTGCGAGATATTTGGTTGAAAAGAACACAATGGTGCTCTAAGAGGATATTCAGGTGATAAGGTGGGGGGGTTAACTTGGTTGGTTATTGGCTAATGGTTACACAAGCCAAAACATTGTTATGACATCATAAAGTGGCCAACATCTGATCAGCTCATTTTCAGACAGGTTTTTATATAAATGGATCAGGACAAAAAGTGAGAGAATCTTTTTTCCTGAAACTTTCAGAATCTCTTTACACAGAGGGGACACATGTTTATGTATAAAAGACATGAAAAAGTGGATTTTGCATAATAGGTGACCTTTAACAGTGTACTTTCAATTTCTTATCCCTGAACGTAATTGTAATTTCTGTTTTTTGTATTAGACTCAGATTGTTCCATATCCCGCCAACAAAGACAAGGGGTACTGTATATGTGCTGCTCCTCTTTTCATTTTACAGTGACTCACTTCTTCTGGACAGCTGCTGTCAACATGCTTAGCTGTTGTAAAGTGCTGCTATAAATTGCACAGTGTTAAAAAATGCAAGCCGTTCATTCATAAAAAATGAACAAAAAGAAAATAAGTTTCTGTTTTCTGAAATGCAATTGGACACTTTCCATAAGAAATCCAGATGGTACAGGCATTTGAGGCCCGTTTTGATGTCCACTCTGAGCATGCAAACTGGCAACATTGTTGTTTAAAGTAAAGGTAAGCTGCAATACATAATGAAGCCCAAAAATAAAGCCACTGAAATAACTTGGCGACAGCTATTCAAAGAGTACATTCTCAACAAAAAACAATTCCAACTGAACTAAGGTAATAGCCTATCACCAAAAAGCGAGACATTGCAAATCTGTATTCAACACAGACAACATTTCAGGCCCAAATAATACATTGAAAAACACTCTCAGCAGTGACTTTTTCCCTCAATTACCTCCCAGGGGAACTTGAATATGGTTTGATGTAAATGTTGTTAGTCTCTTCCAATTAATTGAACTAGAGGGTAAACCAGGATCTAAATATATTTTACATAAAGGCTTAAGCCTTTATGTTGTGTTATCCCTGTTATATAATTCAAACACTGAATATCTCTATATATACTGAACAAAAAAGAGACTCAAAACAGAGCATTATTCAATGAACATATGGGACATTGCTATTTCAACGAATATTTGGTCATTTATCCCTGTAAATCTGAAGAAACCAATCCTGCTCAAAGACGCATAAATAGCTAGGTTGTTTTCAGTACGAGCATTTTGATTCTATTTTGAGCATTGATGTTTATCAAAGCGTTTATATGACTCACATGCACCTTGTTGACCCAGCAAGCCAGAGCAATTCTTATCACATTTGATCACGCGATAATCATCTGCACAAAGTGACATTGCCACTGGTATGCGATGAAAACACATCACGTCTTTTCTACAAGGTGCTCATGTCCCGTCTAGTTACCACGAAAGTCAAGCATCAATTATCGCCGTTGACATTTGCAGATTTGCGCAAATATCAAAGGGGACTTTTGGGGGTTATTTTCAGTATTGGAGGTAACATGCATTTTCGCCCTGGAGGCAGGGATGCAGAAATAGAGCGTGGATGAATAGACGAGAGTGGACAACCGGGGGGGAACAGTGATAAATGAGCTGACAAATGCTGTTTGTGTAAGATCATGATAGCTGTGAGAGAGCTATAATCCACACTGGCGAGCCGAGCCAGAGGGCCGCATGCGAAGTGATGGGAAGAAGGCAGGCAGAAAACAGAGGTGGTGTGTGTTTGTGTGTGAGCTAAAATGATTGAAGAAGAAACAGAGCTGGGCACAGAGAGAGGGACAGCTAATCCATATCATCAGCTAAAGACAACAGGCAATCCTCGCGCCAGGCATCATCACATACACATCCAAACAAAGCCTGTTTTGAAGAAATGTGTTTATCATGCTGCATCATGTATTTCCTCCAGGTTCAACTGCCATATCCATTGGTTTAAAGGATAAGAATTTCAGTTTTCATTACTGCTGGGGAACCAAAGGAGTGGATGTTGTCAGAATGCTATAATGAGGAGACTAACAGGAGGCTGTAGCACAGCCCACCCAACTTCCCTGATTCTAGAAATACTCGCTGGGCCTATTGACCCTTCCCCCTGAACAGAAATCCTACAATTATAACTTAGCAAGAACTACAGGCCTGTCAAGCTTTTTCAAACTGTTGGATGCAACAAACTTGAAGCCGCTTAAACCCTTGAACAGATACCAGCGAACCTACGTCAGATTTGAAATAACTTGTGTAGCATGTTAACAGCTTAATTTAAGATGGTCAACTTGGCAAACATCATCTGCTTAGTCTCAGCATATTAGCATGTTGATGTTAGCATTAAGTATAGTAACACAGTGCTGCTAGCATGGTTGTAAAATCTTAGTATCTTTTCTACAGTAAGCAACCAAGGTCATAATATTATAATATTGGGCTAGAATACAAGGGCTAACTGCTTTGCAATACAAAAACAATGCTGCTCATGATTAAGACGTCCTAATCAGAGGAAAAGCATCTGTGTGGCTATCTTGTCAATATTCAAAAACTATTTACAGTGTTCTATTAATCAATGTTCCTCATTAATATAGAGCAAGTCTGTTCAATTTGGGACTTGGCGATGGAACCGAAGGGTTGCTGGTTCATGTGGACTGGTAGGTGGAGAGGTGCCCGTTCACCTCCTGGGTCACTGCCGAGGTGCCCTTAAGCAAGAGATGGAAAACCTCAACTGCTCCCTGGCGCCAGCTAACTGGCAGCCTCTCTGCTCTGCGCCCTCTCCTATCCTGCATGTGGTTTTGTTTGTGCCTGTATTTCCTTTTTTCATTTATATCCTGTTATATGAGTTAGTGTTTTGTTGCTAATGCCAGCTGACAAAAAAGGAATGACCTTGAAACCTTCAGTTATAAATAGATGAATGTCTGTCAGTTTTAGTTGCAGCAAATCTTTGTCCAATGGTAAATAAACACAAAAATAATCGACATCTTTTTTGACAGCGAATGCTGTTTTGAGCCTCTCAAATATGGAGATTTCCCACTTTATTTGTTTTTTATTTAAACCATCTGAATAGCCAATAGGGTTTGACTGACAAGATAAATCAACTATTACCTCTCACATTCCCTTTCCTTTAAAGCATTTCGCCCATTCTATACATTTTCACTTTGGTTTGCTGTGATACCAATTACCGTTATAGTAAATCTTCATTGAAATTACTCAATTTGCCTGTTTTCTGGAAGACAGGATGTTAAATGGAGAAACGCAGAGACAGTCTGACTTACTGCAGAGATGGCTCAAGGCTTTCTCACACACACACACACACACACACACACACACACACACACACACACACACACACACACACAAATACTTTGGAATCGGTATTGTGTATTTCTTCCCAGCACTCCTCTTGAGCCTTATCTACTTTGTCAGCTGAAACGGTTTTAGCGGTTCAACCTATCAGCTGCCTCTTTTTAACTCTAAATTGCAAGTTCTTGATAATCCCAAATCCTTTGATCAAAGGTTTGGTTTTATAATGCTGATAGATATTCTACTCCTCTGGACAGGCTAAGTGGTAGCTGTGGGCTCCAAGGAGGGTATCAGACACATAGCAGAGAGCACAGAGAGATGCTTAGCAGCAATTGCACACTGATTTAAAGGGAAAAGATACTTATATCATTAAAGGCATAATTGTGGTCTGTGGCTGAACTGTCATCTTTGGATCAGCCTGGAAATAACAATGACGTAGCATGTCAGTCAGCTTGAAATGAAGAAAGCTTTTATCATAATTCTCGGTTAACTCAAAATGCCAACTCTTTGTGAGCTGGTGTTTTTGTAACAAGGTCACTAATAAGCTAAAACACATTGATTAATCAAACAATGGAAATTAGATCCAAATATATAGAAATCAATGCAGCGAGGACTGAAGTAGTCCGACTTCCAGTCCCAGCTTTTGTCCAAAGATGCTGGATCCTATGTTTTGCAAAATCCAGCCAATGGCTACCGTGTTTCCCTGAACCAACCTATTCTTTATTTTCCTTCTAAACCTTGGTAAACATTGGACAGATTTGCTCATCCGTTATCTTGAGCCATAGTTGCTTTTAATTTAATCATGTTCTTTATTTTGACAGGATGCAAAATGTTTCTGTGCCCAGGGTGAAACGTGTGGCAACATAATGAGCTACTAAAGTCTTTAGCAGCAGCAACCAAGCATAAGCAGGTCGAATTGTATTCATCAGCTGACAGAAAGGAGCATAGTACAATTAGTTTAATGCCTGAACTGCACCCCCCGGAGGCTGGATGCTGAAGGTTTATAGCCAAATCCAAACAGTCCATGTGTAATTTATGCCCCAATGCTGACCCCCATCAGCACTGTGGTACCCACTTACCTTCTGGCAAGTAATACAAGCTAATTCAAACAGAGATATTTTACATCACGTAGCTGCAAATAAATGGGTTTAAAGCCATTAAGAAAACCTGGGCCAACTGAACTGATATAAATTCAGTATTTTTAAATCGATGACAATATAAAGGTTTATTCAAGTGCTTGACATGGAGTTATGGATATGTGTATGATTGGTAATCATATGCTGACAGTTTTGTTTTAATGTTTTAATGTTATTGTTAGCAAGTAATGTACGCTAATGTTGTGCTAAGATGTAAGCTACTAGCTAAATTCATATTGAGAACTGGTGAATTAAACAAATGTATGTTTGTTTTGTATTGATGTGACTCATATTCATCCATTGACATACTCACACTTAATGGCAGGGAGCTGTGCAAGGTTATGGCTTAACCAATGGGAGCAATTTAGGGGTACAGGGTTTAGTTTAATGACACTTTGACTTTTGAGGAGCTTTGGAAACATCGACCTTGCAATTATAGTGGAAATCCTACTCCACATGCTGAGCCATAGCCAACCAGGATTGTACTTTTACACCAATGGACATCTATGTGAAATTGAATGAACTTTCATTGAAATGTTACTTCCCAGTAGAAACAGGCATACTAAATTATTTTACTTCTGGCAATCTAAATAGTGGGGAAGTCTGCTTTGGGTGGGTGGGGGTTGAGGTGGTCAGGCCATTTAAACAAAGGAATCTAACCCAGGAGATTGGTGTTCCAGTTTGAAACTAAAAGAGAAATTAACGTTTTGCCAATTCGGTCCGTGTAAGTAACGTTTAAAGCATTTTTTGGGCAACCAGTGCCTTAATTTAAGTGATAGTGTTGAAAGTGGGAGATAGAGGGGAAAGCACACGGTAAATGTCTCAGGCTGGATTTGAACCTGGGTCCTACGCATGGGGACCAAGCCCCAGTACTTGGGCCACCAGCTCCTCCAACTGAGCTAAACGGGGAGCCAATATTGCAATATTTTCTAAACATAACCAAGTAAGTCTGTGGCGTAAACCTAAACTTTCACTAAAGACAGAAGTTTCTTTCAAAATGACACGCATGTAATGAGCAGGCACACACTGTACCTGACACTCAAAATTTGACACAACATTACTGTATTTCACTTTCAACTTGACCACACCTCCCATCATTAACATGGTGGACATTGTTGATCTCCTACAGTCAATGTCTCGTGTGTCTGACTGTAGTTAGGTGTAGCTACAGTGAAGAGGCAACAATATTAGTAAAACCTATTTTAGAATTTTTTTAAAGAGCAGAAATTTGCTCCATGAGGAAATTGCTTAGCACTGCCAAACGAGGGTATATGTATATTTTCCTTTATTGTGAAAAGGCCTCGTACCATAAAGTAACCTGTATATCCTATATAACCTGTTCCAATAATTATAACCTGTTTTAATAATGATAACTTTGTCTGTGTAAAATGTATACTTATGAAACTAGACCAAGTGTTCTTATTTTGTTTTGTTTGATGTGGTCAATTGTGTGTGCGTTGACTTAGGAATGTTGAGGTTCCAGTCGCCCCCCCCCGGGTTTTTAATGGGCCGGATAGGAGCATGGGGGGGTTGTAGGAGAAAGGTAATAAAACTGACACCATTGAGTCTATGCAGAGATTGTTCTGAGAGAAAGATTGGGATGCGGAGTGGTACGGCCAGGTGCTGAGGATAAACGAAGATAAGGATTGGTACCTCTCCCCCGTTCAACCCAGAATTGTTTATTTTATGGCTGCCATAAAAGATGACCTGGGACTGATCGGCGGCGCAGGAGATCCAAACTTCCCACGACTATGGCTGACTCACTCTGATTCGCTGTTTAGACCTCGTCGATGGCTGACTCACTCTGATTCACTGCCTAGGGCTCGCCCAGGAGTGAGTCCACCAATGGATGAACACCTAGGAAGGAGCAACCGACACAACTCCTCCCACACAACTCCTCTCCGTTTGTGGGCATAAATATTATGAATTCTGTACGCTCGGGGCCTTTGTTCTGTCTGACTGTCTGATACATACATCGCACGGTAGTAAGAGCCAAGGCCCGAAGTACTTCGTTATATTGTACTGTTGTTTTTACCATTAAATCAGCTTATTGTTAAACCTCATATCTCTGCGTCTGAGCCGTTCCTTTTTACAGCAGACCACTCATCAAACGAACGGAGCGGAGGGGGCTCGAACCTTCAACCACTGAAGGCTGCTTCACCCCAACAACCACAACAAAGGTAATGCAGCTCAAGGATGGATGTTTTGTCTACCTAAAGTGCTGTTATTGAACTGCTTTGCTTTCGTTTTAATTGCTTACTTCACGTCACGTTAACAATCCCAAAGGATGGGAATGCCTTTGTCAAGTTTAATCAATCACGTGACCCTGAAAGCCAATCTGTCCCCAGAGTGTCTCCGCAGCTCACAAAGCAGAACCCTCAATTCTCTGAGCACATTTCCGTCTGTTGACAAAAAGGTTCAGAGCCTTTGAGGCTCTTGACCTGATCTGTGAAAACACCAATGGAATGAAAGAGGCCATTTCAGACACAGAGAACAATGTTGTATAAAATACAGATCATGATGAAGAGGAAATCCCTCTACAGCCTAATGCTAGAAGGGAAACATATTGCAGCACAATGTGATCCTTATCAACCTGTGAAAAAGTCATCCGATGTCACTATAGGTGGTTAAAGAGTTTCCTTTTGGTGCAATACTGTATGTTGTCACTGGTTCCTGATATGAAATATGTTAACAATATTCAAATCTCACTCACCCACTTTGTATTAGGCGTGTGGTGCAGTGGGTTGTGCGTTGGTATTCCGATCAGAGGGACCACAGGTTCAAAACCCACTGCAGTCAGCATGTCGTTGTGTCCCTGGGCAAGACACTTCACCCCAAATTGCTCCTGTGTGGATTGCCCACAGTATTGAGTATGTAAGTCGCTTTGGATAAAAGCGTCTAACAAGTAACATGTAATGTAATGTAATTTTAAGCAATTTATTTTACAAACACACACACACACACACACACACACACATACAAAACACTGGCTAAAGGCAAGATCATTTCTGACTTTGGGTAATGGTTGAAGGAAGGAAAATTGAAGGTCAAGTGGAAGCAAGAATTTAAAGACAACATTAGGTTACTTACAAAGGACATGCATCGAGGTTTCTCTTTGATTCTGGTTCCAGCAGCACACGCAGCTGAAAGTGTGTATAATGTTACGGAGATGTTGCACAACCTCGTTATGTGATTAATTAAACGTGACTGTTTGGCAAGAGTCAAAACTACACAACATACTGCATTTGTCAATATTTATGTCAAGTCTCCCCAACTCCTTGTCTTTAGGTCTCAAGTAAATCAAGTTTCACAGCGCACTTCACACCTTCTAGGTGCTGGAAAAATAGGTAGAATCAACTTCTAACTATCACAAAGACCTTGGAATGAGACAACACACAAAGCCTAAGCCATTCACAAAGGGAGAAAACAATGATGAACAAATAATCTCAAAAGATTTCTGAAACTAAATATAGTAAATCTCAGCCTACGTGTTTCTAGAGACCTGTACAGTTTATTAAATATTTTTAACACAATGTGTATGCCCAAATTAGCTGCTTGTATGATCAAGTGAATGTGATTTGTTTCCCTGTGTAAGCACTCCCCCACAGGCAAACCTACGACTCTATTTGGAATTGATTTTGCGTATTACATTCAGTGTGAATAGGCTTTCATTTTGGTATTTGACATCTTGAAACCACAAAATGGGAGAAAGACGTTTTTTGCCAACACAGGGTGGCAAAGTTGCTTTTTCATTGCTTCTCTAAAGAATAAACAATAACTTTTCAGAGGAACTTCGCCGTTTTAAGATTACTTAAGACCTACAGCCATTTCTGAGCTTTCTCATCTAGGGTGAGATGATCATCAGGTTCTCTGACATGCTGATTGCCATGACCCTAAAACAGTTAACTTGCTCTTTTTTCAGCTCCATTTAGGTAAGTAGTGATATTTCATTTCACAAAATATGAGAAAGACAAACTGAGGGATGTTGTGAATGTAAGGTATTAGTTGGAGTGCTTGCCATGACTGTTGAACTATGTAAGGCACATGTGTCAATAACAAGGCCCGCGGGCCAAACACGGCCCTCCGCAATATTGAATCTGGCCCTCCTGTCAATCCTGGTTATCAATTTAATGTGGCCCGCGAGCTTGTGTCTGTGACAATGCAACGCTGAAACACAAGAGGGCGCTGTCGCACTTCTCACTACGTCATTAACGGCCGAGTAACGTTCTCTGAAGGTGTGCTTTGCAAAGGAGATTGAAAGCTAGCATAAACAAACGATGGCGAAAAAACAAAAAGTAGACAAAGATTATCGACATTTTCAGGAGAGGTGGGAAGCTGAATACCTGTTTTGTGAATTAAAACAAAAGCCAGTGTGTCTCGTATGTCAAGAGTCGCTGGCAGTGTTCAAAGAGTATAACATCCGCAGACACTTCGAAACGAAACATGGCGAGCAATATGCTAACATGGCCATGGAGCAGCGGCTGCAGAAAGCCAAAGACTTGAAACGCAACCTTCAACATCAGCAAAGCATGTTCACCCGCATCAGTAGTGAAAGTGAGGCTGCTACCAAGGCAAGTTTTATTATTGCAGAGGAAATCGCAAAGGCTAGCAAGCCGTTTAGCGAGGGAGAGTTTATTAAAGACTGCCTTGAAAAAGTGTGCAGCGTCGTATGCCCTGACAAGAAGCAGGCATTTTCAAACATCAGCCTGTCCCGTAATACTGTGGCTAGTCGTGTTGATGAACTGGCCTCCGATGTAGAGAGCCAGCTAAAAACAAAAGCCAAGGACTTTATTTCATATTCACTAGCTGTAGATGAGAGTACAGACAGGACGGACACAGCCCAGCTGTCCATATTCATCCGCGGGGTTGACAGTCAGCTGTCCGTCACTGAGGAACTTTTAGACGTGAAACCGATTCACGGGACAACAACAGGAAAGGATATTTTCACCCAAGTGGAGCAGAGCGTGAACAAGATGGAGCTACCCTGGAGTAAACTTGTTGGACTGACAACGGATGGTGCACCGGCGATGTGCGGGGAAGTTCGGGGTTTGGTCGGTTTGACCCGAAAGGCGATGGGGCACACAGGAGAAAACTTGGTAGTTTACCACTGCATCATCCACCAAGAAGCCCTCTGCGGTAAGGTGTTGGGCATGGAACATGTCATGACTGTTGTGACTAAAACTGTGAACTTTATTCGTGCACGGGGCTTGAATCATCGGCAGTTTAGGGCTCTTTTAGAGGAGGAGAACTCCGTGCAAGAGGATCTGCCCTATCACACAGAGGTGCGCTGGTTGAGTCGGGGGAAAGTGCTGAGGAGGTTTTACGACACCCGCACTGAGATCGCTCGTTTCATGGAAAGCAAACAGAGGCCCGTCCCCGAGCTTGAGGATGAAAAGTGGCTGGGCGACTTGGCGTTTATGTGTGACATTACTGAGCACCTCAATTCACTGAATGTGAAACTCCAGGGAAGAAAGCAGCTGATCACAGAGATGCGGGACTCCGTGAAGGCATTTGAACTGAAACTGCGTCTGTGGGAGGGGCAGATGCGTAGAGGTAATTTGACCCACTTTCCTACCTGTCAAACAATAAGCGCCACCGTCACCATTCAGCTCCCGACCCAAGTGTATGCTGACAAACTGAACACACTCAAAGAGGAATTCAGCAGGAGGTTTGCCGATTTTGAATCACAGAAATTCAACATTGACCTGTTCGCAAATCCTTTTGCAATTGATGTCGACACTGCCCCTGAGCACCTGCAATTGGAACTCATTGAACTGCAATGTAACAGCGCTCTGAAGACCCAGTACCAGTCAGTCGGGGCTGCTGAGTTTGCACCTCTCCTCCCTGAATCTGTGCCAGAGCTGCGTCTTCATGCTGCACGCATCATGTCCATGTTTCGGGAGCACTTACTCGTGCGAACAGATGTTCTCTATAATGAACTTGAATAAGACATCCCACAGATCCCGGATCACTGACCAGCATTTGACGTCGGTATTGAAAGTGGCCACAGCAAAGGACATTAAGCCTAGAATAGATGAGATCATCTGTAAGAAAAGGTGCAGAGTGTCTGGTAAAAGTTAAACTACAATGCATTTCAGATAGGCCTTGTTGCACTGACTATTTTGTGTTATCACAGAAAACATTTGTTGTGTTGAAAGATACAGTAGTAGGCCTAATGGTTTTGTTTAATTGTGAACTATTTTGTTATAAACTGAACCTACTGTAGGCTAGACTGCTAATGTAGTTTGTTTAATTGTGCACTTCTCTTTTTTTTCTTTTCTTTTTTATTATTATTATCTTTAAAAACAGCATTGGTTTTGCACTTGATGCTATTGACAGCACTTTCATCTTATTTTGCTGATATAAAGAATTATCCACAAATATGAAGGGGGGACACACTATTTTTATTTTATTTAATCCACCTGCTAGCCTAGTTCTAAACATATTTGTTATGGTCCTGTCATCCATGTGCCCTCTCCTGGCAGGTTCTCGCCAGTCATGTGTTTGGTTTGATTGTGAATAAACACGCCAGTTTGGCTGCATTGACGTTATCTCTGAGTCATGTATATGGGTTGTAACCATAACAAGAATCACTGTAATGAATGTCATGGCCCCTGATTTTATTCACAACCGTCAGAATGGCCCTCAGTAAGTTTGAATTTGACACCCCTGATGTAAGGCAATATGATGCAACATCTAGTAATGCCTGGGAAATTCAAGTCTATGCATGCAGATCGGATTAAGTTTCTCAGATGGAGCAAGTGAAAATGGGATGATTTCTTCACTTGGTTTCATTTGCCTAAACAGAGCTAAAAATGAAAACAGCTACAGGGAGAGGACTTGTTTTACTTTCGAAAAAATTAAATGTATAGTGCCAGAGGACTGAGATGGACAAGTTAGAACAGCACAAAGCTTTCACACAAAGATATTTCTTTAGGAGCTGAAAAATGTGGTAATGGGCCCTTTCCACATACACATCCATTGTGAAGACCATTCAAATGGATGGATCCAGTCCTTCCTCCTTCTGACGTTCTGGTTGAGGCAGCACACAGTAGACACAGAAACTTTTTGTATTGCTGTGTAAAGTTGTGTTAGCTGAGTCACACAGTACCAAGGATGCTAGTCTGTTCTTTTCAGGAATAGACTATACTTCTTTTGTTCAGTATTTATTTTCTACTTTCTTTTCAGTACCATAATGGACTATGCTGCAACTACACTCCAGTGTGCAAACCTGTGGTGCAGAATGATAATAAATGATCCTTGAATCCATAAAAGGTAATTTTATGGATTGATAAATTAAATTATTGCATTATTAAATAGAACATACACATTGTGAAACTCACGAGAATGTGCAAAGTGTATCTAAAACAATAAGGTTATTTAGGATGCAAGATAAAATCTTTGTCGCAATTAAATATTGTTTGTATTATTTGCCCCAGACTTAACAAGCTTTTGGGTTCACAAATATAATATGGTCATTATTTCCTGAATGTTTTTATAGTGCATATGTGGACTGGCTGTTGTCCATTTGTGTGTAAAATAGTGTGTGACAGTGTCATTGGTAACTAAGAGCAAGCTATTCATTGGTCAGCACCAGCTCAGCATGAAATCAGTCAAGTGTTACAATCGTGTTTACAAGCCAAGATGGCAAAAAAGTGCAGCGATCAGTCATTGTTGATGCTTTTTATTTGAACCCATATGGCATTTGGACTTGTGTTACGTAGTCTCCGAAACAATATATCTAATCTAATCTAAAAATAACTCTAGCTATCTTAGATTTTTAGCACAAAGCTGGTAAGCCCCACATTGAGGCATTTTAACTTCCCTCTTCCCCTCTTTAAAACATTTCCTTTATTCGTACGTCATTATTGCTTGCATAACACTAGCTGATATAACTCATTATGAAACTGCTTGAATTAGATCTCCCCAATCATACACTCTTCCCAACTATTATAGTTTCTGAGCTTAACACCACCAATATCATCTGTCCTGTACCGTATTTTTCATAGTCTCATTATGATGAAATATATCCTCTTTCCTCAGAAATGTCATTTGTCCTAACTATTAATAGTTACACCATCTTATCATCTTAGATTATATATATTGCATCTTACAAGTAATTCAGAGAAATGTAATCATCACTCAAATATCTATTTTAGTCAGGTTTCCGGTAATGTTTCCATACAATGCACTCACCTGTCACAAGGCAGAATGACATCCATTCAAACAAAACCTGCAGGGCATGCGCTATTGTGTGAGTGTGTGTGTGTGTGTGTGTGTGTGTGTGTGTGTGTGTCTGTGTGTGTGTATGTGTGTGTGTGTGTGTGTGTGTGTGTGTGTGTGTGTGTGTGTGTGTGTGTGGCATTTGGCGTCTTGGCTTATCTGGCTGTGGAGAGAGCTATGAGAGCTGGCTGTGTAATTGAAATGTCATGCGTACAGGAGAGCAGTTTGACTGAACGGGAGCCTTTAGCCATGCCCCAACGAGCCCACGACAGATGAGCAACAGCTCCCCCAATGAGAAGTGGCATTCCCCAAACCTATTCCTCCTCCTCCGTCCCCCTCCTCCCACGTCTGTCACCCCATCTCAGCTCCTCCGCTCTCCCGCTCTTTGTGATTCCTCCCTGCCTATCTGCAGTCTTACAGTGATTAACGATAGCGCCTGGTAGTTGCTGAAATATTAAAATAAATGGTCGACTGAATCAGGGTCTGAAGTAATGCCAGAGCATTTATCATTTTTATCTGAGGCTAAACTATTGTGTTATTGATGGTGGCAATGGGCTTGCCGTTCAACTGTAGTATCGCAGGTGGCAAGGATACTTGAAGGGTTTGAGTGCTGTCACGCAGGGGGACAACACAGTATAACACATTTTTCAAATGATCCACAGTGATTAATAGGACAGTACTTCGTAGTATATTTTGCAAGCACACACAGATGCACACACACTCTCTCTCTTGTGCAATGTTTCTCATTACTAAGCTCTCCACAAAGAATAAAACAATAATGCTGAGAAACGATAATCATATCTCAGCTTGGTAATAATCCATCATTTGCAAATGAGTTACTGATAACTGATTAGTCTTCAACATGTGAGGCAACATTTGAGTAAATACTGTATAAAGTAGAAGGTAAAGTAAAAGCAAAAATGCAAAAATCAGGATGTACAGTAGGAGTCCTCAAAGTCTACCCATATTGGGAGACAACCCCACCTATATACACAAATATATTGTTAAAAAAGGATTCTGATCATCATAAGAAAAAATAAATAATGCAAATCAAAAGTGATGAGTTCAGAAAGTGATTAATTTCTGAATTTCTAGTTCTCATAATAATTTCGTCCAATGCAGGTTTCTGTTGAAGATAAACTTGTCTACCTGCTCCATACACTCGTAACCACCTATAGCGCCAACTAGCGGTTTGAGAATGCAACTACAGGGCTTCCTTTGAGAATTGTTTGATGTTCATGCTAGAGTTAAGATAATCATGGATCACTTCAAGTTTTGCATGTTGGCTACCATCCTACACGAAACTGTTAAAAAAAAACAACTGCAGACCATGGATCAGTCATCAAAAACACCTTAGGTTTAAGAAAAAACTGCAAGCATCACATAGCAATGACCAGGGTTTTCTCCAGAGCCACTAACAGATGTGTAACAACCTATTTAAAAAAAGAAAAGAAACGTTCTTAAAAGGACACATTTGAACAGGACTTTAGCAGCATGAATAACAGGCAGGCTTTTCAGGAGAAAAACACTCAAAGGGTCACCTTGGTCACTAGAGACCAGAATGATTTCAATGTCAAGTTTGACACTCTCAATTGCTCTACTGAGCAGTCACACTCTGTCCATGTTACAGAAATGGACATGTACCATCAGCTCATGAGGTAAAAAGCTGGCAAGGCCACTGACCCAGATGGGATCATAGAATGGCTGCTCAGAAGATGTGCCCTGGAGCTGTCCCCTGTTCTCTATCTTTAGTGAGTCGCTGAAGAACTCAACCATCCCCACCCTCTGGTAAACATTGTTGTAGTAAATATCATTAAGGCTGCAGCTATACGAGGACGATAACGGAAACGCACCGAAATCGCTATCAAAAAAGTCTTCCGTCCACACGCAATAGGCACCAGAAACGTGTCCGTCCACACGAGACAGCTCGAACCGCTGGAGATGCTTTAGTACATATGCCGGGCCTGTAAGTGGCGCTGTACTTCTGCCACAAAATACACCAAAAGCAGCGAAGAAGACTTCTCGCGCATGCATGGTTGCCATGGTTGCCCTTCTGTTTATTCTCCGCGCTGGATTTAGCAGCAGAGGTGGGGTTTCGCCGGTCAACATGTCCGTTAAAGTTTAAATCTTCCGGACAAAATTAGAAAAGTGCCGGTCAAAGGTCTTCTTTGTTATTTATTGAGCTTTAAAATAAATGAATAACGACTCTATATAATAATATAAGAATAATACACGGAGGACGGAGCCTCTCTTTTCCTCCCCCTCTCCTGACAGCCCGTCAGTATCCGTGGTCTCATGCAGCTGGCTGATCCAGTAATGAGTGACCCGACAGTAAAAATAAACATATTTATAACTAGTTTAGGTAGTTTGAGAGGTAATTAAAATAACTAAGGGTGATGATCTAACTTGAAGTGTGTGTTTTGTTCCGCTCATCGCTCCATCACAGCGGGCGGAGCTGCAGGTTATCATGCAGAGCTGCGTGTCTCCTCTCCTGTCCGATTAGACTTCACTCGCGTTTATGTCCATATCGATCAAATCTAGCTGGAAGCTCCTGCTGGGTGCACTGTCCTGCGAGATACCGGGACCTGGCTCAAAACCCTGGGGCTATTGCGTCATCGTTAGCAGGAAATTATCGTTATAGGGCCTAATCACGGAGCCGTTTGGCCCCCCAGAGCGTTTCGTCCACAGATCTACCCACCTTGGGACCCGTTATCGTTTTCTGCGTTTTCATGTCGGCCTCGTATGGCCGAACCGTCTATCTGATAGAGAACTGTAGCAGATACGACTGTTATCGTCCTCGTGTGGATGCAGCCTAAGTCTCATTTAAAGGGGACCTATCATGCAAAATGCACGTCTTTTATACATGAATATGTGTCCCCGGTGTTTCAGGGAACTCACCAAGTGTCAGAAAACACAACCCTCTCTCTTTTCCTCCATACCCAAATCTCTAAATACGGGGCTGCAACGGAGCTGATTATTATTTGAATTTTTCTGACGTCAGAAACGGGGCGCTCCGCCTATATGGGCAACTCTCCACCTATCAGGGGAATGAGAGACCGCTCGAAAGCGCTGGAGACGCTGTAGTACATATGTCAGGCCTGTAAGTGTCGCTGTAGTCTGCCACAAAAGCAGAATCAGCCCTTGCAAAAACAGGGCTGGAAAGAGCAAATAGAGCGAAATGAGGCATGGCTAAAATGCATGATCTGTTTGGTATTTTGAAAAAAAAACTTCACAGACATGTTTTATATAGGTATGGCCCTACAATATATGTTTCAAATATAGCATGATAGGTCCACTTTAAGTATATAAACTTCCTTCTCTGGTTTTATTTCCCCGCAGTTTGAATGTATCAGTCCTAATGTAAACTAGGGCTGTCATTCCCAGGCTTTATCACACCTTTAATACAAAAGACTGGCAACCTTTTGTTCTCTTGCACTCGACAGACAGGAGGGTGCCACTGGACCATTGTCAGGCAAATTATCATACGGATGTTACCTGTCTCATGTCCCTTTTGTTATCGGCTCTCATCTGTATAAATGACATTGCGTTTCTGTGTAACGGGGCCTGATCACTGGACTCCTGTCAATTTGCTTACAGGCCAAAAGAGAAAAGTGGATGGCTTCCTTTACACATGTAACATATCTGTAAGCTCTTTACTGCCAGCTAAGTTAATATTATTTCCCTTCTTCTGGCGTATTGCCTGGAATATACCTGTAGTATATTTCATATTTTGCGGTATTGCAAGCGAATTAGTGTAATAAAGTAAAGCCTGTGAGACAGGCAATACAACCCCAGTACTCATTGCTACACATTCCCAACACACCCCTTTAATCATGGCGGTGTATATAAGCTCTCAGTGCTCTGTTCGTTTTTTTGCTGCATGCCTGCTACTAGACCGCATTGAAGACACGCTGCTGCCCGTTGCCACCGATGCTTTCAGCCAGTTAAAAGCCAGATCTCCATCCCAGCATCCACCTGTAGGCTCAGGAGAGTATTCTAGTATTTTTACAGAATCTAGATGGCAAACATTAATGATGGACATACATTTGGATAATGCATTCCAATTAAGTGGGGACATAGGGGGCTGGTAGGTAGTCCTATAGGTGACCTCATTTAGGGTTCTAGTGACCTGAGGCTAGAAACTAACCTGGTGGATATGGTACCTTCTTACTGACCTCAACAAAGGGAAAGGCTGTTATCCTGGTAATTGGGATCCTAAATGATTACCTGGCGCTACTCTTGCAGCGCCCGGAGTAAATATCCTCTCCTAACCACTCAGCAATCTCACACAGCTGTCCTTCTTGTCTAGGTGCGATGGAGAGGGTGGTGTGGAGGATGTGTGCTATGACAGGGCTGCACATAACTGGTGAGAGAGAGAGAGAAGAGAGATAAGAGAGAGATGAGAGAAGAGAGAGAGAGAGAAAAGAGAGAAGAGAGAAGAGAGAAGAGAGAGATAGAAAAAGAGAGAAGAGAGAGAGAGAAATATTTGCGAGTTGCATAAGAACTGGTAAGATAGCAGGGTTTCCCACACATAGACAAGGGTGCACATAACTGGTACGCAGGTACGCATGCGCGGCAACAATCTGAAATGCGTACCGTCACTTGTGTCACAAAGCGCATTTGCGTACCGACGTACTTGTGAATCTTTTCCAGAAGGCGGTTAGATCACCGGACGACAGTCGGTCTCCGTGTGCACAGACAGGGCTGCTGTTAACGTCGGTCTGTACAACGGAATTGTGCCAAAACTACGCCAACCGGCTGCGGAGGGAGACTCCCCCCCTTCACTGGAGAACTGCGCTAAAACAGCTGATCACAACGTCCACGCTCTGCTCTGTGGTCACGAAGTACGCCACTACCCCCGCCCCCCCTGTCGACTTTCCTGAAGTACTCCACTAGCACCCCCCCCCCCCGTTGACGTACGCGATACAGAGGGCTTCATCTAATAACTTTGAGTGGAGCCAGAAGTTGGAGTACCAAACACTGACTCCAGGTACTCATCTGAGTACCTCACTGAGAAAGTTATGTGCACCCCTGGCTATGACGATGAAGAGCGGATCCAGCTTTATTGGTGGTAACGAGTACCTATATTCCAAGCACTTCACAACAGAGGTGATTGCCACTCTTAGGATTCCAGTTATTAGTGAAGCTGCTGTTAAAACAATTTTCCTTTTGTACTTTGTGTGCTTTCTTCTATCCTCCATGATAACGTTGTTATAACGTTTATTTTGGCTTGTGTTTGGCCTATGACCCTTTAATTCAAGTTTGGTCCAGGCTCATTTTTCAGATATCTATGTTTTGCCATCAGTTTTACCAAAACGAGTCTTCTTACATGGTTTCATTGACCCAACAAGTGTATGAATTTGTTTTTGTTAATCTCTTTCTACAGTTAATATTCTCATACAAATATTCTACCGACATTAGTAAAGGATATAAAAAGTTGAGCACAGTGCAACATTATCCATTATAAAGTGTCAAATATTTATAAAAGAAATTAACAAACATAAACCCTTGAAACCAACCAAGAGCTTTGCAATGTAGTATTTTTGTCGAACAAATTAACCTGTTAAGCACTGAGCCTGTTTTTAAGGTCTCAGGCTCGAAAATGACATTCCCAGAACAAATGACCATATCTTCCCTTCTAAAAGGGTTAAATTAATAATCCTTTTTCTCAAAGTAATGATAAACCTGTGAGTTTGAGGTAGAAAAGTCAGAATCAATATAGATGTTTTTTATTTTAAAGAAAATTAAGATTGAACATAGTAAAAAAACTGTAAATTATAGTGTCCGTCCAAAGTTTTCTTTTTACTTATAGTGAAAACTACCCTTGGATGATGGTAAGGTAGACTAAAAGCTTTAGGAATCCAAAGTACAACATATAATAAGTACCCTGTATCAAGATTGTTGCAAAACAAGTGACATTTGACCTTT
This sequence comes from Dissostichus eleginoides, assembly GCA_031216635.1. Taxonomy (NCBI): domain Eukaryota; kingdom Metazoa; phylum Chordata; class Actinopteri; order Perciformes; family Nototheniidae; genus Dissostichus; species Dissostichus eleginoides. The sequence continues at coordinate 11,658,418 of CM062285.1, forward strand.
TTAGAGAGGTTTAGCAAAAAAACTCCACTTCTGAGGTGATCTGGGTGGAAACGGCCTTTTTTACCGTTTCTCTGGAACCCATTGGTCGATTTTGGTGATTGACATCTCTTTCTGACCGTTAGAGCCAATGGAATCGAAGGGGAGTTTCCACATACACACCAACGTTACCATTGAGAAATGAAAGCTATGCGCACGCAGTTTTGCATGAGAGTGAACCTATCTCACGCTCTGACATTTGAACATGGAAAAGCAGGTTTATTGCTTATGGATTATCAGAAATCATTTCAAAGTGACACAGACACATTGGATTAACCTATGCATTAACTTCAGCAGCCTTTTTATCGTTTTAATGCCATTGAAGACCACTTTTGACCAGACAACGACACAGGGCCATGTTGCCGTTTTTAGCTACCTAGCGCCACATGTTTTGATGTCTGTTCTTGTTAATATCTCCGCGAGTTCTTATCATAGAGTGATGATGTATGTACCTATCGATTCTGTGTCATCTCACGATGCTAGTCAGTTAATATAAATAACAAGGGTGTTATGAGCAGGGACGTGCACAGGTACAGGCTAATGTTGCCCGGGCAACAGCCCTTTTGGCATTTTTGTCTGACCTGCCCCTCTGGAGAGAGCAAGAGTTTTTTTTGTTTTCTATTGTGGCCGAATTAGCATAAGCCCACAATTAGTATTGTAGCGTCTCGCAGCGATAAAACACAACTTGTCAGCGCTGTCATCTGCCCCCAGTCACGTGACTTTGTTTACAATCTGACAGCTGGAATCAAAGGAAAGCCCTCCGAGTCCGGCCTCATATGGCTATGGTGATCATACCAAATGCCTGCCTGGCGTTAGAGTATAGGGGACAAACCAGGGGACTTTACTTCCTCTTGACACCGTCGGTTATTTACAAAAAAAACACCTAAATATACTTGTTATTGTGCTTCTGTCTTTCTGTGTCTTTTACTCTGCTCCGTAAACTCCCTTAACTGGGCTGCTCTCTCTCTTGATCACCCTCTCACATACGGGAGAACACTTCACTGTCCCCCTTTATTGTAGGATTTCTGCCATGTCTCTACTTTAGTTTGACCATCTCTGTTATTAAGTTATGGAATTTTAAATAAATAAGTAATTAGATACCTTACCGTTACTACGCTCATAAAGAATGATAAGAATAATGCGTATTGAACTGGTTTAATTAATTAGTGAGTTTATTTAAAGGTGGGGTAGGTAATTTTGGAGAAACCAGCTCGAGTGAGCTAAATTTGAAAATACACAGCCGGAAAAAATATGCCACTTCCTTACAGAGCCCCTCCTCCAACACACACGAACGCGCACATGACCAATGAGGGCACGAGATAAGTTTGTGCACAGATGGAAAGCTGACAGGCAGGTAGGCCATCCAGTTATTTTAGCCGGGCCGGCTAAAATGATTGGTCGTGCTTTTTACAGTACTACAGCTTCCACAGATGAATTTTTTTAATGAATTTTTTGTCTTAAGATATTCATTGCTATCGGGATGTTAAGAGCATTCCATGGAATATAACAAAAAGTGTATCTCGAGCCGGTTTCTCAAACTTACCTACCCCACCTTTAAGGTAATTATAGAAGCCCTATTTTATCAGTATGTCTGCACAGCAGTTACAATGGTAAAACTACATTAAAACAGAATTGTCCCCATTGTTTCTTTAATAGTTACTAACATTAGATATTTTAATGAGATATGGGCCGCAAAACAAAAAATGTGCCTGAATAACGAATTTAGCAGTTGGACATAAAAGTCAACTGAGTGTCACTTGCAATGACAGTGTTGTGTTTTTATTTTATGAACCTTTTACATTAAAAACAAGTTAGAATTTTCAAAAGGTCTTGTGTTTTTTTTCGGGGGGGGAGGCCCTTTTTCCAGTTTAGAGCAATAGCCCCTCCAAATGTCTGTGCACGTCCCTGGTTATGAGTGAGTTTCTGTGCAGTAATGCGTTAGCATTTTTCGCTCGTCGCTAATTCAGAGGCTGAGCGTTAGCATTGTGGGGATTTTTTGAAAAAAAAAAAAAAAAAGATCAGTTAGCTGAGTTTCTTCCCGTTACATGGATATAAAACATTCATAGTTTATTAAATATTAAGATGCCCTCAGACACTGTTTCCTGCAGATGACGCGTTTTTCCCCCCCGGTACAGGTTTTTAAAGGGGCCTTATTATACTTTGGGTTTTCCCTTTCCTCTCCAGAGGGAGTTTCTCTCCAACACGCTCAACCCCCATGCCTGAAAAGTCTTGATTTTACTTATTTGTTTTACATAGTGACATGATCACTATGTAACACTCAAACTTCTATTGTACTCTAACACTTTGTACGTGATATGGCTAAAGGGCGTGACTTCTCTAAGCGGTTGACCAATAACATTAGAGCCGGCTATAGCCTACCAATCAGAGCAGACTGGGTTGTGGTTTCAGACAGAGGGCGAAAAAAAATGCTGCAGCACAGGCAGTATGAGAAAAGATAAACACTTGTTGAAAATTAAAGCATGTAAACACTTTAGATTGGAGGCACACAATACAAATATGAACCTGAAAATGAGCATAATAGGGCCTCTTAAGGAGCTGAATACTTCTTTAGCCACTGAGGAGGTCCCAGGTTTCGTTGAGAGAATGATGCATTAAAACATCCTAAAGAAACACATACAAAAATGAACAGCTCTCTAAGAACTGATATCACACAAAAGAGCCATTTAATAGCGACTCAACAAACACATTCAAATTCCAATGGAGGAGCTTTGTAAGGATTTGTACTAGTTGTAATTGTTAGAAGAAGAAAAAAGTGTTTCAAGAGAAGGCCAAATAGCAAAGCTAAGTCTAGTGGCGTTGCCTGGCCTGTGCCTGGGGATGTTTAGGAAAAAGCCCCGGATCTCAAGTGTCAAGTCTCAATTGATTTTTTGAAATATACACATATTTTTTCATATGGGTGTTGAGATATAGTCTTTTTATTTTCATCAGATTGATGCATTTAACTCCTCCTCCTCCCCCTAGAGGATGTGAGGTCCACCCTCCACTTAATTAAAACATGTTCACAAGGATAGGATAACATATAATAGCACACTTTTTATTGGTAGCCTTTGTCCATACATTTCTGTCTGGGTGGGTTTTTACTTTTTTGGCTTTAACCATCTGCTAGAGGATTCAGGTCTCCTCAGTGTCACTTAAATAATAGTTTACATATTTTTTCCTAGGGCTGTTAAATCTGAAAAAAAACAAGAGGAAGTGTGTTGTTGACCTCAGGATTTGTTGATATTACGGGTTTTAGAGATGTTGTAGAGTTCCATGTGATGTAGCCTATGTGTAGGATATTGTATGTGCACAAGTGTGTTTGTGTGTGTGTTTTTGAGTAAAAGTGTACTTATAGTAGCAGTACTAACATATGCAGCATGCCATTGTATCTGGGATAAATCAAATAGCCTTGATTAACAAATTATGTATCCACAAGTAAGAGTTGTGACTCATTGTTCTGCAATTTAAATACATTACCAAAACTCAATTACAGAAGATTCAAAATCATCTTCACCAAGGGTGTTTTTTTCTAAATGATTAACATCAGGTTGAATTAATCTCCATGTTCCAATAAGAATGAAAAAGGGGTAATTTGTGGGCGGTGTAAAGCTAATTGGACCGTTCTGCATGTGTCAATCTAGCAAGGTGCTTACACAGCCAAGTCCTCTGAAGAGCCCTATTCGGGTAACCTCGTTCAAATCACCTTTGTGGGTGTAACAAGATAAAGGCTATTTTCACAGCAGAAATTGATACAAGTCATTGCAGAAAAGCAACACGTGTGATAAATAAAAGGGGGCCAAACTTTGGCTAGATCCCAAGCTGGTTAATTGACATGCCCTGCTGCTACAGTTTAATGGAAATCAGCTTTTCTTTTTGCAATAACAAGTTAGATTGTCTGCTGAGAGAAGGCCCATTGACTACACTTAAAGGTGGGGTAGGTAAGTTTGAGAAACCGGCTCGAGATACACTTTTTGTTATATTCCATGGAATGCTCTTAACATCCCGATAGCAATGAATATCTTAAGTGCTTTGACAAAAAAAAATCCATAAAAAATGTCACCTGTGGAAGCTGTAGTACTGTAAAAAGCACGACCAATCATTTTAGCCGGCCCGGCTAAAGTAACTGGATGGCCTACCTGCCTGTCAGCCTTCTATCTGTGCACAAACTTATCTCGTGCCCTCATTGGTCATGTGCGCGTTCATGTGTGTTGGAGGAGGGGCTCTGTAAGGAAGTGGCAGATTTTTTCCAGTTGTGTATTTTCAAATTCTAGCGCACTCGAGCTGGTTTCTCCAAAATTACCTACCCCACCTTTAAGCTGTGTCCAAAATCACTACCTATTTTCTACATGGTGCACCATAAGTGCTTTTCTGCTTTTCATGTTTGAGTCCCATTTTTGAGTGCAACACAAACACAATTAGATGGCCTCAATAGCAAGCAATATGATGAAGGTGAATTTGTTTTTAAATTATCGTACTGCATCTTTTTTATAAATGTGTTATAAAATAGTGACCATGTTTTCTACTTGTTTTTGTGTTTATTTTATTATCTTTGCTTTTTAAAATGCCTGTTTTTAAATGCCATTTTATAATGTGTGTCTGCTGTATTTATTCTTAAATGTCTTTTATTTTATTTTGTAAAGCACTTTGAATTGCCGTGTGCTGAAAATTGCTATATAAATAAACTTGCCTTGCCATACTTGTAATTGTGTTATGTCCATTTATTTGTTTTTTCTCATGTAATGAAACTGCAAAACATTTGACTATTGGGACATTTTAATTATTGACCATTTTTTAAATACAATGCTATTTCTGAAATATATTGCTAATTGTATAAACGCCTCCTTTACAATTTGGATTTTAGATAAGAATTAACTAAAATGAATGTGTTTCCAACAATGGCTGCATGGATTTGTCATGACTAAGAATTCCTTCTGCATACAGGGTATGTCAATATTACTTAGGAGCTAATAACTGAAGACCTCAGTAGTGGTGACCAACAATACCAAATACCTTAGTGTTATTATTGCAGTTTGCTTGAGTTCTAAAGAAGTAGTGCTGCAAATAAAGACGCAGCCACATCTCTGTAATACTTATTTTCTTCTACAAATGTGTTGTGTTATGCTGCTTGCTAGGACACCTTTGAGAACCCCACCGCCATCCAATCAACTCTCATTGTAGAAATGTGCTATTATGCGGTACTCAAGATAACAATTGTTTCAGAGCATTTTCCAAAACGTAATAAAATGAAGAAAAAGAGAAACATCGGGTTAGCTGCTTGATGGCACAGGGCAATTTTACTCAGTCACACTCAGTGAGGCTCACACCAAACAGCTGTCCAGTTTACATTTTCATGAGGCACCAGTGTGGCTAACACACGATATCTTATAATTCAAGAGGCGGATTACCATGACTCATTTGCTGAGCACATTCATGCTCATTCCATAGGCGCCCCCGATACAAATTAGTGTCAGACTGCTAACTGGCCTGACACTTATAAATTAGAAAAACAGAAGCTGTAGAACATACATGCCCTTTTTCATAACAGCTGGTAAACCTGCTTAAAGCATATACATGTTCCCCCTTCTGACAAGACATTATAGGGTAGATCAAATAGCTTGTCGGTTTGTCAGCTTCATTTTAGTTTGTCAGTAACAAGATATAGTGTGCCTCTTATGTCTTTGGCTACAGATGATATTGCAATCCTGTTAAAAGATAAATGAGAAAAAAATACAACTTTCATGTATTGATGAATTGAAGTAAGCCATTATACGTAAGCCATTATACTTAAACTACATTACTCGCTGGGTTTGAATTACTTGGGCTTTCAGTGGCAGTCTGTGATGTGGATGGCAATTATGATATATACAGCGTATGTATGAATCTATCCCTCTCACACACAAGGAGCACACTATATATGCAATAATAGAATACAACAGCGCTATAGCTAATATACATTTTCTCACTCTTATCCCAAGTGTCACCAGCTACTGTGGCTAATTCCCACCGGCTCCACCTAATCCATAGCTACCGTACATCTAGCAATATCACAACTCATTTAATTTGAATACAACTCAACACCAAAGCAGCTTACCACCATACTACAAAAGACACATGTTGTGCTATGTCACTATCAGTTATGTTGAATGAATGAACATACAGGCAAGGAAGTCAGCGGCACACAACACAACACAGAGCAACCCTCATGCGTTATGATCTAAAAACTGAATAAAACCAAGCTTAACAATAACACAACTAAACAAATGCACATGTGTTTTAAAAAAAAATTAAATATTCGAAATGTAAGGAAAGAGGATAGACCATAGTGTTTTCCAGGCATCTAATAGTATAAGGATAGGATCAAAATAAACAATTGCATCCTTTATTTCATTCATAAACAAATGGCGGGTCCCATTTTTCCAGAGAAGCTTCAATGATGTCCTCAAAAAAATACTTTTGACAACATTTCTCATGTCTGTGTGTATTGTTATAAGCTAAAGATCCTCTTTTACATTCAGTAAAGGTGGAGGAAAATACTGTCATTCCCCTTGCTTGCCCAGAGGTTTCAAAAGAGTCACATTTTTACGGTCAGGTAATCCTTTAGTCAGATTATCAATGACAGCCTGGTAGCAGGTAGTTTGATTTGAAACACAATTTTGAACTGCAGTTAAAAAGCAGAATTTCAGGATATCTTTTAGGATTACTGCGCCATTTTTTATCTTTCCTGGGGTGAGCATACCACCAACACATTTGAACTGGCCTTTTACATTTCTTTGCTAAAGGTTGTCTGGTGATTTCCACCTACTCTCTTTCATCACTCTCAGAACATCAGTTTTTGTTGCAGGATGTGAATGCTTGCGTCATCAAGAGACGTGTCACACAACCCTTATGAAGTCGATAAGAAACACTTATAAAGACATTTATATCACTGGTCACTGCATTTAACCCTGCATAACCACATTTTCTTTGGTAAATAGTATTAATAGGAAAAACCTAAACAAAACATTTGTATAGCATGAGAACTATGGCATCGTTGATAAGTTAAAATCAAGCTTATACAATACAGAACAACTGAACTCCCATCCTGCATCGAGCAGCCTTCTCCTGTGCAGTGTTGGGTGTAATGCAGCGTCCACACGGCAGCGTGCGTTGAAGCTTGCCGGCGGGCGTGTCTGAAGCTCGTCCAACAACCAATCACATGAATCTCCCGCCCCGGACACACAAGCACGCTGTTTGATTGGCTAGAACTTGTACTGGCATATGATTAGATTGGCTGATGCTTCCGTCGAAGCTTGAAAAGTTGAACTTTTCTCAACTTTTGAAGCGAGCAACGGAGGCAAAGTGAAGCGACGGAACCACAATGCAGTTCGGCAAAGCGTGACGTCACCCCATTCAAAGTGAATGGGAAGCTGCGTTGAAGCTTCAACACACGCTGTTGTGTGGACGGGCCGTAACGCGTTACAAAAGTAACAGAGTTACAGTAATGTATTACTTTTTGCTGTAACGAAGTAACAAGTAACATGTAATGTAATGTAACGCATTACTAATGTAATGTGGGTAATATACTACCCGTTACAATTCTCAGTAGCGCAGTTACAACACATTTTAACCCGAAATTAAATGGTGTTTTGTTTTTTAAGAATTCACTAACATCGCGAGACATTTCAATGTGTTCTTTTCCCATAAGGACTGCCTCGCTAAATATACTAAACAAACTACAGAGCCTATTCCTGTTATTGTTTACTTCCTCTCTGCCTTCTTCTGGTGATTTATCTGACGTCCAGCGCTCCGTCTTTTAACCTCTTTTCCTTTCTCTTTCTTGATCCTCCTTAGCAACCTTCATTATAGTCCTTGACAGTGGTCTGTACTACTGTATTAACAACGTGTCACATGTTAAGAATTTACAATCAGAATCGAGTATTCAACTAAGCCGTGTAATAAAAGTTGTTAGTAGCCTTAATGGCCTACGCAGTTGTTAAGTTATGCTATACCACATTGCCCTTCACTGGATGTATAATGAGCTGCACTAAACTACATTTTAGCATTTAAAATACCTAGCCATTCTTTTGCGGTTATTTTGGTAAAGTAACTCAAAAGTAATATAAAAGTAGTGTAACTCATTACATTTCAGAGTCAGTAATATTGTAATGTAACTTATTACTTAAAAAAGACAGTAATAAGTCATATTACTGTATTACATTTTGGAAGTAACTTGCCCAACACTGCTCCTGTGTGCCCCCCACCTATTGACTGCCTGCACATGAGAAAACATGAGAGTTTGAGTCCTTGTACTATTGGTAGAAGTCATTGAATGTGAATAATGGTAGAACTTAATCACTTTCTTTATTACCAGTAAATGTAAGCAACATGTTAGAAAATCTTTTCAGTACAAGGCAATACAAATGTTACCATCACTGCTTATGACAAAGAAAAGCTAATATTTTGACATGAGAAATCCGCAATATGTCACTTTTATCCTCAGGTGGCCACCTGACAGAAACAAATGAAACATGAAACAGAACTTACTGATAGGTGAAACAAGCTACTCAGAGATCTAAGCAAGTTATAAAAACATGACAGCAGGAAATCTGTCAAACATTTAACACATTTGATTATTTATTTTTTTCAAAATCAATACAGTTGTCAAGGTTGATGAGAGGGTTGTGGTGACTCTTCACTTGTCAGTGAAGCAAAGGCAGCTGTGCTTCAAACAAGTACTCAGTGTCATGATTTGGTTTTTGTGTGTTAGGTTTTGGGGTTTGTTTTGATTGTTCTGTTCTCCCTGTCTCTTGTCTGGTCCTTCTCCCTGTCGTTAGTTTCCCTGGTGTGTCTGATTGTCTGATTGTGTTCACCTGTTGCCCTTGTGTTTCTCCTCCCCTGCCCGGCTGTTTCTCGTCTCGTGATTACCCCTTCCTGTATTTAGTCTTGTCTTTCCCTGTGTTCCCCTGTCGGTACATTGTTTGTCTTTCCTGTCTCCCTCCATGCTAACTGGTGTTACCTGTGAGTTTCACCCCCTGTTTTGTTCTCCAGCTTTTGATAAATAAAGCTCGCTTTTGTTTTGGAACCTGCTTCCCTTTTTCAACTGCATTTGAGTCCTGATATTCCCGATCCGTAACAGAATGTACCGACCATAATGGACTCAGCAGTTTCTTCTTCGTTGGCTCTCCAGGCGGAATGTCTGGGGTACTCTCTGGAGTACATTTTTTATACCTGGTGTGACGCCTCATCTAGACGGGGTAGAGAGGCTGCGTTGAAGGAGGCACGCCAGGAGTTGCTTGCAAGCCCTGGCTCAGGAGCTGGTTGCCTGAGTGGCTACAACTCTTTACGAGTACTCCTGAAGACTTGTCTCAAGCCTCTAACCCTTTCCTGGGGTATGACCTGGTCTTGGGAGGTCCGCGGATCCTCCGGAAGGTTTCTGGAAGATGCAAGGCCAAGATTCCAGCCCGTGCTCCAGCGTAGCCGGCTCCAGTACCAGCCCCAGCAGCCATGGTTCCGACTCCAGTTTCGGCCCCAGCAGCCATGGTTCCGGCTCCAGAACCGGTCCACACAGCCATGATCCAGGCCTCTGTTTCGGCCCCAGCAGCCATGGTTCAGGCCCCAGTTCCGGCCCCAGCAGCCATGGTTCCGGCCCCATTTCCTGATCCTGTCCAGGAGCCGTTCGCGGGTACTCGTCTGGCTTTTGGAGGTCCACGGAGCCTCCAAAAAGCTCCTAAAAGAAGGAGTCGCAAGTCCAGGCTAGCAGCCCGAGCCCCAGTTCTGGCCCCAGTTCCAGCCCCAGCAGCCATGGTTCCGGCCCTAGTTCCGGCCCCAGCAGCCATGGTTCCGGCCCCAGTTCCGGCCCCAGCAGCCATGGTTCCGGCCCCAGTTCCGGCCCCAGCAGCCATGGTTCCGGCCCCAGTTCCGGCCCCAGCAGCCATGGTTCCGGCCCCAGCGGCCATGGTTCCGGCTCCAGAACCGGCCCACCCAGCCATGGTTCCAGCCTCAGTCCTGGCCCCAGCAGCCATGGTTCCGGCCCCAGTTCCGGCCCCACCAGCCATGGATCCGGCTCACGTACTGGACCCAGCAGCCATGGTCCCGACTCCGGCTCCTCGTCACCTGTTGGCTCTCCGGCCGACGCCAGCTCCCCGTGTCCTGTCGGCGTACCGGCCGACTCCAGCACCTCGTCTCCTGCCGGCGTACCGGCCGACTCCAGCTCCTCGTCTCCTGTTGGCTCTCCGGCCGACGTCAACCCCTCGTGTCCTGTCGGCATACCGGCCGACTCAAGTCCCTTCTCCAGTTCCCTCTCAAGTCACCTCTCAAGTCTCCTCTCGAGTCCCCTCTCAAGTCCCTACCCAATGTCCTGGTCCGTTGGAGGTTCCGCTGGGGGTCCTGCTAACTCCATGTCCTGTCCCGTTGGGGGCCCCGCCGACTACTCTCCTGCCGGGGGTCCTGCCAAACCTATGTCCTGTGCCATTGGGGGTCCTGCCGACTCCACGTCCAGTATCGTTGGGGGTCCTGCCAACTCGATGTCCTGTGCCGTTGGGGGTCCAGCCGACACCTGTTTCGTCGGAGGTCCTGCCAACTCCATGTCCTGTTCTGTTGGGGGTCCCGCCGACTACTGTTCTGCCGGGGGTCCTGCCAACTCCATGTCCTGTCTCGTTGGGGGTCCCGCCGACTACTCTTCTGCCGGGGGTCCTGCCAACCCTATGTCATGTGCCGTTGGAGGTCCCGCCGACTACTGTTCTGCCGGGGGTCCTGCCAACTCCATGTCCTGTCCCGTTGGGGGTCCCGCCGACTACTCTTCTGCCGGGGGTCCTGCCAACCCTATGTCCTGTGCCGTTGGAGGTCCCGTCGACTACTGCTCTGCCGGGGGTCCTGCCAACTCCATGTCCTGTAGCTTCGGGGGTTCCGCTGAGGGTCCTGCCGACTCCACGTCCAGTATCGTTGGGGGTCCTGCCAACCCTATGTCCTGTGTCGTTGGGGGTCCAGCCGACACCTGTTTCGTCGGAGGTCCTGCCAACTCCATGTCCTGTCCCGTTGGGGGTCCCGCCGACTACTCTTCTGCCGGGGGTCCTGCCAACCCTATGTCCTGTGCCGTTGGAGGTCCCGTCGACTACTGCTCTGCCGGGGGTCCTGCCAACTCCATGTCCTGTGGCGTTGGGGGTTCCGCTGAGGGTCCTGCCAACTCCATGTCCTGTTTCGTTGGGGGCTCCGCCGGATTTCCTGCCGGCACCTGGTCCTGTCCTGTTGGGGGTCCCGCCGACACCTGCTCCGCCGGCGTTCCTGCCAACACAATGTCCTGTCATGTTGGAGGTCCCAACACCAGCTCTTGCTCCATCCGGGGTCCCACTGACACCAGCCCATGTCCCGTCCAGGGGCCCGGACAACGCTGGTTCCTATTCCGCCAGGGGTCCAGTCGGCCACGAACCCGATCCTTCCTTGTGCCCGGCTCCCGGACTATGCCCACCGCGGCCTTAGCCGCTTCTCTGCCTCTGCTGTGCCATCGGGCGTCCGCCCGAGTCCCTGTCCTCGAACCCTGCCTTGCCCCCGGGCCGTCCGCCCGAGTCCCATTCCTCGAACTCTGCCTTGCCCCCGGGCCGTCCGCCCGAGTCCCATTCCTCGAACTCTGCCTTGCCCCCGGGCCGTCCGCCCGAGTCCCATTCCTCGAACTCTGCCTTGCCCCCGGGCCGTCCGCCCGAGTCCACCTCCTGGTCCTCTGCCTTGCCCCCGGGCCGTCCGCCCGAGACCACCTCCTGTTCCTCTGCCTTGCCCCCGGGCCGTCCGCCCGAGACCACCTCCTGGTCCTCTGCCTTGCCCCCGGGCCGTCCGCCCGAGACCACCTCCTGTTCCTCTGCCTTGCCCCCGGGCCGTCCGCCCGAGTCCCCTTCCTCGAACTCTGCCTTGCCCCCGGGCCGTCCGCCCGAGTCCCCGTCCTCCTGCTGTGCCATCGGGCCGTCCGCCCGAGACTCTTTCCTGGTCCTCTGCCTTGCCCCCGGGCCGTCCGCCCGAGACCACCTCCTGTTCCTCTGCCTTGCCCCCGGGCCGTCCGCCCGAGATACCCTCCTTGAACTCTGCCTTGCCCCCGGGCCGTCCGCCAGAGACCCCTTTCTGGTCCTCTGCCGTGCCTCCGGGCTGTCAGCCCAAACCCGTCCTCTGGACCCCCTCCACCCACCCTTTTGGAAATATTGGACTTTGTTTGTGTAGAGACGTCTGGAATCCGTCCCTTGAGGGGGGGTTCTGTCCTGATTTGGGTTTTTGTGTGTTAGGTTTTGGGGTTTGTTTTGATTGTTCTGTTCTCCCTGTCTCTTGTCTGGTCCTTCTCCCTGTCGTTAGTTTCCCTGGTGTGTCTGATTGTGTTCACCTGTTGCCCTTGTGTTTCTCCTCCCCTGCCTGGCTGTTTCTCGTCTCGTGATTACCCCTTCCTGTATTTAGTCTTGTCTTTCCCTGTGTTCCCCTGTCGGTACATTGTTTGTCTTTCCTGTCTCCCTCCATGCTAACTGGTGTTACCTGTGAGTTTCACCCCCTGTTTTGTTCTCCAGCTTTTGATAAATAAAGCTCGCTTTTGTTTTGGAACCTGCTTCCCTTTTTCAACTGCATTTGAGTCCTGATATTCCCGATCCGTAACACTCAGTAGACATTAAAGCAATTCATTTAGAATCTGGCTCAACACATTTAACATATTTTTGGACAGATGTGTTTCAGATTTTAGATGTGTTTTGCCCTGTGTATTTTTGTTTACATTCACCCATGACACCCAGCATTTGATGGGTGAGCAGGTTGGATCCACGTCAACCAAAATGAGGTTATTATTTTGCCAGCATGTTGTAATCTCATGCCCATCAAAATGTTGTTGCATTCAACATCCTCCTATGCCATGGTGAAATGTCAGGTTCATGACATTATTGAAAAACAGAGATGGCAAAAGTACACACATCCTTTACTCAAGTAGAAGTACAGATACTTGTGTTTAAAAGTACTCTTGTAAAAGTAGAAGTACTGACTAAACTTCTTTACTCAAGTAAAAGTAAAAAGTACCCATAACTACCAGCTGTTTTAAAGAGTAACTGACCTCCCTTTATATTAATAGAACAATAATGTCATTGTTAGCTAATGAATGTTTCAATGCTGAACAACGGCAACATGACAACGTTTTTATTGGTCCCTCTTCTTTAGAGAAGACCAGGAAATGATGGATACACGGATCGTGTTAAAATCAATAGGCACGCAATGACTCTAAATAATAATGATCACTCCACCAAACGCCGATTAAAACTAAAGTAACAAACCTGTTTTGAAAAAGTAACTAGTAGAAAGTAGTGGTATTTGTGTTAAAAATGTAAGAAGTAAAAGTAAAAAGTTGTTAGTAAAAATAAGTAGTGGAGTAAAGTACTGATCCCAGAAAAATGTACTTAAATACAGTAACAAAGTATTTGCACTACTTCCCACCTCTGTTGAAAAACAAATATAAGTAAATGTTTTTAAGAGGGTTTATGGATGGGTTATGTAGCATTGCTTTCTTATGAATACATTACATTACCGTTGTTCATACATAAATGACCTTAATCTCATATGTTGAAACTATTTTAAACCATGTGAAAATCATTTTTGATCTTAGGTAAGCACATCATTCCCTTGATGTTTCCAACAATGAGCCTTCACAGCATTGTCAGTGGCAGCTTGGTGATCTCCCAGGACACAGTAATCTCCTGTGAGATGCAATCAGCCTGAAGATGCACTCGGCTACATCAGAAACACCAGTTGGTAAGAGCCCTGAAGCATCTATGTGACAATTATTACTGAGATTATTCTTCAACATTATATACAAGCAACATCTTATTCCTCTAGAGATGCCTGCAGCCATGTTTGTTCATTTCAGAATATTTTTCATAGCATAAACAAACTTGAAGTGATATAAGACATTAGTCCTCTGAGACCCATAAACACTTGTGGTTGCGAGGAGCAGCACAGATGGTAAAAGTGAGAGTCCTGACTTATTTCCAGACAACCAGCCGGATAAAGCACAGCTCCTTGGCTTCAAGTGTGTATGACGACAGTGGTGTGTTTTCTATATAATGTCTCTTTAATTCAGCACATTGTATTTGAAATGACAGTGACTAGAAGGTTGCACATTTGTATCTCTAAGTGTACTTAAGGGAATTCACATCAGCTGAATGTTAACTCATGTGATTAGTAGCCCTGTTATTAAATCAGCGGTCCCCTATGACAATGCAGCAAGATTGTTTTCTCTTCTTCCCTTTTACCATGGTTTCATTAAGATAACGGTTTAGGTCTCACAGAAGAAAACATATCCAATCTTTTACCAAACTGCAATGATTACATAGTCAAAAAAATTATACATATGTGTGTGTTGCATGTCTCAGCCTCTCTCTCAATATCTTAAGCTGAACCCAGCCAACATAAAAAGGAAACTTGTTTTAGTCACTTGTATTGGAATGCCTAAAAAAATTGAAAGCTTGAAGCCAAGACCATGAAACACAGACATTCAAGAACAGGAAAGCAAGGGTTAGAACAGGTAGGAAGCTAAAACAGGCACACTTATCCAGAAAGGGGTTAGGCAGAGAATAATGAATGGCTGAATCAGACAGGCTGAACAAAGGCGGCCAACTAGATAATCTGGCAAAGACATAAAAATCATCCCAATTTCCCTCAGTACTCTATCTTTCAAAACATTACCTATACATTTGTCACGACCTGCCATCTTGAAGGATATCCCAATTTCTTAAATGCGCTCTGAGGAGTTGAGGATTGAGGATATTGGAGGTTTTCAGAGGAGAGGGGAGCGAGGTCACACAAGTTCAGCCTATATAGAAGAGTTATGTATAAATGCTCCATACCCGGCTCCACAGCTGGTCAAATACAAACATGCTAAGTCAGGACAATCACATACTTCACAAATGTCATGCAAACAAAGTATTATTTCTGCAATTGAATTCATTCGTTAAACTGGATATTACTTTGTTCAATAAACAAAGTCCTGTGCTGCCATTTTAAAATAAAACATTGAACCGATGAGTAAAAGAGATGTTTTCATTATTTTAATCAACAAATGCAATGTGGGATGTATTTTGGGTTAGGCCCAATCCGGTAATGCAGCTGTGCACATGCGATACGAAAAAATAAAAAGGGAGTTATGAGAGCAGAGCTACTACGCGAGGAAGTGAGGGAAATTAAGATGCAAAATAAGGTAATAGGATGAAACCAGTTGGAGTTGAAATTGGCCATAATAGTTTATAAACTGTAAGACTAATGACGTAACAATGACAAGCAGGCAACAGAATGAATCACCGTGGTTGGCAGGAGTTGCAACGGATACAAATAGTTCTAAAAATATTAGACTATGAATATTGTCTATAAGATAGAACTCACATATATCTACAAATAACGTAAGTTGGACATTGGTTTTAAAATAAAAATAAATAAACAAGTCATGCATTTATAAAACAGTAAAGGAAAAGTGACTGTCAAGGTGAAAATAAGGGCATACTGTATGGGCTAAGCCATCTCAACTGGTGGCCAAACATGAACATTTTTAATCTAATTTTGCATACAAATACAGTATTTAGTAGTTCACAGCTCACTGGTCTGATGTTTCATCGCATTAATGTCATGTTGTCCAGTCCCCATTGGACAGCTCAGGTTGATGTTTTGAGGGCGCAATATGATGGAAATAGATGAGGTTGAAACAAAGCATGCACCGAGCCAAACACACAAACTGATTGCACACGTTCTCACACACTTACCTTTGTGCTCAGTTCCATAAAAAGCATCCTCTCCATGGGATTCAGCTGATGATTCATTAATTCCCAGACATCACTGCTGTACAAGTACACTAACCTGTCAATCTGGCCCACAGAATGAGCTGCATTCTTCATCATCATGTAGATAAATCCCCAACTCAACTGCTGAACAGAGAACAACATGACGAAGGGCAAGAATTAAAAGGAAAATGAATAACCCAATATAACTATTTATAAGTTAAACGAACATGTATATCTAATTTGAATACAGACATTGTTATTATACCTACATAGTCATTGGTCCATTCAGGTGTACATATCCTAATCTGGGGGAGGGAGCAGAAGAAAATAAGCAACCTTCACTGTAATGGTTTCAGTCCCTTGTAAACATTCTCAGTAACACTATAATGATATGTAGCTGCATCCTTTAAAACAGTGGTTCTCAACTGGTCAGGCCTCGGGACCCACTTTTTCCTTTGTCAATAAATCGCGACCCGAAGTTTGAACCACTCAAATCTATTCAACAAAAAATCGTGCTGTAATATATACGCTTTTCAGCATACAATATTAATTAAAGTGAAGTACTTTTTAGAAATACTAAAATATAAACTACGCATTCTGGTACACTCTGAGAAGAAAATAAATAAATCTATTACTACCCGACATATTAATAATATTGTATGCCATTGTTTTTTTTTCACTTAGTTCTGACAGCTGAACTTGCTGCTCCACACAGAGAGCAGAGCAAAGAGGAGAGAGTCTGTGTGAATTAGTTTAAATTGTGGGTAAGGGTAGATAGCTCCCATTGTTCTGTGACCTGTCAATCATCAAACCGGGGGTCATATTTCATTAGGTGTTCATTTTGATCTGAAGTTGTACCCATGAGGCGCTTTCACACCGGAGTACTTTTCCCTTTTAGTTCTGATAGTTCCTGGGATTTTGCATTCACACCACAAAGATCTGGAACTAGAACTTAGTTCATGAGAACTTTTCCCCCCTTTGTAGTCCCTGCTAGAGAGCAGGGACTTTCCTGGGGAGAAAAATATTCCAATTTCTGATTGGGCGAATTGCAAACCACGCCCCGTGAAACTCGGAAAAGTTTTGCGAAGCCGCCATTGTATTTGCTGGTATTAGCATTATTACCATTAGCATTATCCTAGCGCACCAACAGAGAGAGACTAACTTATAAAAAAACATGGGAGCGGTGGAGTGATGAGGAGGTGTCGGTGTTCTGGCGATTTACTCGGAAGGCTTCAGTAGAAGCTGCTTGGAGTCCCAGCAGCTTCTACTGAAGCCAGTCCCCAACTCCAGGGACTTCCGGACGGGGACTTCGGGTGGCAGTATACGCCGTGAAGTTCTTTGCGGCCTGCCAGTAAACCCAAAGCAGAAGTATAAGAAGTGACGTCAGCGGCTTAATTTGCCCAATCTTCCCTCAAGAACTTATTCCGGTGTGAACGCGATCTGCTCTTTAGTTCCGGGAACTAAAGAGTTCAGATGAACTAAGTACTGGGAACTAAGTACAGCAAAGTACTTGGTGTGAAAGCGCCTATTTATGTATAAAGAATAGTTCTACTCAAAGTTATTCTCCGTGGGGACTTCCGGCAACAATCTTGATTCTGATTGGCCAGAAGACTCGAAAAAACATCAGCAAAGATGTTTTATTGAGAAGATGATCACTACGTGACAGAAGTTTTCAAAACCGTTTATGGTCTCCGGTACTTCCAGTCCAACGCCTGCTACTAACAGCGTTAGGAAATCGGGCCTTCAAAATAAAACTTTGACTTTTTTCCACAAAAAAAAAAGAAGATATATTTTTTTCAACTTTTTTTTTTCTTCACTCACACATCTGCGACCCACTCGAAACGGGTCCGCAACACACTTTTGGGTCGCGACCCACCAGTTGAGAACCACTGCTTTAAAACATATTTGGCAATCAACAATCACTGTATCACACTGTATATTTATTATTTTAAGCCTTCATTATTATCTGCCCTTTTGGGGGCAGAAGAACACACTTAAAGTAAAACATTGACATTCGTTTTTTACCTTTTAGAATGTAGTAAACACTTGTCTATACTGATCTAGTTGAAGCAAAACATAGCATTAGTTTGGAGTTTATGCAACCTAGCAAAAGTACAACCCATGTTCTGGCTCTTTTAGCTCTATTTTGGTCTCCACCAACTATTAAAATAAATATATTGTTCTTAGCTGCTAACTGGGTTTGCCTGTGTTTTGGTGCTCAGGAGGTCAAAATGACATAATGCATACAAGGAGAGTGGATGACTGGGTGAGAGTGTAATTATTAATCCCCTGTGATCTATATTCTTCTCATCCAGCCATTTTGCACTTTGCAGTGCTTCACCTACATGAACAAAATAGAAGATGTGCTTAGGCACAGTCCCTTCTCTAAAAAGCTACAGCTTTGCACGTTTTGTTGCACTTGTAACTAGATAAATGTTTACAATTAACAAATTAGTGAGAAATAGGTAAAGTCCTAAGCCAAGTCTTAAGTTTTATCTTTAAAGGTGTGTGTTTGAAGTCTTTAAAAAGTAATTATGTGCCTTTATCCAAGATCTTTTATTTTATTTTGTGAAGTCAGGTCATCAATGACATCAGATTTACTGAACTGTTACAGTCTCAAGTCAAAAGCATCTGACTGAATTTTGCAGAAAAGGTTGTAGATAAATGAGTATTCAACAGTCCACACTGAAAACAAACAGTGGAACTAGACACTTTTTAGAAGTTCAATGTTATTCTTAGCTTTTGGAGGATGAAACTTCAGCCACATGGTCAGAGAAGACAGACGCTTTGTGCCTCATATTATTCTCTGAAATTTCACAGGTCTCTCTTAGTTCTCATAAACCATAGAAGTGAAGATCAATTGGTCTTTTTTTATTTTGTAGTATAAATAGATTGAAGAACCAGCACCTTACCGTGGTAGAGAGGTTTGTGTGCCTTGATGAACCTGGGGGCTGTGTTGTCTGGAACCTTGTGTTCCTGGTAGGGTCTCCCATGGCAAATTGGTCTCAGGCAAGGGGCCAGACTAAGATTGGTTCAAAAGACCTCATGAAAGACGACACACGAAGTGAGGATACCCGGCCCGGAGGAAGCCCGGGGTCCCCTTCTGGAGCCAGGCCCAGAAGGAGGACTCGTCGGCAAGCGTCTGGTGGCCGGGCTTGCCACGGAGCCCGGCCGGGCACAGCCCGAAAAGGCAACGTGGGCAACACCTCCGCTTCTCCGTCCCGCGGGCCCACCACCTACGGGAAACAGCGATAGGGTCGGGTGCGCTGCAGGAAGGGTGGCAGTGAAAGCAGAGGGTCTCGACGGACCAGACCCGGGCGACAGAAGCTGGCTTTGGGGACGTGGAACGTCACCTCTCTGGGGGGGAAGGAGCCGGAGCTTGTGCGGGAGGTGGAGCGTTACCAGTTGGATCTGGTTGGGCTCACCTCTACGCACAGCGTCGGCTCTGGAACCTTACTTCTGGATAGGGGTTGGACTCTATTCTTCTCCGGAGTTGCTCAAGGTGTGAGGCGCCGGGCGGGTGTGGGGATACTCACAAGCCCCGGTTGGGTGCTTCGTTGTTGGAGTTTACCCCAGTGGACGAGAGGGTCGCCTCCCTACGCCTGCGGGTTATGGGGGGGAAAACTCTGACTGTTGTGTGTGCTTATGCACCAAACAGCAGTTCAGAGTATACGGCCTTCTTGGAGACCCTGGAAAGAGTCCTGTATGGGGCTCCTGAAGGGGACTCTTTAATCTTGCTGGGAGACTTCAACGCACATGTGGGCAATGATGGAGACACTTGGAGGGGCGTGATTGGGAGGAACGGCCCCCCTGATCTGAACCGGAGTGGTGGTTTGTTACTGGACTTCTGTGCTAGTCATGGATTGGCCATAACAAACACCATGTTCAAACATAAGGATGCTCATAAGTGTACGTGGTACCAGAGCACCCTAGGCAGAAGGTCCATGATCGATTTCGTTATCGTATCATCGGACCTGAGGCCGTATGTTTTGGACACTCGGGTAAAAGAGGGGCGGAGTTGTCAACTGATCACCATCTGGTGGTGAGTTGGGTCGAGTGGGGGGGAAGCCTCTGGACAGACCTGGTAAGCCCAAACGTGTAGTTCGGGTGAACTGGGAACGTCTGGAGGAGGCCCAAGTTCAGGAGGCCTTCAACGCACACCTCCGGCGGAGCTTTTCGGGCATTCCTGTGGAGGTTGGGGACATTGAACCAGAGTGGGCGGTGTTCAAAGCCTCTATTGCCGAAGCCGCGGCGGGAGCTGTGGTCTCAAGGTCTTAGGTGCCTCAAGGGGCGGTAACCCTCGAACCTCCTGGTGGACACCGGTGGTCAGGGAAGCCGTCCGACTGAAGAAGGAGGCCTTCAGGGATTTGTTATCCCGGGGGACTCCCGAGGCAGTTGCAAGGTACCGACAGGCCCGAAGGGCAGCAGCCTCAGCCGTGGCCGAGGCAAAGCAGCGGGTTGGGGAGAAGTTCGGAGAAGCCATGGAAAAGGACTTTCGGGCGGCACCAAAGTTGTTCTGGAAAACTGTCCGACACCTCAGGAGGGGGAAGCAGGGAACCATCCAAGCTGTGTACAGTAAGGATGGGACGTTGTTGACCTCAACTGATGGAGTGTTAGGGCGTTGGAAGGAACACTTTGAGGAACTCCTGAACCCGACAACTCCGCCCTCTATGTTAGAGGCAGAGCTGGAGTATGACGGGGGATCAACACCAATCTCCCGGGGGGAGGTCACTGAGGTCGTCAAACGACTCCACAGTGGCAAAGCCCCGGGGGTGGATGAGATCCGCCCAGAAATGCTGAAGGCTCTGGTGTTGAGGGACTGTCATGGTTGACACGTCTCATCAACGTTGCGTGGAAGTCGGAAACAGTACCGAAGGAGTGGCAGACCGGGGTGGTGGTTCCCCTTTTCAAAAAGGGGGATCAGAGGGTGTGTGCCAATTACAGAGGCATCACACTACTCAGCCTCCCCGGGAAAGTTTACTCTAAGGTACTTGAAAGGAGGGTCAGGCCGATTGTCGAACCTCAGATTGAGGAGGAACAATGCGGATTCCGTCCTGGTCGTGGAACGACGGATCAGCTTTTTACTCTCGCAAGGATCCTGGAGGGGGCCTGGGAGTATGCTTATCCGGTCTACATGTGTTTTGTAGACTTGGAGAAGGCGTACGACCGGGTTCCCAGGGAGTTACTGTGGGAGGTGCTGCAGGAGTATGGGGTGAGGGGGTCTCTACTCAGGGCCATCCAATCTCTGTACTCCCAAAGCGAGAGCTGTGTCCGGGTCCTCGGCAGTAAGTCGGACCCATTTCCGGTGAGGGTTGGCCTCCGCCAGGGCTGCGCTTTGTCAACCGATGTTTGTAATATACATGGATAGGATTTCGAGGCGTAGTCGTGGGGGGGGGGTCTGCAGTTCGGTGGACTAAGGATTGCACCACTGCTTTTTGCAGATGATGTGGTTCTAATGGCTTCATCGGTCTGCGACCTTCAGCACTCACTGGATCGGTTCGCAACCGAGTGTGAAGCGGCTGGGATGAGGATCAGCACCTCCAAATCTGAGGCCATGGTTCTCAGCAGGAAACCGATGGACTCCAAGTAGGGAATGAGTCCTTACCCCAAGTGAAGGAGTTCAAGTATCTCGGGGTCTTGTTATGGAGTGAGGGAACAATGGAGCGTGAGATGGGCCGGAGAATCGGAGCAGCGGGAGCGGTACTGCAGTCGCTTTTACCGCACCGTTGTGATGAAAAGAGAGCTGAGCCAGAAGGCAAAGCTCTCTGCCTACCGGGCCATTTTCGTTCCTACCCTCACCTATGGTCATGAAGCATGGGTCATGACCGAAAGAACGAGATTGCGGATACAAGCGGCCGAGATGGGTTTTCTCCGCAGGGTGGCTGGCGTCTCCCTTAGGGATAAGGTGAGAAGTTCAGTCATCCGGGAGGGACTCGGAGTTGAACCGCTTCTCCTTCGCGTCGAAAGGATCCAGTTGAGGTGGTTCGGGCACCTAGTAAGGATGCCACCTGGGCGCCTCCCTAGGGAGGTGTTCCAGACACGTCCAGCTGGGAAGAGACCAAGGGGTAGACCTAGGACCAGGTGGAGGGATTATATATCTTCGTTGGCCTAGGAGCGCCTTGGGATCCCCCACTCAGAGCTGGTTGATGTGGCCAGGGAAAGGAAAGTTTGGGGCTCTCTGCTGGAACTGCTACCTCCGCGACCCGACCACGGATAAGCGGGAGAAGATGGATGGATGGATGGAATTAGATTGATCCAAAGGAGAACCATTTAGTCCATCCCTTCTGACCTCTACCACAAAGGAGAATGCAAAAGCCAAGAATCCTCCAGAGCTCTCTTTATCCTTCAGTCTCTCAACGGCTCTGCTCAAGACCACATGCTGATGCTGGAAAGATATTAAATGCAAGATAAAACAGGAAAACGAAATGCTGTCACTGAGGCCAGAGGCTCTATCAAAATGAATGATAGACTTTCATCATAAATAGGGGAACTCCCTTCTCTGCTTGGAGATGCTCAGTAAACTCTAAACTTTTGATGTGAGTGTGACAGTATAAAATGGGATTGGATTTGGCGTATCACAAAACAGACGGTGACTGCATGATTGGATCATTATCCAGCGTGCCCGTACTAGCCTGTAGCTGGTTTGAATAAATCACTATGTACCATATTTCAGCCAGTTAGGGCATTGCAGTACCCCATTTAGACTATTAGCCTATATATACTCGCATAATTGACAATAATTAACTGCCCGGAAACAGAGGAAGAATATTTGGAGCGATTTTAATTACAATTAGGCAGCAGTGTACATAAAGATGATTCATTCTACACAATAAACAAGAATTAAGTAAAATCATGGATTTTAATTTAGCAATGCTAGCAGACCATTACTTGAGGTGAGTCATTTAAAAAAACACAAAAAAACACCAATGAAATATACATTATGCAAACATCACCATGCTAAGTTGCTAACATAATAATGCTAACGTTATGGCATGACTAGAATACATTTCTTTTTAAATCACTAGAGCATTTGCTAATTTAATCAGAATCAGAAACAGGATTATTACCAGGTAGGTTTACACGTACGAGGAATTTGACTTGATGTCATGGTGCATACATACAAGTCAAATTAAAAAATTATAAAAAATATAGTTAATGTTAGAAACTGCTCAAGGCTTGGAATTAATACCATTCTTATTTTACTGGATGAGATACAAAGATTATTTGGGGCCAAAAATAACTCCGAACAGAGTAACACATCCATGCACAACAAGGTTTACTTTCACCCAGTAGTTGACTGCACTAATATTGAGGATATGGCCCGAGCAGATGAGCAGATCATCAACACCACTAGGTGCAATTTATTAAAATATGATGGCATCTTTTCTAACATTTACCATGATGTATTCAACGTTCTTTATTTACCTGTACTGCATGCTGTATGACCATTTATGTGCTTTAGGACCTGGCAGATTCCTGGCCTACAAGAGGGAAATTGCAGAGGTATATGCACCTCTCTCTCCATCATCCTGTTTTGGCCCTTATCACTCCACTCTTGTTTTGAGTGACACTCAATTTGAACTGTCAGTGAGGGCCATTACAAGGTGAGGATCCAAGTGGAGAGAGTATAAAATTGGGAAACGCTTCTCCTCATCATGAACACACGTTGACATGCTCCATCACCATCCAGCTGAAGCCACAGATATGATGTGCACCGCTATTGTTATGATAGATTTGCAGCATTCCACAATGTAATGTGTTTGATGATTGCATTGTGAGAACTGCTGAAACCAACATGCAGTCTAGCAAAGTCAATTTTAAAACACTGTATTTTCAGAAACAAAATGTTGTTGAGTCTTTAACGTTAAAATAATATTTCATCAGGCTGTACAGTTTAGTTTTTTTTCCAGCTCTTTGTAACTTGCTTTTTTACTGAACATGCAAAAAGGTATTTTTTGCAAAAATAGACTGTTCCAGCTAATGGCCTGGCTTTTTATGTTGTATTGCAAATTACTAAACAGCAGTGGTGGTCTATGACAGTGGTGTAAGACTGCTTGATATTCTTTTACATATCACCAATGTAGTCCAATATTGTTTTTATCTTTCAAAACATATACACAATTTACTGAATGTTTGTGTTGTCCTTTCAGACTTAAGTGTTAACAACATTGTAGCTCAATTGAATATCATTATATGACTGTATATTTAATAGTGAGGACTATTTCTGCATTATGGTGACATGTTGTAGGGGTCTTCACTCCTCCAAATGACTGCTTGAAGGTATATACTTTGCCAAAGGTAAGTGTACACAATAAGGTTTTGGTTAGGTTACATTAGCATGTACGTGTGATGGTTATCATTATGGTTTGGGCAACAGATTCATTCTGTCAATCCGAATTCATTATATCAATACAAATTCATTATGTCAATACACATTCATCATGCCAATACAAATTCATTATGTCCATACGGGTCAATAAGAGAGAACAAATTGTAACACACTGATAATTTCATTGTCACTTAAATAAGCACAAGGGAAAAGAGACTAATGTGAAACTAATGAAATACACACACCTACATATGACATCCTAATTAACATGTATTTATAATTAAAGTTGCCAATTTATCAAGCAACTATTTCCATTGAGGCAGCTGCAAAGAAAATAATGCATTTCATCACCTCATCTAGAATATATTTCAACAACCAACAAGAGATCATCTTGCGATTGGGTCCCACCATCCACAATGTCAAATGGCACCATAGGTGTTAACCCCCAATTCCTGGGCCCTTTCCAAGAACATATTCATCTTCACTTCATTTTGATTTTAACTACACACCTGACTACCCATTTGGCGCTATCCCATTGACAAAATCTGTCCACTGACAGACTGACAGAAATGTAATCACTTGGCAAAGTACTCAAAACCACTCTTGCGGTCTAGGGTTACCCTGCTACTGTACATTTCTCCAGAAACACGTTTTCCATGATGACACACACACACTCACTCACACACACACACACACACACACACACACACACACACACACACACACACACAGACACACACACACACACACACACACACACACACACACACACACACACAGGGCTTCTCATGTATTTACATTGTGTCTCCTCTTCTCTCTATCCTACTGAATCTGACCAGGAAATCGATATGAGCGTGTCATCTTGAAGAATGTCTTAATTCCCAAAATGCATCTTGACAAGAGAGTAGCAAAGAGGCTTGTGTTAATTCCTTTTGGGTTCGACTCCTCCTTTCTCCTGCCTTTTTCTAGGCTCCTCTGCTTTGTCTCAGGTAGAAGGAACTACATCAGGAAAGGAGACAAGGAAAGGAAACTATAAACATGGAAATTAGAAAAAGGGACACACAAGTTGAAAAGAAACAGCAGCATTGCTGTCAATGCTGGTAAATAATCCAGCCAAATGGATAGCCTTTTGCTGGAATGAGTACAACTCCATTTCCCGGTTCTTAGCAATTGGCAGACTAAATCAGAGCTAAAAAAATAGGTGAATGTGCTTATGTTTATCCTTTCTTTCTCTCATTAGGCAAGTATTTAGTAACACATAGACTGTAAGAACTTGATAAGCTTATACAAGAGATTATTCTGGAGTCTTCCCTCTTTCTACCATGAAGCTCATTAACTGCCTAATATAACTGTTAAGGCGTAAATGAGTAAATAACTCTGCTTGTTACAATGCTTAATCTGCCAATTGGACTAGTTGATTTACCGACTGTTTGTAGTCCTGAGGAGTGCTTAAAGTACTGCTTTGTTTACTCCATTGCTTTCAATGCTGCAACAAACCAATTTCCTAGATGTAGTTCTGTTAACTTTCATGTTAAATAATATTGAGTGCTCAACCAAAACTATGATATTTGTTGGGGAAATATTTTCCAAGGCCCATAACTTTGACCCAGTTTATCAGTTCATACTGTCCTGACTGAGCACATGCACCTGTAACCTTGGCTGCTGTGCTCTCAGTGTTTTGTCTCCCTGTTCCTGCCTGTTGGCCTCAGCTGATAGAGGTGTTATAATTCTATCTTGTTATGCACAATGTTGATTATTCTCTCTGAACTGGCTAAATCAACCCGGTATCACGGCCAGACGTGAACATGTGACGATTTACCATGCTGGGAGACGTGAAGATGTCACGATTTCGTCCCTTCAAACGTGACAGTTACATGGTATTGTTAACATGGAGAAATACCCGGAAATGCCAAGCAAATGCTCTACCACGACGGTCGGTTGTTATTGTCAATATTAATATAATAATATTTATTTTTTAATAGTCACACTCGATTTCGCCGATTTTTTTGTTGCCCCAGCTGGTCGACACCTCTTTTAGCAGAAACAAAGGCTACATTAATGTATTAAATCGATGTTAATCCATGTGTGTGGATGTGGAATTAACGGACGTGACGTTGTGCGATTGCGTTGCCAGGCAACAGCTTCGGTTCATGTTAATTTACAAACTCTTCAACTAGAACCGTAGTTATATTTAAAAACATTTTAGAAGGCCTCACGAAATACTTTAATGTAAATCAAAATTTAAATGTGAAGGAATGTGTGTATATCAAAATACATCCGTCATAAACATAAACCCTGAACCCTTGAACCTTGAACAATACCGGAAACAGACGTAGGCAAGATCCTCAGCTCGATGATTGGATGGTTTAGCCGCAATGCACGTAGGGATATGGTGTTTATGTGATGTGAAATCCGAAAACATTTTTTAAAAATAAAATAATACTTTATTCCGAGTGTGCTTGCTTTTCTCTTTGAAAGTCATCACATAACGGCATTGTAATACACGGACGTGCAAAAACATACAAACTAATAAGGCTTTATTTAAACATTAAAGAATACTTTAGGTTAAGGTCTTCTTTTGAATAAGAAAAAAGCTTTGGGGGTATAGAAGAATAATATGGAGGGATGAAACCCTCTTTAATGGTCACACATGCAGAGCACACAGTACACACAGTGAAATGTGTATCTACAGATAAATATTAAGCCTGACAAAGTACTTAACGTCTAATATATTGCTTTCCTGCAATGTTAACTATGTTTAAGCACTTATTTTAACTGATATTATACATAATGTATTATACTCTTATAAGATGTATGTAGATAGTATAAGAAATGTGCAGAATATGACAGTTTAATGGTGGAGGTATACACACATATTGATAGATGTCTTGCACTGTTGAGGAACCTGCGACCCAAGTTTTTCATTCATTGCATAACTACACCGTAGTTGTGTATAATATGATATGTCAATAAACCTTTGAAAATCTTGAAATCTTGAAAGGGATGTGCAAAATAGTAATTATATGCAGTCTTTAATTAACTATTAGTAGAGAATAACGAGTAATGAATATACTTTATAGGGATCCTATTAATATCTAATAATAAAAATAATAAAATTCAATAACGTGCTTTAACCACTAGTTGTCACTTTCTATCAGCTGTGCACCGTTATGGTGTAAATACAGCCTATCTACCAATTGGATCAAATATAAAAGTCAGCCGAATTAGTGTTGATACTGCAAGGAGACGTATTGTGTGAAAAGAAATGTAAGATGTTGTTTAATTGCTGATATATTTATGATCCACGTCACGTTTTCAGTTTTGGCGACAGTTCTTCCTGTTTGTCTAGAACAAAGCCCTGATGTTTCTCATCAGGGCTCTATAAATAGAGAACTACGGCATATATGTAATATTTAATGCAGCCGAACCGTGTATTACAATGCCGTTATGTGATGACTTTCAAAGAGAAAAGCAAGCACACTCGGAATAAAGTATTATTTTACTTTAAAAAAAAAATTCGGATTTCACATCACATAAACACCATATCCCTACGTGCATTGCGGCTAAACCATCCAATCATCGAGCTGAGGATCTTGCCTACGTCTGTTTCCGGTATTGTTCAAGGTTCAAGGGTTCAGGGTTTATGTTTATGACGGATGTATTTTGATATACACACATTCCTTCACATTTAAATTTTAATTTACATTAAAGTATTTCGTGAGGCCTTCTAAAATGTTTTTAAACATAACTAGGGTTCTAGTTGAAGAGTTTGTAAATTAACATGAACCGAAGCTGATGCCTGGCAACGCAATCGCACAACGTCACGTCCGTTAATTCCACATCCACACACATGGATTAACATCGATTTAATACATTAATGTAGCCTTTGTTTCTGTTAAAAGAGGTGTCGACCAGCTGGGGCAACAAGAAAATCGGCGAAATCGAGTGTGACTATTAAAAAATAAATAATTATTATATTAATATTGACAATAACAACCGACCGTCGTGGCAGAGCTTTTGCTTGGCATTTCCGGGTATTTCTCCATGTTAACAATAACGTGTAACTGTCACATTTGAAGGGACGAAATCGTGACATCTTCACGTCTCCCAGCATGGTAAATCGTCACATGTTCA
Organism: Dissostichus eleginoides; assembly: GCA_031216635.1. NCBI lineage: Eukaryota > Metazoa > Chordata > Actinopteri > Perciformes > Nototheniidae > Dissostichus > Dissostichus eleginoides. The sequence continues at coordinate 11,686,672 of CM062285.1, forward strand.
CGTCTGGCCGTGATACCGGGTTGGGCTAAATACATGGGTCTGGGGTAGAGTTCTTCAGAATTGACGTGGCAACTCTACCGTGAAGTCAGAACCTCTGGCTCTTGGACTTGTTTTGTGAATTCTCCGGTCGAAGCTCCTAAATAAACCATCAGTGTTTGACATCTAAGCTCCAGCTCTCCCCGTGTCTCCTTCCTGAGTCGGTGACTCCCACTGCATTGCTACACAGAAGTTTCCCCCACAATATTTATAACAAAATAATGTCCATTCCCTATAACTTTTGCAACTATCTAATAGACAGATCCGTACTTGACGGTGGCTAAGATGTATGTTCCTCAGGTCGGTGGATGATGATAAAACCCACAACCCAGTTTTGCCTTGAGCAATATAACACTTTCTTGAAACTCAATAGTGCAGACATGAGTGAGACTTCACATACAATAGGTGAGAGTTCTAAATCAATACACTGTGTGAAGGACATTAATCACAAGGGAAGAATCACACCCACTGACCACAGAAACCTGCTACTGCACATCAATCTAGGGGCCCAATCAATTGATGTATACTGCAGAAACCCTCAGTGCCATTTGATGAGGTCAGACAAAGTTTTTCCATAAACCTGCATCCACTAATACATCTGCTACAGACACTCAAAGCCATTTTGCTCAACAAACCACAACAAGGATGAAAGACACAACATTTGGTGGCCAGATGATATTCATGGTGCACAAAGGATGAGTTATAATCACTATTATTTAAATTTTAGTTCAATCCTCATTTTTCAATTTTGTAGTTCCAGTGTCATGTTGGTAGTATATTTTAATAAGAATCTCAGCCTACCTTACAATTACTTACCATAACTTTCCTTAGCTTAATGTAATCTGCTTTGCTGTACTTCAAGTTTTGTGTTTAAATTGAACTAAAATAGTTAATTATCCAAATATTATAACTTCTAAATATGTTCCTGTTGGCACTATCATCCAAGTATGACGATGTGTACTTCAAAGCACCACTGTGGTGCAGCATATCAGATCTGCTATCATGGCTTTAAAATGGCTTTTCTATCACAAATGCATTTCTTTCAGTGAAAATTATGATTTTGATTTTATGTTTAAGCTTGTGGTTCTGCCGGGCTTACTGCTTGTTACACAAAATCCTGTTTGATTTTCTAAAATCCTTTAGGTGCTATGCATGCATTTGATGAGGTTCACATACAAACTTTATCTAAATTGGAGAACTGTGGGCAGTTTAGTTGATACAGTAGATGGGCAAAAAGTCAAGTCTTGGATAGGAAGGCTGATGGCCCTTTAGGTGTTAGATGTCACTGTGTGTTTCTGTCTCTTATAAACTAATTCAGTAAGACACAAAATTGAATATTTTTACAGACAGTTCACACTTTGAGAAGAGCCAGGAGATAATCTGAAATGACATTTTCACTAGTGAGTTTCCCTTCTGCATGCCTCTCTGTCTGACCTGAAATGAATTGCCTGCCATAGAACAGGACATACACCATTAAAGAGCTAAATTCAAATACATGTTGGTAGCATCAAACTACGCACTATTTTCCCTGCCTGGCCCACTTTTCATACATCTGTGACTAACTTTTTGAGACAAGACATCTCCTGTCATGCATTCACTGGGTATCAATATCAACAATCCTCTCACCCTAATGCTGCAACCCCCCAGCTCAATAAAAAATAGGGCTTTGTCAATACCAATGAGAGAAAAAACAAATAAATCCCCAGGAGGGTGCATGATGTGTTTAAAAAACTATTTTTGTTTCACTCAGTTCCTCGACATCCCCTCTTTTCCCTCCAAAATCCATTACACATTTTGAGAATTAGATGTTTTGTCCAGGCATTTTGGGACCGCGTTTATATAGAAACTGTGCTTAATGACTCAAATCGTGGTAGGGCTGTGCCCGAATATCCGAATATTCGTTCGTTGGAGTACTATTCGGGTTTCAATTTCGTTATTCGGATATTCGGCAGCACTGCGGCTGCCAAATTGAATTTATTGAAAACTCCAATATCAACGTAAGAGCTTGTGCCTCTTCGGGGGGTGCTAACACTTAACCATAAACGTTATCGTTTACTTTCTCCGTCTTTATATGTAGATATTACTTTTTCTCCGTTAATCTCCGTCACGTTGTTTCCATAGCAACAACAACTTCCTGTCAACAGCGCTAACTCTCCTTCAAAATAAAAGCATGTCCATACAAATTGGAAGCCAAGCCAAATTACACTTAAGACATATACAACTGCAACGAAAGTAACAAACACAATGCAATATCCTTTTCAATTTCAAAGAACACAAATTGGGTTATATACATTAACAAATAACTATAAAACAACATTACTGTAGAACAGCGACGTGCAGTCAGGGGAGGCAGGGGAGGCAGAGCCTCACCTGTCATACTCCAATGTAATGGAAAAACAACTAAAGAAAAACTAAATAGTAATAATAATTGAATGTCTCCACTGATCTGTGTTTTAAGTGTGATTTCTGTATGATTCCAATCGCTTTTTATAGTCAAAATCGGCAAATTTGCCGAGCTCCGCTACAACTACATGGGTGCAATGAGAAGTGAGGCAGGGACGAGCTCTGCCTCACGTAAGCCCACAGTAACTGGCTGGAGCGCGGGCACTAATTTTGCGCGGGCACTTATTTTGTGAGCGCGCTCAAGCCAGTTACTGTGTGGTAAGGTGAGGCACAGATGAGGTCTGCCTCACCTCAGAATGCGTCACCCCACAGAAACTGGCTGGAGCGCGGGCCCTAAGCGCATGCCTGTTACCATCTCACTGTAGGTCCCAAATGTAATGTTTGTAGATCCCTTTATTACATTTATCCTCACGATCCATAGTCTCTAAATAACTTATTTCACGTATATATGATATTATTTAGGCTCGCTGGTCTCATCATACAACGGCAATGAAAAAAGCACCAGGGGAGGCAGCCATAACCTCTGCCGCACTGAAGGGGGCGCACGTGAGCCCACAGGTTCTTGTTGCTACTGTTATTCTACGCAGAGACGGTAGACGCAAACAACAAACTAGACTTTTGAAACTAGAGGAAGATAAGGAGGACTTTTACAAAAAAGTAATAGAGATTGTTGTCCAGAAGGATAGCATGGACTTCATCTTCAAGTCAAGGTAAGACCTAAATTGTAATGAAAATGGGATCTTACTAAGAAAGAACAATCCAATATTTAGATTTTGGGTATCCTTTTGTTGAACGGTCTGTTTAAAATGAATCGAAGCATCAGACTAAAAATGCTTTTGAAAATATCCGAATATTTCGATTAAGGTCAAAATATAATATTTGTAAATCTGACTCTGAAAGAGACAGTGCCTCACCAGCCATGAACCTCACCGCACGTCACTGCTGTAGAATAACAAAATGAATGCCGTGAATAAACAGAAATACACGTGTTGAAGCGCCCCCCCCCCCCGAATATTCAAATATTTGCTGCTGATTACTACCGAATATCGGAGCCCGAAAAATGGTATTCGGGACAGCCCTAGATCGTGGGCTGTAAGCTAACAACCAGTTGGTTTTAACACATGTATTCTGCACCACACCAGTGGATATGCAATTTGATATTATGCCATAATAATCGACAGCAAACCTGGCTTCCATCTCCTTTATCATTCAGTTCATCTTGAATAAAAAGCAAACTCTCTTTAGAACAATCATCCTCTCTGTGTTGGCAGAAGATAATATCATTGACAAGACCTTCCCCAGACAGAAACACTTGAAAAAAACTCTACCCACAAGGACTCCTGCTGCTGCTGCATGCTGATGCCCAGCAGAGATTGGTTTATGAAAAAAATAGAAATTTTAATGAAAACACTGAATGGCCTTTATTATCAAACAAGGGAGTAGACAGCGAGGCATACCAATGTATTCTGTTTGTGCTCAGCACATATAATGCAAAATCAATTTTCTCCAAAGTACGCCAGACCAATCCCTGTTGTGCAATTATGTAAGTCAAATACAATCATTGGGCAATTCCCTGAGTCCTCTTTTTTCATGAACTCCAAGACAAAACAGCATTGTTTAGTGATTTTTGTAACAGTTATATTGTTAGATTCAAGACACAAACCTGTCTAATAAGAACGATTGCACTCTCATATAGCACACAAGAGTAGGTAATGACTGCTGTTGCAACACATTTAAGAAAAGTCCTGAGCTGTGTACAGTAAAACAACAACAGTGCAATATAATCCAACAACCAATGTAATCCATCTAACAAATTCTACCTCTTTGAAGCTTATTATATTATTTTTTAGTGTTGTTTGAGGTTTAGATTTGGATCTTATTATTTGTTTGGCTGTGATTTTTGGTGGTGCTACTGTATAGTGAATTGGATTAGTATGTTCAGGTGCTTGTGTTCTCCCTCTAGAAAAATAAAAGCATGAGCTATATAACAATATTTGACTGGGTCTAACCGCAACAGAAACAGAAAGTTTAACAATCAGGGCAATCATCCAATCTGGGATCAATTGATTTTTCTTATTCCCATTGAAGTCTGCCATAATGATGACTATGCGCAAAATAAAACAGCCTCTCTTTTTGCTAATGAATCCCCTTCTTTATTTTCTTTTTTTTTGTTCATTTTTGAGTTTGTTTGATGAGTTGGCTTGTTTGGACAGTTGGTAATTACTATAGGGTTTTTCCACTAAAAACATCTGAATGCTTGTATATGCCATTTGAGGTTGATGAGAAGCTGGGAAACATACTTGTACATTTACATACATACAAGGTGTGCTGATGTTTGTCATTGTGATTTATTTTCCAGATTTATCTCATCTGAGAATATGTTCCTTGTCAAATAAAACTTGGCACATTAACAATTCCTTTTGTGGTTTCTTAAAGTAATTGTATTTACTCTTTAAACATAATAAATGAAGATAAATGTATACATTGCTCACAGTCCTCTAATCAGAGAGAAAGACTTGCATTGAACTCCCTTTCTATGTGTTTAACATTGTGCTGCTCTGTGTTAATCTGACAGCATTTAGTTCAGAATTAGTTGGAAGACAAATATTAATGTCAAAAGGTCTGACCTGATATTTAGACATTTAACATCACATGTAATTGGTATCACATTCAGGTAAAGAGACATGTACATGTCTTAAATGGGCTTATATGTACATTTCCCCTCTGTGGGACGAATAAAGGTATTCTGATTCTCATGTCGTTATTTTGAAAACCAACCAGGCAGAATTATGTCAAGTTTTCTAAACGAAACCTGAACAAATCCCATGCGTGCTGGAAGTGCCCTCAACACTTCCTAGTGGTTGTGCGTCATTATGATTCTATATAAAACTGCTATACACACTAAGTGAATGAAAGAAAGTGTCTGCATGTATTCTCTTAAAAATATCCACCCACTCTCGCTTTTAATGTACAAGTAGAGAAGGCTTCATATTACTTTAAAGCCTGTAGTGTGTCCTAAGCTCACCCGCATGACAGAACTCTACATCTAACCTTGACAGACACAGTAGACAGGGCCTTCTTCCACTCGCAGGTGAATTTATAATCTGTCATCTGAGACTTTGTTCTTTTCCTCTATTCCATATTTAATCATATAGCCTGACACAGATCAAGCTGTCTTTTTCAAAAAGCCTCACCCAAAAAAATGATATAATGACAAAGGAAATGCATAATAACGAGACTTAAATTCTTACTTGCCCTGAAAGGCTACAATGCAAGTACTGTATGAGCAGTGGGGCTATGGGATAAACTGTTTTCAAGAAAAATGTGGAGTAAAGGGAGTCTTGTAAATAAATTGTGTGAAAATTGTGTCTAGTTAAATCCGGCCAAAAAACATATAAAGTTATCGCAATGGTGAGTGGACAATAATAACAATGTGTGGTAAACGGGTTCCACAGGCTTCAGTGTACATGCAACATTTCCCCATAATCCCCCTATGAATAAGAATGGATTATTCTCAATTGTGCATTTAGCTGTATTATGGCAAAGCTGGCAGTGTTTGAAACGTACAGAGTGTATGGGTGATCTGTTGAGAAACAGATTATGCTGCCAGAGGGGTTTTAGAAAAGAATATACAAATCATATATGGAATGAATTGTACCCAACTGGATTTATACTGACCAGGGCCACTCAGAAGTCTATATTTCATTTTTCTCACATAAAGTATGGTATGCCTGAAGGCACAATTTGGGGGATTTACATTCCTTAGAAATCTTTTCTTGTGGGACATAACATGTAGACATATATTTTTGTTATAATTCCGTAAATGAAACTTAAACCTCTTTGTGGAGCCCTAACTCTGCATTCTCAGTTCTTGTCTTTATATCTTTGTGAAGTCAAAAAGCAGACGCCCAAACGGTCCACTTTTGAGAATTTGGGTCACAGCGTATCACATATACTGCTGAAAACTTCTACCAATTTTGTGTTAAGCATATCAAGCTTGATAAAGAAATTCTTGGTGTTTTTTTAACAGAGCATGTATCTTGTTCGATCAATGCTAGTAATATAAAATAAAATATTTCAAGTCTGTTTTATCTGTCAAAGACACAACACCATGTAATGCTTTTGCTTCTAATGCCTTACTGCACAAGATTTTGACAAAAAATGTATTCATTGACTATAACCGAACTCAGCTGACTTGGAGCAGCTGTACTTTTTCGTCATCTGGACTGAGGTCAGTCTGGCACTGCAGTGATTAAGATAAAAAGTTGTAAGACAGGAGGGGATGGGGCTAGTCAGTTAGCATGCTAATTTTGTAATTTCCTAGGCAGAACAACACGAATAACATAACGCTAATATTGTAATCACATTTTGTGGGTAATATTAAAAATAATTCTGGCACAAAAATGAAAACTATTTTGATGACATGAACCGGTTTGAAGTGAATCCTGATGGAGGAGCTGCCTGCTACAGTACGTAGACCTGATGATCATCACGGATGAATGAATGAAGCATTCTATGCACTTATACACTACACCTTTGAGGCTTTTTTTGGCCTGCCTCATTGTAGTTCTCTGCTAAAAGACCTGACCAAACTCATCCCCATGAGGATCTCAGAAATTGAGAGTGAACAATATCTTTCCTTTGCTCACGTTTTTTCTCTTTTAATAGATTTTGACTTTTTTTTACGCATTTACTGTCAAGAGGCGAACAGGAAACATATGATAGTGATGGAGAAGGGATAACATGCAACACAGCTATCTGTTGAGAATCAAATCAATGCCCAACCTTTTTTTCTGTGTACTTGAATCCATACATGTCAAGGGAATGATTTATGTGCTGTAGGTGTCTGCCCCGCAGGAAATAACTGACATGGGGATCCCCCCATCCGCCCCCCCGCCCGTTCTCTCTCTCTCTGCAATGCTATGACCACCTCGCCCACACTTGACACAGGGATGAGCACCACGTTGAGCCTTGATTTGAACAATAGGGATTACCGTGTGGCTCAGATCAGCCTGACTCAGCTCAATCCCCGGTGAGGGAGCTTGGCTAGACTCATAACACGAAAGTGCTGTCATGCACATTTCTCAGTCTGAGGTACTGCTTTATTATTTTATCAATATTTAATGACATAAATGCTCTCAACAGACTACACTGTCATTCCCTGGAGGCTTAGCTGGGTGGGCAGACATTTAAGGTTTAAAGGCAAAGCTGGAGCGTGAACTGCCATTGATTTTTATGTGAACTTTAAAAATAACATGATGGCTAGTTTCTTTGCTATAAAACAACACAAGAAAGCAAGCATGCTTTTTTTCAGCTACACACACTCACTCAAAGCATGCCAAGTGTTCCATTATGTTTAATTCGACATGCACATCAGTGATGGTTGGTTCTTCAAAAAGACATTTTGAAATGCATTTTCATATGATGATTTATGTTGGTGTATGCTGTTTTAGAAGTTGTAATGTGGAAGAAAAGCTAAGATACCCATGCTTGCTCAGGAAAAAAGCCATTAATGCACACCTTAAACACATCTTTTCCCACTTCCTGGATAATTTGGTGCGTTAAAATTGTTGCCTATTGCCTCACTTCCCATGGTTATGTAAAGTGGTCAATTCAGCTATAAATGCATGCTCAGTTGCTGAAGGTACCCCACCTGGACTGATCCTGCACCAGTTTCACAGGGCCAATTGGTGCATGTCGGGGTATCATGTGGATACGAAAGATGAAAATGGCATCATTAGTGGTGAGACTTAAACATTGATTAGCTACTTAAGGGTGGAAATTCCATGTAAATGTCTCAGGTTAACAAAATATGTATCAAATTAAATGCTAGATGTTGATAATGTTTGGTAGGAAATATGATGTATTTAATTTGATGAGAAATATATTTCTTTCGAGAAAATATCTGCTATTACTTTTAAAAGATACTGCAATAACCATTTAGAAAATATTGAAGGCGTTAGAGCTAACATAAGGTCTCCATACATTTTAATTTCGTATAACTTTAAGCTTTTCACCGCAAGAATACTCCATTATCCATGGTCGACGGCAGGGTCAGATAATAGTTAATAGTTAGGGCAGCTCAGAAAATGCTAATGCAAGGGCCAATGAATCAAATATATTCCTTGACAATACCTACCACGAACATCTTTAGAACTGGTACTAGTGTTCATTTCGTCAGCTATTTTTTTATTTAGTTTCAGTCTTAGTCCTGTGTTAAATTTCCTTTTCAGTTTTAGTCATATTTAGTCACCTTCATCCTGTTTTTATTTCGTCAAGTTTTAGTCGACTAAAAGTCTGAGCATTTTAGTCTTATTTTAGTCAAAGAAAACAGTAACTATTTTAGTCAAGATTTAGTCGACTAAAAGTCTGAACATTTTAGTCTTATTTTAGTCAAAGTATACTAACTATTTTAGTCTACTTTTTGTCATTGAAAACTGTTGAGTCTTTTTTAGTCATCAGATTAGATAGAACATTTCAGTCAAACTAATCCAGCCAAAACCAATAATTTGTAATTTTAGTCAAACTTATATCACAATAAGATTATATCTTGTCCTTACTTGATGAAAAACACAGGTTGAATGATTAAGAATGCAGCTTTGCAGAGTATCTGGTCAGGTCTGTGGTGTTTTTACCAGCTGTGTTACGGCCACATTGCTTCCCTTCTGATAAAACAATGCATTCGCTTTTTTTCTCCGCCTCATTGTAGCAAAAATGGGCCCAAATATCACATCGTTTCTTTCTCCCAAGCAGTGGTAGCGTTAGACTTTTTCGTTGTCAGTCATTTTGACGGACAGGATCTTACAATTTCCGTCATAATCCATTATTACCCGTCGAGTCTTTACACAACTCGTCACTCACTCGCGCTGACGGGGGGGGGGGGGTATTCGGTTGACACGACCACTGCTCCCAAGCCCTGATGTTGCCATTTTATTTTCTGTTAAATAAGGTTAGTTAGACCACGAGTTAGACCCGAGTCTTCCTGACGGTTCACAGTGTGCCGCTGGCCCGGTGTAATTCAAATGTGCCGCCGCGCGCAGCACAGACACACAGCTGCTGCCCAGCTGCAGCACCGGAAATGGAACTGCTGGGAGAAAAACTGACTATTAGAGATGTAACGTTATCTTTGATAATATTTCGTCTCCTCATTTTTCGTCAACGATATTGCATGTTGATTTCGTTGCAAAGACTAGAGCACTTAATTGGCATAAAGGGAACTGCTTTCGGCTCTTTTAGGTCCTATCTATCTGAACGCTCTCAGTTTGTGTGTGTCAACGATGAATCTTCCATGCAAACCAAAGTTAGCCATGGAGTGCCACAGGGCTCAGTGCTTGGACCTATTTTGTTCACACTATATATGCTTCCACTAGGCAATATTATAAGGAATCATTCTGTAAATTTCCACTGTTATGTGGATGATACTCAACTATATTTATCCATCAAGCCTGATGAAACCAATCATCTAAATAAAATTCAAGACTGCCTCAAGGACTTAAAAACGTGGATGACCTTAAACTTTTTGATGTTAAACACGGCTAAAACTCAAGTTATTGTACTCGGCCCAAAGAATCTACGAAACAAATTATCTAAAGATATACTAACTATGGATGGCATTAATTTGGCCTCCAGTGAGACTGTAAGGAACCTTGGTGTTATATTTGATCAGGATTTATCTTTTAACGCCCACATAAAATCAATCTCAAGGACCGCCTTCTTTCATCTAAGCAACATTGCAAAAATCAGGCATATCTTGCCTCAAAATGATGCGGAGAAACTAGTCCATGCATTTGTTACTTCAAGGCTTGATTATTGTAACTCTTTATTATCAGGGTGTACCAAAAAGTCAGTTAAGTCGCTTCAGCTGATTCAAAATGCTGCAGCACGCGTACTAACCAGAGTTAGGAAAAGGGATCACATTACTCCTGTTCTGGCTGCCTTACACTGGCTCCCTATAGAACACAGGGATTTTTTTTTTAAATTCTTCTTCTCGCCTACAAAGCCCTCAATGGGCAGGCGCCATCTTACCTTAAATAACTCATTATACCCTACTGTCCTACTAGGGCATTGCGTTCCAAGAATGCAGGGTTGTTGGTTGTTCCTAGACTCTCTAAAATTACAATGGGAGCCAGAGCCTTTTCTTATCAAGCTCCACTTTTGTGGAATCAGCTTCCAGTTTGTGTTCGGGCGGCAGACAGCCTATCCGTTTTTAAGAGTACGCTTAAGACCTTCCTTTTTGATAAAGCTTATAATTGATAAATAATCTAATAAGAGTGCATTGACGTAGACACGTTGTGCCTCTTCACCTATACATTTGAGTTCTTACTCTTTTTCCTTACTGATGGTATGTCATTTGGTTGTGTGTAGACGATGGAAGCAGGGAGAGGCATATACGTGCCTTGATCCCTGCCGAGTCGACGCACAACTGTTGATTGGTGTCAGTGCCAGAAACACTTTTTGGAGCAATGCGCTCATGGTATAGATGTAATTTGGTTGTGTGTGTAGACGGTGGAAGCAGGGAGAGGCATAAACGTGCCTTGATCCCTGCCGAGTCGACGCACAACTGTTGATTGGTGTCAGTGCCAAAAAACCTTTTAGGAGCAATGCGCTCATGGAATAGATGTGGCGCATACATCTTAATTTCTCCCATTTTCCCCTTTAAACTGTGGTTTTTTCTCTGGAAGTTTTTCCTTGTACGATGTGAGGGTCTAAGGACAGAGGGTGTCGTATTGTCATACTGATATTCTGTACAAACTTTGAAGCCCACTGAGACAAATGTAACATTTGTGATATTGGGCTATATAAATAAACATTGATTGATTGATTGAATGGTTACAGTTATTGTTTACTGCCGTCGGTGCCGTCTCTTCATCGTATCGTTTTAGTCATGGAAAAAAAGGTTGTTGACGAACATATTTCTTCATAGTTTTAGTCAACGAAATTAACACTAACTGGTAGGCTACTTGGCATCATTTTTAGATAGCCAAACAGCGAGGAAATCAATAGATCAATGTTTATGTTCCAAGTCATTCTACAATGTTGCACAGCAAGTTGTAGTTTCTGAGTTTGGAAGGCGAGTTGAAGAGTTTTATAGCCTGAGGAGAGCAGCTGCTCTGCAGTCTGGACAACAATGGATACTTCTGCATCGCTTGCTAGATGGCAGCGGGGTGAACAGGTTGTTTCTGGGGGTTAAATTGTCTCTATATATCCTTTGGGTTCTGTGCACCAATGACGTTAAGAATGGTTTTAATCACCCAATGCAGAGCCTTCCTGTCATGGTCCGTGCACAAGCCATCCAATGTGCAACTTTCTCATACCTGACGTGTCGCTTGTTGTCACAGGGACCTGTTTTAAGGTGCTTCTTTCATTAACAACCAACTCAACATCTGGTGTATAGCTGGGCTCGTGTGAAGAGCTAATTTGATTTAGTATAGGTCAGTGTGTCAAAGCAGATATGTTACTGCAGAGATAGACCCATGGAGCACTGCAACAACGATTTTCTGTCTTCACAGAGAGTTTGTTTAGTTGGTATTTAACCTGATGATTTATAGACACTTTAAATCTGGAGGATGTGTACACAGAAATTAAACACTTGCCAAGAAAATGTAACAGACCATGTGAGAACCAGCAGCCTAGATATATTTAGTTTCTGAAAGTTTCTTTACGCTATTTGCGTCATGAGACAGACAAATTATTGTCAACAAATGTCTGTCTCATGACAGAACAAAGTCATAATATCTCTTACAACAAGTGATAAGACAACAAAGGTCATGTAATTGCAAAGCTTATACAGATACCAATTAGCAGGAATACAAATTAAGGACTTTAGGGCTATCTATACACGCTCTTACACAAATTCATATCCTTTCAGTCAACAACAGCAAAGAGCCTAGCAAACGATATTCAAAAGCATGTTGATTATTTTACTGCATAAGATCAACCGATTTCCGTTTTGTTTTGATTTCTGTATATGTAGCCTACTGTAAAGTATACATTATTCATCCATAAGGGACAAAACTAAATCTATATAAGAATAATTTAGATAAAACATAACGCTACTGAAAAATAATATACACACTAGCCAGATTATCAACCTATTACTTAAATCACACTTAATGGATCTAAAACTGACATTTGCTTGCAGTAAATAGCAAGATGATGTTTGTTGAGTATTATAATTTTCTTTTTGATGGCATAAATAATTGCATGATGGATATTTTTGTGCAACATCGATTTGACAGATAGCGGAGCCGTGTAGACCCAAATCCATAACATGAAAACACTTCGCAGGAAGACTTTAACAGAAATATGCCTCTATTTCAAACAAGGCAAGGCTATGCAAGACAAGGCACGCCAAGGCAACATAACTATCGACAGGGACAGCATACAAGGCTCTGACGAAGACTAAAAGAATACAAGGACTTAAATGCAAGCAAAAATAATCACATATAGACAAGACAAAGCTGGAGAGTGCAGGCAAAAACACAAGGGCAGCAAGTATAAAAATCAGGGTTGGGCCGACAATCACACAGCTGCAAAAACACAATGACAGGAAGTAAAAACGGACATCACACAGGGTTAAAAAAAAAATTCAAAACAGAACAACGCACAACTTTTGTTGCCTTTACGGGCGTATTAAATTAAGATAGGAATTGTTCCTTGAGATATAATCCGTAAAATGATATTGATACATGGAAATGGTGAAAATATCACTTTTCACATTAGCAGGGTGTCCAGACCCTCAGCTAGTCAAATACTTTGCTAGTAAATGTTGTAGGTGGCACTCTTTGCAAACTACAAAATTATATTTACAGATTCTCACAATTACTTTTAAAGCCATTTTAATATTTTGGGAGAAACACCACAGTTTTAACTTTTTAAATTAGACAATTTGAAAGGCCAGTGCTTTGTCTTTGATGTGGTATTGAAAAATAGAAGAAAAAGTCTAAGCTGCTGTGTGTTTCCTCTTCAAGGCAACACTCAGAAGGATTGTGTTCACAGTGAGGGCAACATTATAGAGACTTTTGTGATCTGAGAGAGCCTGGTTCACTCACACAGACATCAAGCATAAAGGCAGAGAAGCACTCTATGCACTCTGTGGATCCTGCTCTGGTTTCAAAATTATTATTCATTCAAATGGAAAACTTTGTAAGTTCAAAAATAACAAAAAATAAACTTACGTTCATGCTGGTGACGAATCAGAGTGATTTTCTCTCAATGTTTGACTACGCTAAAGGACTACTAAAACATAAAGGCTTTACAGGTCTGCAGTGTGATGGCTATCACCATAGAAGTGTTTGGTGATGGTATAAAGGAATTTCAAAGTAAGTGTCAGTAAACTGAGAAATGCAACAAAAACCTTTTTATTCTTTATTTTTCAGCTGAAAACAACGACAAAAACGTTTTTGATATGCTATGTTTCAGGTGAAAAAAACATTGACGATAAAAATGCCATAAATATATGCTAATGTTAGAATTATGTGACCATATCCGATTGAAACAGTCCTCCCTAAGAAATAAGAAGATACAAAAAAAAGAAGTATCACACGGTCATTACAAAAATATATGAAACACAATATTTATTTTTCCTAAAAACACATAAATAGGTGTAAACCAAAATGAACAAATACAAGGCTACAGACTCAAAATTCAAGTACACCTTAATATTTGTTTGTTTAGAGGTGTGTGTTGAAATAATCTATGATCATGTGTTGTAAGCCATGCTCTTGAGTTTCATCCTTTAGTTTATCTAAAGAGACATTTGTACCATGAATGTGCAGCGTGTTATTTAGCATAGGTTCTTGTAACATGTGATTGTAAAAGGTCCAAAGGTATAGTGCTGTGTAAACTAAAAATAAGTGTATGTGAGATTCTGTTATTCTTTAGACAGACACATATACTCTTGGCGCACTTGACGCAAGTATTCTGGCTCTTATACTGTTGAACAACAATATAATAATTCCTTCAATCAGCAGTGTGTCTGTTCTATTTTGTTATAAATGTGGTTATGTCTTGAGTGTCTAAGGTTTTGGATCCACAACATTTGATCTAAAATGGGGGACTGATTTGTCCACCAGATATCCACAGGCACAGCATTCCAAAGCCTGGAGGCTCTAACTGGGAATGAACGCATCCATGCGGCGAGATTCCGGTTCACATCAGGACAGGTGTTGGAACTCCTGCTGCTTCACTGTTAGTTTCTCCTCTAAGTACCTTAGAGCCTGGTCTCCATAATTACACAGTCTATCCCTCTCTCTAATCCAACAAAAAGTTGAGAAAGCATATTTAATGGAAGCGAGGGAGAGCTGCTACTGTTGCTAATTGGATTGGAGCTGGCTCGGCGGCACAATGAGAGCAAATGAGAGTGAACAGGCAGATTCTCTTTGGCTGAGACTACAGGTATTATTAAGCACTGATGGAGAGGTAATTCACTCAGATCAAATAGATGTTGCACTTTTTTTTCAAATCTATAGACTGTACTGTAAGGGGGGGGCACAGTGGTTTGCTCTGAAGCCTTACAGCAAATAGGGTCTAGGATCGAACTCCAGTCGGCTGGGTTCTGTCTGTGTTGCTATACTCTGTGCATCTAGATTTTACAATCAACGTCAGTGCTAAAATGTCCGTCGTGCTCATGTCCATCAGTTCCATAAGTCCACATGCCAAAGCTACAATAAATTGGATGAATCGAGCATACAAAGATATATTTAGTTGGGGCTAATTAGTCTTTCTATATATACACTTCAGTGTTCTTTCACTCGTTTGCCCAAGGAAGAAATCTTGTATAAATTAAAGGTAAATAATTAATTAACCAACATCTCTTTCATTTGTTTTCTTTCCTCTCCTTATTTGCATCTTTACTCTTAGTTTTATTTATTTAATCAATTATTTCTACCTGTGCTTTTCCTCCTGTCTTCCCTTTTTGGTGTTCAGCCTTAGTTTCTTTCTTTCTGTATTCAACTGACCTTGTTACAGAAACGGTGGATAAAATATTGAAGAACAAATAACAAAGATGGCTTGAGTCCAAATATCGATTTGAAAAAAACTCAAATCGGACATTTATACAGTTGGGAAAATATAAAATATGGCAAAAGTAATTAATTATAACATATCATCATATCCCACTCAAGTATTAACAATAACTTATATTATTAAATCACTTCACCCATGCTCCTGGTACACATGTTATCTCCCAAATCAGCACACCTGCACTGACTGATTAAGCCTCTATTTAAGACCCCGGAACTGTGGAAGAGGGGAATGAGGTTATGATGACACTCCAGAAAAACACTTGAATTATAAGTATGAATAAAATAAACTTTAACTAAACAAGGACTTTGAATGAAGATTTTGAAAGTGTTCTAGATATGTTTAAAATGTTAACTATAAAGGAAGGAATTGTGATGAGTGACCTCACTACAATGATTAACGAGAATAACGATTGTTTGAATGTAAGTCAGTGTTGCACTGAGTGTCTTTTTTGACCTTGTGCTATCCACAAACAATGACAATGTCTTTGTCAAAGACCTGAAAACAATACAATAAAGTTTATTTCTGTCTCAGAAACAGCAGTTTACAAGACAACATTACCTCTTAAAAACTGCAGCGGCGCTTTTATCATATCCTCTGATTTCATGGTTGGCCCAGTGAGGAATGTTTAACTTTGGAAACAGCTTAGAAAAAACTATAGGTTACTAACGTAACCCCAGTTCTCAGAGTAACATGAAGTGAGATGTCTCACTATGGGATGCGCCTCAACGCGTATGCATCAGAAGCATCAATCTCATTACGCCAATCCTGATTGGCTGGTGATCTTGACGACTACGTCAGGGAAGCTGACTCACAATTGTTGGATGTAGAGTCCAGTCTGCATATAGTGGTGCACCTCTGGACAGCAGATCTGCCCCGAGGTTCATCACTCCCGGTACGTGTGTCGCTCTCAGAGAGAGGAGACGTCCGCAGCTCCATAAAATCCGTTTGCGTGCCAGCATGTGTAACTGGAGAGAACGCAAACCCCCTTGACGGTTTATATACGATATTGTGGTTGTGTTGTCTGTCCTCACGAGGACATGATGTCCTTTGAGAAAAGGCAGAAAGCGTTTCAGGGTGAGAAACACCGCTAAAAGCTCCAGATAATTTATGTATGACCGTTGGAGATCTCTGCTCCAGAGACCCCTCACAGGTCGACCTTCGTATATATCCCCCCAGCCCGTCAGACATGCGTCTGTGGTGACCACTTTCCGCGATAGGACAGCACCCATAGGTACGCCCCGTACTAGAAAAGTCGGGTGCAGCCAGTGGCGCAGTGCCATTACGCATTCCACAGTGACCATCACTCTCCGCGCGCCATGACGCACGGGGTCCAGTCTGAGGGCAGCTACCCAGCGCTGAAACTCCCTCATGTGTAAGCGGCCCAGTCGTACCACCAGGATGGCTGACGCCATGAGCCCCAGTAACCGCAGACATGATCTGAAGAGAACATATTTGCGTGGCTGGAAATGAGCGAGGCAAGCCCTGAAGGCTTTCACTCTCTCTGCTGACAGGCGGGCTGTAAAGGGCACCGAATTTAGACGTAAGCCCAGGAAGAGTACAGTCTGGGCTGGGGACAACATGCTCTTTTCTGTGTTTATTACGAAACCCAGGTCGAGCAGGTGTTTCACGAGGGTATTCGTCTGCGTAATAGCCTCCTGCTCCGACTGTGCAAGAAGGAGCCAGTCGTCTAAATAGGTTGCCAGGCGAATGCCCTGTTGCCTTAACGGGGCTATTGCTGCCTCCGTACATCGTACAAACACCCGTGGGCTGAGAGACAGACCGAAGGGAAGCACTCTGTACTCGTAACAGACACCCTGAAAAGCGAACCTCAGATATTTCCTGTGTGGATAATATACTGGGACGTGAAAATACGCGTCTTTCAGGTCGATTGATGTGAACCAATCGTCCTGACGTACGAGACGCAGCAGAGATGTGTGAGTGAGCATTCGGAATTTGTATTTTCTGAGATACTTGTTCAGAGCCCTTAAATCTAGGATAGGGCGAATTCCGTTCCCTCCCCGTTTGGGAACGAGGAAATATTTGGAATAGAAGCCGCTCTGACTCTGTTCGGAGGGTATTATGGATATGGCTTTCTTTTCTAGTAGCGAGAGAATCTCCTGCTCTAGAATATGAGCCGACTCTCCCCGGGCTTGTGAATGCACAATGCCCGAGAAGTGAGGGGGGGTGACAGCGAATTGGAGTCTGTAGCCCCGTGATATCGTCTTGAAAACCCAAGCAGAGCATGTGAGCATCTTCCACCTTTCGCTTCTCAGAGCGAGTGGAGATGTGAATACTTCTCTGTTGTTTGCTCTCTGTGTCTTTATTGGTTGTGTTATGGGGCCCTCTAGTGTCTGAACACGGTGGTATCCCAGGCTGACAACCTCGGTCGACACTGCGCATGCGCGCAGCGATGATGCGTTCACAGACTCGGTTACCGTCCGCATTCTGAGAGAGGCAACAGCCACTCTCAGAAGTGGAGCAGTCACTGACTGTTTATTGTTTTTATTGTTTTTCTTTACATTATTTTTGACTGCGCCCTTGGCTTTAAGCCTGGAAACGACAGTGGAAAATGTTTTATAGAAACAAGGACATGTGTTGTGTGACTTGAACGAGCAGCAGAACTGCTGTCTTTGACGTGAAGTCTATCTCCCTCATGGCGCGAACCTGAGGATGACGTTCTGACATCACTCGAGGCGGCGGGAAGATGGGGGCGTGGTTGCACCCCGGAAACACATGAGCATTGAACACGTGTGGAACACGTCTGGGGCTGGAAAACAGGGAACTTCCAGCCTTTCACCGAGGAGAGGAGGGAAGGCTGTCAGGCTGCCTCTTCTTTTTCCTCACCTGATGGCCGAAGGTCTGGGCCGGCTGTGCCTGTGCGGCTGCTGCCGGAACCGGGGACTTTCTTGGCCAGCTCGTCCTCGCCTCATGTCTGGGCGGGAGACCCGGGGCGGGCTGTGGCTTTTGGGGAAGACAAAGCTGGAGAGCCTCATCCTCCTTCTTTTTAGCCTCACACCGCTGCTGCATTGAAGCCAGAGTGGTGCCAAATATGCCCTCGGGGACAATTGGCACGTCCAAGACGTCCTCTTTTTCCCGGTCCGGAAGGTTCGTCAGGTTAAGCCACCTGGCTCTCTCCTGTACCACCATCATCCCCAGCGATTTGCCCGTGGCTTGGACTGCACAGCGCTGCACACGGAGGCAAATGTCCGTGATCGCTGTGATTTTGTCCCACACGGCCGGCTCAGGTTTGTTCGTCATGTCTTCACAGAGCTCCACCTGGTAAGCGGTCAGCATCGATGAGACATTGAGCGCCCTGACGGACAAAGCTGCCGCTTTGTAAGCCCGTTCGGTCATTGCTGACTGGAAACGGTCTGCTTTCGTCTGCAGCGTGGGGTTCCTGCTAGGAGCCGAAGACAGCCGCGGTTGGAGGTGGGCTGCCACAAGCGGCTCCATAGGCGGCATGCGGAGCAAGCCGAGCTTCTCCATGCCCTCAAAGTCCAAAGAGGAGGCTCCCTGGATTTGGGCCTTGCTGCTGAAAGGGCGGTCTCTCAACGAGACAGACACCTCGTCCAGCAGCTCTGGAAAGACTGGGAGAAGTTGCCTCGTCAGCCTCGCGGCTTGGGGCAAGTTCTTCCCCTCATAGCGAGATCTGGAGGTCTCCTTGGCTACTTCAGGCCAGGAGATGTCCAGTCTGGACGCAGCGCGTTGGCACACGGCCTGCAAGTCCATGCTGAGGCATGGACTTGACAGCCTGAGCAGGTGAGACGAAGATGTCATCTTCGTCTTCGTCCGAGTCGGATAAGAGGAACTCAGAGGTATCCTCTTCATCTTCCTCCACGTAATCCAGCTCCAGGACATCCTCCGCGGGTGGAACGTGGTGAGGTCCAGTTGGGAGCCCCAGCTTGTCACAGCGCGGGGCCCCATTCCGGCGGCTGCCGCCGCCGTTGAGCCCCAGCTTGACACAGCGCGGGGTTCAACTCCCGCGGCGGTCGCCACCATGCCTCGATCGCCGGCCGGCAAATGAACAGGCATGAAGGGGTCTTGTCCCGACAGGCTAGCTTGGCGCGCTAGCCGTCGGCGTAGGCTCTTGGTGGTGAAGCGGGCACAGTGTCCGCACGAACCGGGGGCGTCGATAGCCTCCTGGGCATGTTTCAGCCCGAGGCAGGACGAGCAGACCTGGTGTGAGTCCGTGCCCGAAATCTTGAACCCGCAGCCGCAGAGCCGAGCCTCCGAGCCTCCGAGCCTCCGGCTCCTCTGGTGTGAGGGAGAGAAGGGTCCATCCTC
Source organism: Dissostichus eleginoides (assembly GCA_031216635.1). Classification (NCBI taxonomy): domain Eukaryota; kingdom Metazoa; phylum Chordata; class Actinopteri; order Perciformes; family Nototheniidae; genus Dissostichus; species Dissostichus eleginoides. The sequence continues at coordinate 11,706,421 of CM062285.1, forward strand.
GCTCGCCGGGGTGTCGACGTGGAGGGACAAACCAGTAACAGGTATGTTACCGTTTGAAAAAACCAAAACCTTACCGTTATTTTAGGAAGAAAAAACGGCAGGGCAGATTTTAGTATTAACTGGTGTGTTAATAAATCAAATCCTGTGCGAAGCAAAAGTAGCCGGCAAGCGTCCGGCGACCGAAGGTTAGCTTGTGGTTCAGTCTGTGGACAGTTAAGCTAGCCTGGCTACTGATATTCTTTTTGAGATGTGCTCCGAAGCGAGAAGAGGTGTTTGAATGACGCTGCGACGTAGCTCAAGCTACTTAAAGGGTGGGTGGATTCCCTGACGTAGTTGTCAAGATCACCAGCCAATCAGGATTGGCGTAATGAGATTGATGCTTCTGATGCATACGCGTTGAGGCGCATCCCATAGTGAGACATCGAACGGAGTGTTATGAATGAGAACAATTACATACAATGTCTTCCATAACCTTGTGTTGAGAAGGATTTGTCAACATAAATATAAAACGTTTTGCCAAAAAACTGAAAAAACGTTTTAAAACTATACAATCCTTTAGAACACTTATAAGTTAAGATAAGATAAGAACTACTTTATTGATCCAAATTTGGGAAATGTTTGCGACTTAATTAATTAATTAAATTATTCTTTAGTTCAATACTAAAAGTTATAGTCCCCCAGATCTTGAAAGATTCAAATACTCACATTATGTAAGCCTGACAGGTGGCTGTTACAGGATGTATTTTTTCTTAATTACAAAATAAAGGGAGCAGCTTGAATTTAGTGAGGTACAAATATTTTAGAAATTCATTACAGAAAAAGCTAAAATATAAAAAATATGAATAATTGGTAAAACGCAGGTGTAAACTATACATTTTTGGGATCTCTTATTTGGTTTTACATATCTATGTTGCTAGTTATTTAGTTTTATGCAAGTATTTTGTAAGTATAACATTCTCTTTAATACTTGTTTACCCCACGGTAGGCTTGCTCGAGAATGCCGGCTGTTTCTAATGCGGCACTCTGTCCTTTTTACCTTTTACCTTTAAAGGTGTGCATAGAAGCTCAGCCAAATGAAGTTGCTATCTTGTTTTAATCTTAACTATTAGAATAGCCCCCAGCTGGCATGAGAGCACTCAGACGCTAGGGTAGGTTTTATGAGGTAGACAGCTATAGACCAGGACCTCGTTTCTTAAAAGCCTCTAATAATAATAAAAAATGTACCCTCTCTGCAGGAGGAACCAGCCTTTAAAAGTTATGTTCATTTATTGTATTACAGTTAAAGTTGTCATGAAAACTGAAGTTCTTTGTCAAGTGAATCTAAATGTTTCAATTATTAAATAACACAAAATAACTGATCCAATTCAAATTAATTCAACAATTGATTTTCTGTAAACATGAAAATTTGGCACACCCATAAAGGAAATAGTAGCAGCAATGCAACCTCATTTAAAGTGATGCAACAATCAATTCTGAACAGTTGCTCAGGAATCAACCACTCAGAGTAACATTTAAAGATTTTTTGATTTTGGGACCCGCTGAGTAACTGTAAGAAACTTCCTCTATCTTTCAATTAACATAAAATACTTTGAAGTGTCAGTGTCTGTGATATGTAACGAGGCACTGGAGAGTCAGATGATTCATAATACATACCCTCCTGACAGTGTTTAAAGCAGATATCCCTAAATTACCGCTATTAGTATGAATTATCAATAAGAAGAGGTTGGAGACACCAAGGGTATGGAAGGATGTAACTTACACCATGCAGGCTCCCACCTCATCATAACTTAATATGCTACACAGCATTCTGAAAAAGAAGGGGCTCCCAATTTTCATATCCATCTCTTCACATCTCTATATCTTCCTCACAGAGGTAGATGTGGGACTTCCAAATATTCATGCTTCTCAAGTTTCTTTTGAGTTGCAGGCCATTGAACTTCTCCAGCATAACATTTGTACCTGCCTCACCCATATTGAAAAAAGGTCATTATTGTATTGGGGATAAGAGATCAGGTATTCATTCCGAACAGCATATGAATTTCTGAATTTTATTATTTGATATTTTAATAAAACATTGTGTGTGTGTGACTTTGTAATACAATGACAACCAATAAATATCATGGAAAGTCACGAAGGGAAAAAAAACATGTTAGAGCAGGCAGCAGTCCAATAATGGCAACATATTCTTGATGAGTTTTAAGGTTCACTATTAAACATTCATCTGTATTCCATCTTTAGGGATGGCGATACACATGGAACCAAAAGTAGCTGTGGATTAAATCCTGCTCAGAATGTCATGGTTGTCTCAGAGCTTGACCCAGTCCAATCAAAAGAGACAAAACACGGTTAAGATCAAAATGTGATAAGATCAGGTTAAGAAGACCTGACCCAGTCTTTTCCAATAAATCTTAACATGACCCTGTCTTTTTTACTTGAATATCCTTATTTTATATTTAAAAAATAACATTACAGATTGGTTCACGGCTCTCATCAGTATTAATTCCAGGCTGCAAAAGAGGTAAAACATTCACGGCTTCAGCACCTAAGAGCTGACAGTCAAATAAATAAAACTGTCATGGTTTGGGATTGTTGGTTTCATTTTCCATTTTATTTTGAAATGTTTTCCTCCTTGTGTCTTGTCTGGTCCTTCTTCCTGTGTTGCTTCCTGTCTCTGTGTTCCCTCCTACCTGATTTACCTGATTGTGTTCACCTTGTGCCCCTGTGTTTTCTCCTCCCTCCTCACCTGTGTCTTGTTTGTGTGATTAGTCTTGTGTGCATTTAAGTTCTGGTTTTTCTGTCTGTCATTGTTAGATCCTTGTTTGTTTTTGACTGTGTTCACGGGGAAGAGCTCTGTATTTTTTCTTGTAGCCTTTAAATAAAGGTATTTTCTGTTAAATCTGCGTTTGGGTCCTGCCTGCTTCGCTCAACCCTGACAAAAACAGAGTGAACTTTTGACTTTAATTCACCAGATGGAAACATACATTCTGAATGAATGTTATTTTAGACATATACTCTATTAGGTCATTAGGCGCTCCATTTTTTCCTAAGAGCAGTGTAGGGCCCAGTTCACACAATGTTGTGAGGAGGAGCTCTGCTTTGCCTGCCTATCCTCCTCTCACTTCTGTCAGTCCACTGCGACGACACACACAATGTGGCCTTTTCCCATTGAATCCTGTGCTGTTAGACAGGATACTTTTTGAAGAAGAAATACAACTTAACCTTTTTCCATTCTCAACTGCAACACAAAATATAATCACAACACTAAGTATATTATTCATAAATTCTCCCCATAAAACAAAAACAAATAAACAAAAGAAAAGCTTCTATATATATATATCTATATATATATATATCTATATACATATCTATATATATCTATATATAGATAGATAGATAGATATATATATCTATATATATATATATATATATATATATATATATAGATATATATATATATATATATATATATATATATAGATATATATATATATATATAGATATAATATATATATATATATATATATATATGATATATATATATATATATATATATATCTATATATAGATATATATTGAGCCTTGAAAGTGCTCTCTGAAACTATACGCCTGGGATGGCTTGTGACCATGAAATGAGAAAATGAAAACTTTGCCGTAGGTACACCAAATACATTATTGGAAAGGTCTTGACTTGGAGAGTAACATATGTCAGTATGAAGATTCCACATGGCTCCTGCTTTGAAATACTGACCTTTGAACCTTGACCTCAGTGCATGTTTGAAGGCTTATAATTAAGCAACAAAAGGGACTACAGACATGGGACATACTGTTATAGAGGGCTCTTGACCTCAGCTATCATGTGAGTATAGTCAAACTGGGGGTACTGTCAAATTTGGGTCAAATATGGTTAAAATGTATTTTCACCCATTTCACAATTTGATATTTAAAATCTGATTACACACATGTGTTTACCATCCCCTTAAACCCTCAGTGTATTCTTAATTCAAAATTTATAACTTCAAATTTTAGGAAAAACACTATATTTAAAAAGTACAATTCCCTAGAGCCACGCTATGCAGCTTGGTACAAATCAGCACCACAGTTGTAGTTCTTCAGGTTTGCAAAGACATAGGGTCTTACAAATATATATCTACTAAGTATATAAAATATCTAGTATAGCCAAACTAGTAATTACACTGCATCAAGATTATTTATATTAAAAACAAGATGTTGGTTTATTTAAGATATTTTAGATATTTTAGCTATTCTAGAAAAATAGGGTTTTTCGGTTGGTTCGTTCTTTTTTGGTTACTGTGATTATCTACAGTACATTGTTGGTTACTGTGATCTTCTACAGTACATTGTTGTTTACTGTGATTATCTACAGTACATTGTTGGTTACTGTGATCTTCCACAGTACATTGTTGGTTACTATGATTATCTAAAGTACATTGTTGGTTACTGTGATCTTCTACAGTGTATTGTTGGTTACTGTGATCTTCTACAGTACATTGTTGGTTACTGTGATTATCTACAGTACATTGTTGGTTACTGTGATTTTCTACAGTACATTGTTGTTTACTGTGATTTTCTACAGTACATTGTTGGTTACTGAGATTTTATACAGTTGGGACGTTACTACTGATATTTTTAAAGTAACTCCAGAGGTACTGTAATTTTTGGTTGGAAAACACGGTATTATAATCTAAAATAGTATACAGTAATTTACTGTGCACAAACACTGTAAATAACTGTGGATTTCACAGCCATTTTTTACAGTGTGGCCAATGGCCAATTATACCAGCAGACTCCTTTATTACAGTTAGTAAAGAGCACTGCAGAAATGTTTTCCATGTTGTTCTCTTCACTATGAAACAGCCGAGCCAAAAGCTGAGACAATAATTTTCAGAAAATCTTATGCTGTGTCTATATTTTTTTGTTTGAAGGAACGATTGGCTCTCTGTGGAGCGAAGCCCATTCCTCCCATACCCGTGGCTAAAAAATTGTGTTTGATTAACCAAACACAAAAGCCTCTTTAAGGGCCTGAGAAGATGGTACATGTAATCTTGAAATTATTTTATGATCTCATAATATAAGTAGAATACAGATGCCTTGATTCACATTAAACATTCTTTTTCAATGCCATTTTTAACACATCTACTAGCTAACCGTTTATTCAAAATTCAAAATACAAAAAATTCAGTTTGAAGCATAATTATTTTGTTGCTGCACATACGCTGCAATCAGAACATCCAGAATCAGCGTGTTAAACCACTTTGTATCACCACCAACCTTGGTATCCTGAAACTCCTCACAAACTTTGCTTATCGGAAAACAGGTTGATGCAGAGCTCAGGCCCTGGATTCATTCTGACTCTTTGACTCTTTGTTTATCTACTTCCTCTTCCCTTTCCCTCAGGTAAGCCAGACTAAGCTAGTGTTATGTTGCCCCAACCAGTTCCCCCTCAGACATTCCCTTTACCCCAGCCTGGCTTTCTCTGCCACTTTTCTTGTGATTACTGTAGTAATGCCTGCATAGGACACCTCCAGGTAATCTGGAGGTGAATACAGCAGGTGCTCGCTTTCTTGAGCCATAAGAAACACCTGGTTCCCATAGATTAAATGTATGCATTGTTAATTGTGAATGTGTCTTTCATACTGTGTTGACTATTGACTGAGGGGCTGGTCTTTGCTTTAGAGCCAGTGTACCTGCAATGAAGTAAAGAAAAATGAAGGCCAAACACTTGTCAGTAAGACATCAAACAACATACAAATCTGAAAACATCCTGACTGTGAAGCTGCTATGTATGTTTAATGGTCTACATTTATGTGAGTCATTTATCGCTTCATGATTTGCCTTGGATTTCTGAACATTACATTTATTTTTGAATATATTTAAGGGGTACATCTTCTTTCACTGATCAGAAAACACAAATCTTACATTAAAATACTCTTCTCAATGTAATGACGTCGTAACAAAAATGTCCTTGAGAGATAAAAGAAATAAAGATGTACATTTATTAGGGCTGTCAGTCGATTAAAATATTTAATCGCGATTAATCGCATGATTGTCCATAATTAATCGAGATTAATGGCAAATTAATCGCACATTTTTTGTCTGTTCTAAATGTACCTTAGAGGGATATTTTTCAAGTTTGTAATACTCTTATCAACATATGAGTGGACAAATATGCTTTATGCAAATGTTTGTTTATTATCATTTGAACAATGACAAATATTCTCATGAATATTAAACACAACAACCTCTGAACATTACAAATATTCGCCTCAATTCAACCTGGAACCTCTCTTATAAAATACAATTAAAAGTGTGTGTGTGTGTGTGTGTGTGTGTGTGTGTGTGTGTGTGTGTGTGTGTGTGTGTGTGTGTGTGTGTGTGTGTGTGTGTGTGTGTGTGTGTGTGTGGAGACACTGTGATGGATCGTTGGAGCTATGTGCAACTCAAGGCATATGCTCGAACGGGAGCTGCCTGGACGCTGCAATCATGTTGCGCGCACTATCCGTGCTGAGTGTGCTGACTTTTCGTACAATGTCCCACTGTCTGGCTACCTGCATAAAGTCAAGTGCTCGGCGCAGTTGTCGGCGAAATGTCGCTCCTCTGTTTTCATTGAAACAGCTCCTTATATCCGTTAGCGCAGCTAGCTAGCACCAGATGCTAACAACAACAATACACGTAAGGTGTGCGCATTCTCTCTCTCTCGCTCGCGCCACACATACACACACCCTCCCGGTCCTCCCGATGGCCAGTCCGGGCCTGCCGGTGAGCGTGGAAGTGTGGTATGCCGCAAGCGGGCGGCAGGAGCGGGGCTGTCAGCATCAGCTTCTAGATGGTATTTTAAACTCGATGCGCTCTGAAACTACGGGGCGGCCGAGGACAAAAAATACACATGCGTTAATCGCATTAAAATAATTAGTGGCGTTAATCTTTTGTTTGCGTTAACGCGTTATTAACGCTTGACAGCCCTAACATTTATATTATCAATGCTTTAGGTTATAGCAATAATAAATGTTTTGGCATTGGAAAAGCTGTGGTCTCGGTTCTATGGTCAACGAAAACTTTATTTCCTGAAGGTTTAGAATAATTTAGTAACCAAACATCAGACACATGTAATGCAGTTCTGAATAAATGCACCATTGTTAAACTGCTCACTGACAGCAACAATGAAGCTTAGCAAAGGAGCTCGAAGCTAGAATTATTTGTGTTACCACCACACACAACTGAAAAAGGGATAGACATATGTTTGATATTTGCATGAATCTGGTTGTCCAAATGAACCAATGAAATAGCAAAATATACTTTAAAAGAGGCCCTAGATGTTGATAGCCATGGTGAATCAGGCAGCCGAAAGACAGCTGCAGGGGAAAGGAGAGAGGACTGGAGAGATAATGCAACTGATACCGTGCAGATAATAAAAGATGAGGCAAAGGTAAGAGACAGACAGTGATAGCACAACATGTTTGACAGTAAGGCTCCATAGAGCTGAGGGAATCAGCAGAGTTGAGGATTATCGCTCTGACAACACAATTTACAACGTAATATGATCCACTGTTAATATAAAAAATATTGATTTGTGCAGCTTTAACCAGTCAATGTCCACCTGCTACTGATAACAGAGATAGAACATATTGGGTCCAGCCCTGATTATGGCAGTTCATTACCAGCTCTTCGTAATTGGTCTTCTTCATCTCGTGGGCCTCAGCCAGACTATCTTTCCACGGTACTGACAGTTCCAACAAGATAATGCTGTTGTTACCTGCAGAGAACAGGAGGATGTCTGGCCTCAGGGTGGTCGTGACGATGTGCAGTGCAAACTCCAGCTGTTTCAACAGGTCCAGGGAAAGCTGCCAATCCTGTGGAGTGCATAGATTACCAGACGGATTGATGGCTCCAACAGAGCAGCTACAGCAACTTTTTGGCAAATATGTGTTTTTTAAAGTCATAGCGACCAAATTTGTATTGGCTCATCCTTCAAGGTCCCCTATTATTCTCTTTTTCAACAATATATTATAGGTCTCAGATATATACAAAACATGTCTCTGAAGTGTTTGGTTTGAAATACCAAACAGATCATGCATTGTAGTATGCCATAAACCCCTCGGTTTCAGCCCTGTTTCAAAAGTACTGATTCTGTGTCTGTAGCTTTAAATGCAAATGAGCTGCTGCTGGCCACGCCCCTCTGTGGATGTGTTTTTTTGTTTTTTAAAACACACAATTGTGCTCTAGAAGGAGATTCAGGTGATAAGGTGGGCGGGAGTTACCTTGGCTAATGGTTGCACAAACTAAAAACATTGTGACATCACAAAGTGGCCAAAATCTGATCAGCTATTTTCAGACAGGTTGTTATATAAATGGACCAGGACAAAAAGAGTGAGAATCTTTTTTCCTGAAACCTTCCGAATCTCTTAAGACAGAGGGGACACATAGGTATTTATAAAAGACATGAAAACGTGGATTTTGCATAATAGGTTACCTTTAAATCCAATCTGATTATTTTGCCAAATTTAAAGTTTTCCATGTATTTCGACCTGGATATGGCCATACAAGATAAAGTCAGGGGAGTGACTTTCTTGTCAAACCGTCTTGTAAATGCGATATGCTGTTTTCACTGGATAAGGGAAAACTTTTCCCTGCTTATGGTGCTAGATGAAAGTAAAGGGAGCAACACAGTTATTATGTTTACTCACCTGGGGAGCCTGGATATATCTACCTAATCTGATTTGTTGTTGAGACTTTTAATAAGAAATCTTAAAAAAATGCCTTTTTCCTTCAGGTTGCTTCTCTGCTCTCTAGTCAGCAGTACACAAATCACATGAATGCAGACACACAAACACATATTATCAGTTTGGCCAGCAGTCGACTCTTATGAAAGGCTGATCAGAAAAGTGACACTGCTCCCTGGCTCCCTTTTGATATAGCCAAACCAAACCAATCAGATATCCTTAAAACATGTTCATTTGATGTGGAATTATAGACAAAAAAACAGAATGCAATTTTTTTTATTCAGGGTTAGTGGAGAATACTTGCAATAATATGAGCAAGCGGATCGAATGTAGGTCAATGACTTCTGGTTCATGCTAAGAACTTGCCAACACTGGCTAACATCACCAGACATTCTCTAGAACTGTGTCACTAGCATAAATAAACATGTAGTGATAAATGATATGCCTTAAGTCTGGAGTTTTTTCTGAACTGATTTGTTGTTTGAGTCATGTCACCCAAACTTGACTTGGGTCTTGATGTTAGCTACTTGTTTCTCTTCTTCATTTCCCTTCTAATGATAACACAAGTCAGCCTAACCCTAACCCAACTTATATTCAACCAACTTTCCAGAAATCGAGTATATTTCCTCTTTACCAAAGTACTCGTCCTATCATAGTTTCATGCTTACACAATGAGGCTCTTGAAAACCCTGAAGAAACACCTGGCTCTAGTAAATGCAATTAAAAGCTTTAACCCTGATCACTTGGATATATATTACTGCCAAAGTAAAGTATGAATGTCAAGGCAATTATGTTAAACTCTTAAAATTGGAAGAAATAGCCTTTGCTGAAGACCATGTGTTGATTCAGATGACCCACATTTATAATTACATGAGCATTGAGCCAGCTCATTTCATGACACTGTTCTCTCTGCTGCTTTAATAGCACAAACATTCATTCTTTAGCTGCTGCTGGAGTGAGCAGATCATTTGATAACAGATGAGAGCTTTTCGAAAGCAAAGGATACGCTCATATTTGCCTGAATTGAAGTTGGCTGTAAATTCCGAGCTGCCACAGTTCCTATTAAAATATATCTGATGGCATTCACAGCATCAGTATTACTTTCACAGCTAATCTGCCACACTGATAAGGTGAGGAAGTGACTGTCTAACAGACAGAGAGCAAGTGGGAGGACACTAACAGACTCTCTATTTAATCAATGATCTGTGCTATCTCAACCTTCTCATTCAAACAGCTGCTGTCTTGCCGCCAACAAAAATCTGATATATTTGCATAAACACCTTATCATTTAATTACAGCTGAGAGTTCTCCAATCATGCCCTGAGATTATGTTTTTGTAGAGGCCTTAGTGACTAAAATGATTAAAAGCTTTGAAAGGACTGTATAGATATTGTATATAATAAATGACAGTATATTGGAAAACACTGAAATGTGAGTATTAAGTAAAATTATGTTTTTTTATCTAATCTCAAACATTCAAACTCCAGAAACCGCGGTGTCGTAATAATAATGCATTGACAAAAGTATGTATTCAAATAAAACGTTATAAAGATCAGTACGTCTCGTTCAGTTTTCGCACTCCAAACAATGCAGTTTTTCCACTGCATGGTATGGCCTTGCTCTAATCATCTCAACTCACTTTTGGATCCAGGCACATTACTCTTTTTTGCAGGATTCTAAGCTTATTGTCAGAGCTATGCAGCAGAAAAAACCTCTGTGAATACTTTAATCCGTCACCAAATAGAGGAACGTCTGACTGCATTTTGTCAATCTTACGTGGCCTGCCATTTATTTTATAATCTGGGTTGAGTGAATGAGAATATTGTGTGTGCATTTGTAAGGAGCTTGGCAGTTTTGTACAGGAGGTCCCATGCTGGGGTATTGATACAATTCCATCTTAAATTGTCTCTTTAACAGTGGCATATTTGATGACATTGATGTACTAGAATCTTTTGGGTGTAGCAACATGGTATGAATGCAGTCATTGTAAGTCGCTCTGGAAACAGTGTTGTTCAGCTGCTTTGATAAGCTCTGCTCACATGTGTTAAAAGTTATCTGTCAAGAGTATTTTATGTTTTAGAAATGTTAACATTAGACAGGATTCCAGGGCCTTGAAAAACGTAACAGTACACGGATTACTTTATGCCATATTCCATTGTTTTTTTTACAATATTTACGAAAAAAAAAAGCGCTGTATGGATATTTTTTGGCAACTTAAAGAACTTGGCTAAGATTTTGATAAAAGATTGTCGTGTTGGACTAATATTGGTCAAAACAATGGTAACTTGAGACCAACCATGTTAACCTGATCCATATTTTTATATCTAAACTAACGAAAGGACTTTGTTTAGCTCAAACCTAGCTACATGTGGGACAGGTGATGTGGATCCTGGTCTCTGGTATCGAAATCATATATTTTGTACGTCCACAAACAACCTCTCTGCTACCTGCCTATGAATTCTTTATTGTACAAGGATGAAGCACTATGGGCTAAAAGAAACTTCTGCCAATGAACATAATCCATTCAGCTACTACAATAACTCCAAAACATAATGGCAAAAACATGTAGTATGCTAACATAATTTCAGTACACATGGTTTAACTCTGACACAAAGCAACTATTGAGGCTTTATACCCATTTGCAAAAGTAGCCCACTTAAGTATGAGGCTGTGAGCTCTTTCAAAACACTTGTGAGTACCTGGCATTATGGCATAAAGCATCTGAGAGAGGAAGGTATAGCAGCTTCTGTTGCACATATAGTAGATGTACATCCTATCTCACTTAATGCCAGTTATACAGTATACGTTGCAGACACCACAGATTGGAGATATCCGATAACACTTTTTTTGTGTCGTCAGCCATCTGCATGTCATTGAATATAAAGGGAAATATAATGATACTGGATTCCTGCCAGCTACAAAAACTGAGTGCCTTTTCATGTGTGCAGACAACTTGGAGGACTTGAGATCTCAAAATATGATGATGTCCTTTTCCCGCATCTGTTATGATGACTGGGCGGGACTCTATCTTATCTTTTAAAATCCAACAGTAAGTATCCCGTCGTGTCACAGAGGCTGATGTTGATGAAGAGGAGTAATCTGTAACAGATGATAAAACATGTGTTCATATTTTAAAACGGTGAAAAAATGTGTGTTTATTTATGAATCTTCGGGACAACATGTGTTTAATGTATCATTGATGGCTGTGATGCCACTGTAATACATCCCACTTGTTATTAAAATCCCACAAATATTGTACCATTTATAACAACAGAAACTTGGGGAAGCAGCCATAAATAAAGAATGTGTGTAAATGTTTAGCATTTATTTTCTTAAATCATTTCATTGGCGTCCACATTGAACTCATTTCTATACCAACTTTTGTCATACAAGCAAATAGGGGGATCAATTAAATCCATCTCTCTGAATCAATAATGATACTTTAATAATAACACATCAGAAAAAGAAGAAAAGTTGCATGGATCTTAATCTGCAATGTCACTACAATAATATGTATTCAAATGCAAAGAAAGGCAATACATGTTTATACATTTGTAGTTAAGTGTTTATCATTTCTTTAGCAATCCTGCATAAGTATTAAAGGTTTGAATCTCATAGTGAGAAACATTTAGCATTCAGTATCCGGGACCATATGTTCCCATACATTGAAAAAAAAAAAGTTACAAGAGCTTAGCCTCAAGCCTTTAACCATTCTTTTTTTTTTCGCCTGTATTTTGCATTACCATTTTTACTCTAAATTAATATATAAAATATAATAAATAGTTCAGTAAAAGCTGTCAGTGTTTACTTAGTTCCTCTGGGTTCACACAACAAAAAGCAAAAATTATAAAAGAAAATGTGTTCAGTTGAATTGACAGACTTCATTGACATACTGTATTTCAGGCCTAAAACATGTGCAGCTGGGGATAAACCAACAACCCTGACATTAATGAACCCACTCTACCTCTCCTGAAACACAGGAACCTCAATACAATGCATGTCATCATTCCCATACACGGTTACATCCTTAAGACTTCAGTCATGTTTGTTTGGTGCCTTCAGCAGTTACCATGGTAACTGCAAGTGTGCTTTAATACCACCGCAAATGCCCATTGAGCAGCTTCTTTGATGGATACACAACAGAAAATCATACAAATAAGCATACCTGTGTCTGTTGCACGTTTTTCTAGTTTTGTGTCGGGTGTAGTGCTAGCAGAGGGAAAAGTCATTTTTCTTTTCATTTAGAAATTCAGAGCATCAATTGAGCATTTTTTGGATACAGTATATAGTAATATATGGACAGTTGCTGAGCAGTGGGTTCCCAATAATCCAGCATTGTTTTTTGGACATCTTTGTAGTAGTTTTATGTTGTTTTCCAAGCAATTTGATGTTTTAGGGTCTTCAAAGTGCAGACCAACGAATGCAAGGTCCCTGGAACTCTTCTGGCCGGAAACGTGTTGTATTTAAAAAACATATTTCTCACATTCTGCTCATATGCTTTAAATGCTCTACCGCTGACTGACTACCTATATAATGTGCTTAAAAGTCAATATTATAAAACATTTCAGGTCAGTGCTTTTGTCAACCCAAACAATGGCCTCAGGTTTGATTTCAGGGGTAGTATGACACAAAAGCAAGCAACAAGAAATAGGGCAGACTGAATGTAGCCTGAGAGGTGAAACATGGGGCGAATGAAGCGCTTACTGCTGTTGGTTGAATTGCTGTCTGTGTCTGACGGTACGTGACTCGTCATTTTATCAGCTCAGCTTAAATCCATGATCTAAAACTATAACAATTAGGGGGGCAAGATTAGGATTTTCAAAATGTTCCTCTGAATCAGTTAGCAAATGAGATGAGCAAGAGTTGTCATTGGTTCTTAAAAAGAAACCGTAGCCTTGATCTAGTCCCAGTGAGCTGTGATTTTTTTTTTAAAAGCTGCAATACTTCACTTTAGTGATTGCATTTCAGTGGCATTGAACTACTTTCCTACCAGGTTGGGCTATGGCTAAACATAACCTTTTATATTTTGGCCTTTTATGCGTTTTTAAACCTCAGTATTTTAAAAGCATATTTGCAGCTTTTGTGACACAAACCACCCACAGTGAGTCTTGTATTTCAGATGTTTTTATCAAACTCTTGATGATGTGCCGATTTTCTTGTTTCTTGTGTCTTCTCACACATCTGAGACCCGCCCGCCTGCTAATCCATGGCTCTCTGAGGCTCTGTGCGCTGCTGTTTCTTTCCAGGGGCTACCAAAAAAAAATGTAAGATCACTTTACACACATAACGCTGTCTCGTGCAGAAAAATATGCCCTCTGGCACAAGAGACAAAAATACTTTTTTCATCAATCATCTCACATTTCTTTAATAATGCATATTCAATTATGAATAACAACTAAGCTAATACACACAGACAACATAAAACAACATTTGAATGCCCTTTATAAACCGTACACCACTTTTGCACATGTTGAAAAATCCAAGAAGCGTATTATAATACAACATGAACTACTCAGCACCTTACCAGACGTTTTTCAGCAGCCAGAACTAAAATATACAAACGTTCTATTGGATCTGCCCTTTAGCAAGCTCAAAATATCTGCACAGAATATACACTTGAGCAGAGGTTAGACAGCAAATATTTGGCACTGAATTTAATCTAACCCAGCCACCCCCTGCCCCCGCCCCCTCCAGGAAAATCGAGCAGATTGTTTTCTCATGTTATTAGGCGGTTTTACAACAGGAAGTCAATGCTCACAGCTGTAATCTAAATTGTTGACCATTTAGTTTTGGGAATTATCCCAGTTGGCATCGCTGAAAAGAAAGTGTGAATCCCAGATATCTTCCACTCTGATCAATGCCTACTGTGCATTCAATCATAAGCCCGCGTCCATTCCTCTCACGGCACAAAGCAATTATAAATTGTTCCTAGTGAATAGAAACAGGGAAGAGCTGTAGTGGTGGCTTTTGCAAATGGATTCACTTTTAAGCTCAAATTAATGGACCCCCTGGCTCGATATAAATTATATTTTGCACTGTATTTTCATAATAACCTCCGTGAGCTGAATCTAGAGGCTGCCTATTTGGCAACCATTGATGGTAGCCTTAAGGCCTGTCAGACCAGAGGGATAAACAAAAAAAGATTTAAATGTATAAAGCAGTCAGACTGACAAGTAAGAATAAAAAAAAGTAAAGAAATTAATAAAGTGAGGTCACATTTTTGTAAAAACGTGAAAACGACACAAGGAAGAAATTATTTTCTTTTGTCAAATATTTCTGTTGTGTTCTCTGCAGTAAAAATTATAAATATATCAGGACAACATATAATAAGAAATAACAAACTGATAACACATGTGTGTGTTTTATGCCATGTGTTGCTGTAATGAGCTTTGATTGGCTGCTACTGTGCAGTGGTTGGCCACCCACAACAACTATTCACTCAATGCCATGTTACACTGGTTGGTACACCGTTGATAATGACCCTTGTGAAACAAAATCAAACTGAAAAGTTCCAAAATAGTTCACTTTTGAAATTGCATCCAGCAATGTCAGGCTAGTGTTCTGGATTTTTGAAAAAAGACACACCCCTCACAAGATTACTTATTTCCATAGAAATAAGCATGACATTTTTGAGTAAAATAAGAAGACAAATCTTTTTGCACGAGGTCTATTTTGTCAGAGGAAGCTCCAAATAAATGACTAATGATTAATTGCTAAAATAAGTATAATGTCATGCTGTCATACTGTTTAATATAAAATGTAATAGTGATTGCAACACTAGGGGGTTGCTATCATAACCTCAGACAATTTTTTTATGTGCACTTGGATCACATAAAAAAATTGTCAATCAATAACCAGCACATTTGATCAGAAAACCCATAATTGGAAAAACATTTTGGTCGTCATTTTGAGATTTGCTTTACTCTGATATTCTAAAGCACTGGTTTTCATGTATTTCGTTTCAGACTAGAAGAAGGATTTTCTCTGCCTGATGGATTAGGTGGCAGATATGATGATTTGATATGTCATAAAAGGTGTCAAAATTAGGGATGCACCGAATATTCGGCCACCGAAAATTATCGGCCGAAAATGGTTAAAAAGGCCCTTTCGGCTTTCGGCCGAAAGGGTTTTAGCGCCGAAAAAATATCACCGAATGTCAGAGAACACGTGTTGTTGTGATGACGTAATCAAAACGCGGCGACAAGCACGGCGCGCAACCATGCCTGGCTGTCAAGGTAATACGCTTGCGGCTGGCTCACAGCCAACATGTCTGCCGCTTGGAGATATTTCAAAATATCAGAGAAAGAGCCGCGGATTGCGATTTGTAAAACGTGTTCAGCTGACATTTCTCGAGGGGGTGTAACTGCAAAGACTTTCACCACTTCGGGATTACTCCACCACTTGAAATCAAAACACCCGGACAAATATGCGGAGTATGATCAAATCACTAGCGCACAGAAAAAAAAGGTCCTTCCCAGCACCCCGACTCCTTCTGTGGCGGACCTTTTTGAAAAGGTAAAAAAATAAAGCAATGACAGCGAGAGACTGTTCAGCGCTGCCTCTC
This sequence comes from Dissostichus eleginoides, assembly GCA_031216635.1. NCBI lineage: Eukaryota > Metazoa > Chordata > Actinopteri > Perciformes > Nototheniidae > Dissostichus > Dissostichus eleginoides. Next base: position 11,722,723 of record CM062285.1, read on the forward strand.
ATGTGCTTGATGAGAAGAGGAACAGACTTATGGCTGATAAAGCAGAGAAGCTACTGTTCATTAAAAAGAACCTCCCACTTTTCCTTAATAAGTAGACAAGGCTGGCTTATCATAAGCTTATCTAGTTCTACATGTCTACTCTATACCCACTTTCCTGAACAATTTTCATTGTGAGTTATAATTCACCATCTCAGGTTATCATTAGGGGGAAATGACAGCAGCACAGTGTTCAATATATTGTACTTATCCAGTTTGCAGTTTGCACATTTGTATGCATGCACTTATAGGTGCATTTGTTGTTGTTGAAGGCCTGGCTGTTACAGTCTTTACACTATTTTGTTGTAGGCCTACTGGCCTAGATGTTTATGCAGTTTTAAAGCACCTTGGTTTTGTTCTGAATGCACTTTGTTGTAGGCCTAGTTATCCTACAGAGAAAAGAAAATGCACTTGACTTGTAATTAATGTACTGCATTCAAAAGTGATGAATAAATGTTTTATGGACCCATAATAGTGATTATTATTTAAGTTAAGTTTTGCCATAATCATGTCTTTTTCCATAATCAGGTAGCTGAACAACATTGGTAAAAAATGTATACATTATATATATATATTTCTATTAATCATTTTCGGCCTTTCGGCATTCGGTTTTCGGCCAACTGTTTCCTATTTTCGGTATCGGTTTCGGCCAAGAATTTCCCATTCGGTGCATCCCTAGTCAAAATATGCCTAGGTCCTTTTCACACAATAAATAACAGTGTGATTAGGTGTTCCTTTCATAACAACATGAATGACCCCGACCTTTTTGTTTCTGCTGTCACAGAAACACAGTGAAAAACAAAAACGTACAAATTGATAGAACCAGTCCCAGCAGCCACGATATGTCAAGCCTTTCCCTTGATGTCACTTTTCAAGACATATAAGCCAAGTCAACACAGAGTTTCTTTAATCATCTTTCCATGAAGGAAACATCTAAAAGTTCTCATTCACATTTGGATTGAGCTTGGCATTCATCTGCCAATCTCCCTAGCATACAGATTGCTTCTGCGTTTTTACCTTGATCTTCTGAGATATTATCAATCTGGAGCAGCTCCCTATTATCAATCTGGAGCAGCTCTCCCACCCTATGCTCAGCATTATATGACTCACTAGCAGCAGGGCCTAAGGATCAGTCAGTTTGTCTGTCTGGACATTCAAACTATGGTCTGTTACCAGGTAACCAGGTCTGATGATTTCCATACCCTCCATAGCACGGTTCCCTGTACAACTGGGCATTCTAATAATATTGAACGATAATTTGAGATAAAGTCATCGAGTTTGGACATTGTCATATGGCATTCATATATTTTCCTATTATCTACATATGAATGATAAATTATTTTAAATCATTGTCTAAAAATGTTGTCAAACCCCCAGTGATCAACCCACAATATCGTAGCATATTTGGTCAACAATATTTTGATATTTGAAAGTCTCACTCTTTATTTGATCAGCTGAAATCCCAAATGCAAACTGAAACCCCGTAGAAATGTGGTTTATTGTTCTACTTATTAGCTAATTTACATGTAATTAAAATAAAAAAACAGCAACGCCCAAAGTATTCTGATTATTAAGGCCTAGAAGGAATGCAGTTTCAAAACACCCTACACCTCCCATAATGTACCTTTATTGTGTCTATGAATTTAGTTTAAAAGTATACAATCCCATACCTAGAAAACCAGTATGACATCATCAGGTTCATTTTAGAGTTCCTTTAACAAAGTTCTAAAATGAGTGTGTTCTCTTTATACAGTGTTTCCTTTTCCGTGCTAGACTTTATAAGGAAAACATCACATATCAATGGTAGACCTGAACAAAAAAATCAAATAACTGGATCTATTACATTGCAGAACAGTATATAACTTCCTGTTTTGATATGACATACCATGACAAGGATCCCTCCCAGATCCTATTCAGCTTCAGAACAAAATGAGAAGATCTCATGGGGCATGAGGAGGTTCCTTTACCATCCAGGTTTGACATGATATCATAAATGCTTTGAAGAATATACAGTGGGTTTTTTCAACAGTGGAGCACCAATGCATCCCGTTTAGAGAACCGGGGTTGTGCAAATAACATAAGCCACATTGGTGTTGCAGGCTCTTATATCAACATTTATTCCAAATCAAACACATGCACTGATTTCTCGTATAAGTATGTATGTAGGTTACACATCTCTTGTGAATAAAACTATGGCAGGGTCAAAAACTTTCTTTACTCTCACTTGTTTTAAATACTTAACACTAAGCTTTTAAGTGTTTCCCCTGTTGAACAGAGATTTTCCGAGTGCTTTAAAAAGCATTTTGCATTTGCTAAATTTATGTCTAAATCCAAAAAGAATATGACAGTTCAGTGCAGTCAGGGTGACAGAGTAACCTCATGTGAATCTCGTCTTAAACAGCTCAGAGAAAAAAGGAAATGTATTTTAAAGATGACTGTTGAACATTCCTCAGGCAATTTGCAGCTTTCTGGAATGAAAAATGAAAGTTTTCATTCTGAAAATAACAAAAACGGTATAAACAATATAGCTGAAAATGAAGAGAAACACAAAGGATAATTTAAACAATGTTGATAAAGCTTATTCTCAGGAAACCCACTTCAGCTACAGAGAGTTTTTTTTATTTATCTTAAAACTCTATGAGGCCTCAACCCCCCTGCCTGAGCCCATTGATTAACATGATTAAGTCTCATCAGCCCAAATCAACAGCACCCCACCCATCTCAAAATGAGCAAGAAGAAGCTCATCAGGCGTCACTAATCAAGTACAGCTTGATGCTAGTTTTCAGCCAATCATGAGTAGCCTCATGCGCTGCAAATAAATAAGGCTAGTTTGATCAGACTAATTTTTTAATAACACGTTTGAACTGTGACTGTTGTTTCCTCCGTTGTGGTGCTGTTTGGTTTGCTGCTCTGAGGTTAAGAGGAGGTCAGGGTGACTTCTCAGGAAAACAATATTGCAAACAATATTGCCTCCTCATCTACAGAGACTGAAAAGCAAAAGCAAAAAAATAAAAGGACTAGAGTGTCTAAGCACAATATGTTCATCTCACTAAAGGTGACAACCATTTCAAAATCATGAATCCTTTAGTCATCTTACGTTTTTTAAGCATTATCATTGCTGAGTATATAGTAGAGTCTTTGTAGATGATGGTGTTATTAAAATAACAATACAACATTTGTTGTATTCTGTTGGTACATTTAACAGCAATCCCTTTCATAGGTGTTAGGAGATTTCACAACAAAACAAACCATTCCAATTGTATAGTAGGGGTGGAGGAAACAGCAAAGTTATATATATATACATATATGTTATAATGTTATAATCCATTTATTCTTTCTTTACTTATCTTGGTAAACATAACTCCAGACTATTTTGAGATTAAATTGATATTGCTCACAGTTGAGGACATGAACTTCCTTTTTTGTAATCACATTTTCTCCATGGACAAGTGTTACAAGTGGACAAGTGTTACTTTCAGTTTTTCTTTAAACGGGTACATCATCAGGTTAAAAGGGATTTTGAAAAGTCACACGGCTACACAATTTTTCCTCGAGGTTCAATAAAGTTAATCTTACCCTTAACCTCAATGATCACGTACAGTGAACCTCATAAATGCTACAGAAATAGAGACCACTGACATTTACCCTGACGTGTCCAGACCATTTTGATGGTGCATTTCACAAAAACTCTATAGCTTTTTGTGTTCTGGAGCCAGTCCAATCTCACTCCATATACTGGCAATGTGACAGTATGGCAGAGGAATAGCCTGTCAAAATAAATAGGAAAGAGAGAGAAAAATAGCATTAGGGAATGGATTGATCGCTATCTGCAACATTTGCTTGGAACCCTGGCTTAATTTTGCTATTTTTTTTTTGGCATAGCATCCCCTATTTTTATTTGTTTTTTGTTCTGTGTTTCCCATTTAAAGCCTTTTGAAGTTGCACTCTTTTAACTGCCACATTAAAGAAATTATACACAGGCGGCCTTTAAAAACTGGCACAGTTCATGTTTACTGTTTCTCACTCAGATATAATAATTCCGCTATTGAATTTATCCTCCTCAACTCCTTCCTCGGCCCTCAGTGTTTGCTATTATTCCATCTGAAAGGCGGAGAGCAAAAATATTCCATTATGCCCTCAGTTATATCTGCTTCGTGTGTGCATGGCAGGCAAGTTATGAATACAAATTCAGGCCAAGTTTCATGACGGTACCAGAGGTAATATCGTTTCTATTTCTTTCTCTCAGAACAATGGTAGAAAACATCTTATGATTTGGCAGCCACAGTATGTATAGCACTTGACCTTTCCTTTCCATCATGCAGCTGTATGAGATGCCATCCTGGGTTGCTGAAATGTAGGCACGTAAACGAGGCAAAGCCGAGCAAAGCGACCAACTGATATGGAGATTCGGCGTTGTTGTCTGTCCCCACGGGGCAGGGGTGAGAATGAAGACTCAGCTTTGGGAATGCATTTTAAATGTTGATGTCTTTTCTCCAGTCTTTTTTCCTGCCTCCGGTATTGATCTGTGAGCAGGACCTAAATCAACCCACACAAATGAACTGAACAATGACTGACGTTTAACAAAGTGTTTCTGGCTTCATACTCAACTAGAGCCTATATCATCTACGTCCATAAAACAACTCTGAAGTAATTTGTGTAGAACACTCTTTTATCTCTAACTTGATTTTTAATGAGTAAAATATGGGCAAATAGTTATTATGATATGATATGATTTTTTTAACAAATACTCCAATATCAAATCTATTATTTTCTTCTAAACCTGCTGCAAAAATCCTTCATTAAGAACGAGTGGGAGTATTACACATTGTTTCCTTTTTTCTGTAGCACATTAATATTTTCTTTTCACATATCATAACGTCACGTGTCCAATCAAAATTGTTTGGAAATCTCAATTACATATAACTGCACCTGAACATAACTTTTTTTACCCGCAAAAGGAGTAGAAACCCAGCTGGTTATTGCATGTGTTTGCAAAAAACAATATCCATCACAGTATGCTTTATGACACTATTTGGATGGTGCCGAAGTTGGATTGTTTCATGAATTTCTATGCAAAGTGCATGGCATAAACCCATTTTGGTGTTCTTAAAAATGCCCCAAGTCTTATAAAAGAAGTGGTAATGGCCAACAAGACCATAATATTATAACTTTGTTATTATTTTTCAGCAGAGAACTTAGTTTTCTCCTCAAAACATAAACTTGTCCTGGAACCAGCATCTAGTCAGCCTTGGTTTTAATTGCATAGACTTGGTGCTGGTCTATTTTCTGTGTGTGTGTGTGTGTGTGTGTGTGTGTGTGTGTGTGTGTGTGTGTGTGTGTGTGTGTGTGTGTGTGTGTGTGTGTGTGTGTGTGTGTGTGTGTGTGTGTGTGTGTGTGTGTGTGTGTGTGTGTGTGTGTGTGTGTGGGAGTTTAGGTTTTGCACCAGCTACCCTGAAGTAAATCTGCCACTGAGGTTACCAAGGTGTGGAGGAGCTCCATCCTTTATTATTGCAACAACTAAGGTCCAAGTGTGATGGTTGAAAACACACCCCGCTTTAACGTAATGAACTCTCATAATTCAGGCAATTATTTTAGACACAGTAAACCAGTAAACCATCTATCTCTCTTACATTTTAAAAAGCTCAAAATAAATGTGTCTTAAAGGCTCTGGTTTCATTACCGCACTAAAATGAATTTTTTTCACACTTGTGCGGTGACTAATGGAAAAAATGTTGCCTGTAACCCCCACTCCTGTTGTTTGGCATTCAGAAAATAGGGCTCCTTTCAAATAAATCATTCATAGCACCATGCTAAATTAAATGCAATAACTTTTCAATGATTCCTTTTAACCTGCTGTGCAGATGGAGTAGGCCATTCCATTGCTATGGTGCATTTACTCAACAAAATGTAGCTATAAATGACTTCCGCACAATACAGCCTTTTTAGTTAATGATTTTCAGTTAGGGTTCCAGGAAAATTGAGCTGGGAAAGAGACAGCTTTGTGGGTTGTTTGAGCTGCCATATGTAACGACGAGGGATATGCACTATTACAGGTTCGTGATCACAAGGGAAATCTCTCTCTTTTTATTTTCCTATCCACTCCATTTCCTCTCAAAGCTGTTGTCTGCATGTTTCGCTGTGAAAAATGGAACAGCTGCATTGTGATGGCCAGCTTCCAGCACTGATGTAATTCAGTGCTCCATCTCACTGCAAAGATTACAGTTGTTTTGTTGTTCTCAAAACTGACAAGAGTAAATATTCATTTTTGGCTCATTGGAATCCTGACGTTTGTCATGTTTGTCTACACACCCCACCAGCCAATTCAGAAAAATATGAACTTCAACCAGGATTGTGCTACTTCAGAATGGTAGGTTCACTTTTCAAGTGAATGTTTAGAACTTGTAATGGTAAGAACCATAAAGGTGTTTCTGTAAGCACATTTGGAAAATGTTGTTTTGGATGCACATTGACAATCCTCCGGTTCCGTCTCAGGTTAACAGTGTTGTCAGCGCTCTTTACATTGTTTGCACTGTTCCATTGTTAGCTACTAGCCTTGCTCAGTTTCAGAGGTGGGCCGTCAGGGACAGAAAGACCTTTTCTACTTTAAGTCAGAATGTGTTGCTGGGTCAAATAAATCTGCCCTGAGGACTTCAGAATCAATGGTGTGGGTGCTCGTAGCTTAAAATAAATAGCAATGAAACTGTTGCATTGACCAATCAGATTTCGAGTTGGCAACACAGGGCCATCTAGCAGGCGTACGATGACGTTGGCATTTCCACGTCAGTTGATTTGATTGTCAGCGCTTGCAAACAGTAGTGACTGTGGCTGCAAGAGAGTGCAGTTGTCTTTCAACCTGAAGGTTGTGGGTTCGATCCTGTGCAGTCAACATTTTGATGAATCCTTGGGCAAGATACTTAACCGTGAGTTGCTCCCGATGGCATGGCCAATGGTGTGTGAATGTGTATGAATGTTATAGCTTCCCTAGAGCAAGTGGTACGGCTCTGCATGAATGAGGTGTCAATGTGTGAATGACTCTTAGTATATAAGTACAGTCCATTTACCTTTCAGCGTGTATAGCAAACGGCATCTGTAGCATCCTTAGCAGCCTAAACGAGGTAAAATATCTGCACGATTTAAAGCTGTTTTTTCAACCCGCAATGGCTGATGTGAACATTTGGTGAAGGTAGCAAGCCTGTCGCAGTCAGAGAAAGGGTTTGTCCGCCACTTTCAATTCACCAACTATGAGCGGTACCCTTGGCTCACAGCCTCCGAGGAGCAACTGATCGACTTGGTGTTCAGAGCCATACAGGTTTACAAACTTGTCTAACCAAGTCGATCTACAGCTTAATGAACAAGTGTGCAGGGAAACTGAGCTCCACAATGGTTTTTGCCAGAAATACGACTGGACAGACTAGACTTTCAGCATTAGCCTCCACGGCGAAAGAACAGGACTTATTATTGGAATTGAAAAAAAAGATAATCTGTTTTTTTTCTTGTAATTTTAAGTAAATATTGATGCTTCTGCTAGAGATGATGTATGTGGCGCAGCTGTGGCTGCAGTGAAAGGAGACAGGCTCCGCCCTCTACTGGACTCTATGGGTACTCCCCTGTATCCTTTTCATGCATGCATTCCTTCACTGAGACTTCCATAGACGTAGCCGGCCCCTGGGCGGGCCTACCTGAATGCGCGCGCATCCATCGCATAAGAGGCGGCCTCGCCCCCTCACTGCTATCCCTTTCTCTTCAGCTAAGCAGCTTTCGAGTAAATGAGTGAAGAGAGACGGACAGAAAGAGCAAGAAAGAGTTTTCTTTTGACAACGAATGAATATGGACTCACCTGAGGAGCGCCCGTGTCCTTCGTGTCCAGGTTCTATCAGGAGTGATGATCCCCATACTCGGTGTATCGAGTGTCTGGGGTCTGACCACGCGGCGGCTAACCTGCCTCCATCAGCAGTCTGCAGCGCCTGCCGGCTATTGACTCGATCCAACCGCCTGCACAGAGTGGTGGTGTTCGAGGGGTGCTACGTCTCGCCGGTGGAGGACCCAGAGCTCGATGTGGTGGAGATGGAGGACCTCGTGCAGGGAGTGCCCTTCGTCTTCGCCATCCCAGCAGCCCGGACAGGTCCGGTCATCGGAGAGGGGGACGACGATGATGACACCTCGTCGTTCGGGATTTCCGCTGACCGCCAGGAAGGCCATCAGCAGAGGTCGGCTCGTCAGGACTTATCGGCGGTAATGGCTATGGCGGCGGAGCGTGCAGGCTTGCCGCTTCCCCCACCGATTCCTCCGAGGCTCGTTTCACCCCCCTGCCGGACATCTGGCAGTGTGTGGAGGCCACGTGGCGGCAGCCACTGAAAACGAAGGCTACGGTGGCTACTTGGGCAGGAATCCTCAGGGTGGAGGGCCACTCAGACAGGGAGTGTCCCGGTGTGCCCCCGCTGGAGGATAGCCTAGCGGCCCATCTGCTTCCGCAGGCAGCTGGGTGGGCAGAGGGGAGAAGGCCCCTGCCCCCGCTGCCGCGTGACCGAGAGATGCTTGAGTATCTGGATAAGATATTCAAGCTCGGGATGCAGATGGCGGCGCGGCGGCCAATAATCTGGGTGTGTTGGGATGGTCGCTGATTTCCCCTCAGCAGGACGCCGTCTGAGGACGGGAGTGATTACTCGGACCGCTGCGTGGGCCAGATGAATAATCTGGTCCACAGTATGGCTACCGCAGCCGGTCGGGTGATGGCCCTGACCACGTGGCGTCGTGTCACGTGTGGTTAGGTTTGACCGCCCTGGTTAAAAAGGACCGAGATGATCTCCTTGGGCCCCCCGTTGCCACGGGAGGGCTCTTTGGATCGATAGCCTCGGTCACTCAGCGCTTCAACCGCCTGGAGGTGGAAAAGGCTCAGCTCAGCCTTATGTTGCCGCTGGCTCACCCTCAGGCCCCTCCGCAAGGGGGAGTGCGTCCGGCGGTGGTAAGGCAGAGAGAGAGGCGTCGGGTGAGAGTCCCGAAAGCGCCCTCTGCCTCCGCGGTCCGTCCCGAGGTGCTGGGTCGGTACCGACCCCCGCAGGGACAGGCCGACAGAATCCGTCGGGCTCCTCCTCCGGTCCGCAGTCCGGTGCCACCGCAGCGGAGGGGTACCGGGTGGGGAGCTCCGTCCTCCAGGAGTTGACTGGCGGCGGGAGGAAGCGTCTCAGCAGGGAGAGGGGAATTCTCTCCGTTACGTCTCATTCTCCCTCTCCTGGGGAGAGTGAGGCGGGAACGTCTGTCAATCATCCTAGTAGCGCCGGATCGCGTAGGGGCGCTGTGGTACTCAGAGATGACACAGATGAAGGTGGGCCAGCCCTGGGCGCTCCCCCAAGTTTGGGGGGTGATCTCCCAGGAGGCAGGTGCAATTGGGGCGTTTCCCACGCTGGGCCACCCCCTCCAGGCTTGGCTCCTGAGGGGGAGAGGCTGAGGCGGGAGGGATTGTCTGATAGTGTGATTCAGTCTATCCAGGCAGCAAGAGCGGGATCCACCACAGCCTGTTACAGGCCAAAGTGGCTGGGATTCCGGCGATGGTGTGAGGAGCGAAAAATAGAGCCCCTATCTTGTAAATTGGGATCTATTTTGTGGTACTTACAGTTGTTGGTGGACAGAGGGCTTGCTCATTCCACAGTGAAAGTGTATGCAGCAGCCATCTCGTCCTGCCATGAGGGATTTGGCGGCAGGTCACTTTTTGCCCAGCCACTGATGTCGCGGTTTTTGCGGGGGGTCAGCAGGCTGCGCCCAGTGGTGCGCGCCTCTGCCCCGCAGTGGGATCTGCCGCTGGTGCTCGAGGCTCTGGTCACAGGACCATTTGAGCCTCTGGAGCTCTCTTCCCTGAAAGCACTGTCATGAAAGACAGCATTGCTACTTGCCTTAACATCAGCCAAAAGAGTGTCTGAGTTAACTGCTTTATCAGTGCACCCGAGTTGTTTGAACATCCGGGGTGACCAAAGCGGGGCGACACTCAGACCGAACCCCTCCTTTGTGCCCAAGAGCCTAAGGAGTTCGTTCAGGTCGAGGGATATCCTGTTGGGGGGTTTTAATCTCCCCCCCATAGTGGGGCGAGGGAGGCTAGATTGCACCTCCTCTGCCCGGTGCGTGCGCTGGCATGTTATGTAGAGCGCACGGCTGTCCTTAGACACACAGAACAGCTGTTTGTGTGTTTCGGCGGTGGGGTAACTGGAAAAGCTTTGTCCAAGAAGCGAATGCATTGCACATGCCTACGGACAGGCGGGGAGAGCCTTCCCCACGGGAGTCCGTGCACACTCTACACGAGCCATGGCTGTATCAACAGCCTTATTTAATGGCGTTAGTGGCGTTGGTCAACACCAGGTCCCTTCATTAAGTTTTATCTCTTGGACATGTCTGGCTCCTTTTCATCGTCTGTGCTTGCTGGGGCAACGCAGGACTGGTGAGGAGGGAGAGGGGGGGCTGTGGGTCAGTGGGCATCTGACCCCCTCCCCGGACGTAATGTGCTTACGTTTCCCGGGCCCCCGGCCCCGGGGGACGTAACGCGCACATGGGCCCATAGGGGCTGGAGGTTTCTTTTTCCCCTGCATTAAGACAGGAGGAGGAAATCCTCTACGTTTTGGCACACCTCCGCAGGGTAAGCGCGTCAGGGTGTGCCCGGCCAGCCGCAGCCTCTTTCTCTCTCCTTGGCTACGGCCGAGGGAGAGGTGAGGATGCGCAGCGGCTGCTAAACAGAAAGCCGGTCCGAAACAGGGGGATGGAGCAGTGTTCTCGCGGGACAGCAGAGCGGGTATACATCGGGCTCCGCCCCCTGTACCCATAGAGTCCAGTAGAGGGCGGAGCCTGTGAGAGATATAACGTTGGGTTACGTATGGTAACCCTTGTTATATAAGCACAGCGGAGCCCTCTACTCATGGGAGCACTGCTGCCCTATGCTACTCAGCTGAAGAGAAAGTAAAGGGATAGCAGTGAGGGGGCGAGGCCGCCTCTTATGCGATGGATGCGCACAGGTAGGCCCGCCCAGGGGCCGGCTACGTCTATGGAAGTCTCAGTGAAGGAATGCGTGCATGAATAGGATACAGGGGAGTACCCATAGAGTCCAGTAGAGGGCTCCGCTGTGCTTATATAACAAGGGTTACCATACGTAACCCAACGTTTCTTGCTTTAGTAATGGCATGCATTCTTGCTACATTAGATACCTGTCTGTGATGCAACGCCCTGTTATACTGCCTTTGGTATATTAATGGTTTCTGAAAACATCCTATGAGAAGATGTAGGAATTAACCCGAGGCTATACTGCATACAAGCCTGGCCTGAAAATGTGCAATATTTGGCAATTCTTACTCTTAAGATTAATTAATGAAAGATTATAAGACCTTGAGTGTTAATAAATGTCTTCTAAGGTCAACTATAGCAGTTGCTTACAAGTGGTTGGAAAAGTTTCCACCTTATTTAATGTTTGTATAGACTACTTTCATTACTTGTGTCACTGAATGCAGCTACTCTGGTTGTTTGCTTTTATGTATGCAGTTTCATCCTGTAAAGAGGAGATTAATAAAGCCTTATAGAAGGACCTCGGAAGTCCAATAAATACGAAGAAGAGAAACATTAGAATGTTTGTACTGCTTCATTTCAGACTTTGTTAACTTTGAGATGATCCTCATTTTTGACACTGCAAGAATGCAAAATGATCTAACTTTCATTGTAACCAACCCTTTGGTCCATGGTAATATATCTCAAATAAGTAATGGCCGCATCCTAATTGAATTCCAGTGACTGAGTGAAAAGGTTTTGTTGGACCTTTGCTAGCACATACTGTATATTGCTCTATAATTGAAAAGGCAAATTCATGTTCTTCTGAGGATGAACCCTTTCATTCTATGTTATTGCATGGCTTAGCCCACTTCTTGACGGAATATAACCTTTGTATAGAAGACAGGTTTCTCTACAAATCCTTCTGCCTTTCATGTTTCAGACCTTTTGTGTTTATGTGACTACAAATTAATCTGCAATTTTTCTCTTGTGTTTACCTGTTTCTTGTTTTTGTGTTTTCTCTACCAAATTGGTCCTGCCAAAGTGTCCTCTGACTGCATTAATTTCCCCTTATTTTATCAAGTAAACCAAACTTCTATCCTTCCTTAAGTTTGTGTACCGGATGTCATGCAGTGCCTTTACAATACTAAAATGTGTCTACCACAACAGTAGCCTTACATTAGTGTGCACTGCACAACGAAAGGAAAAGTCATGTGTGTGACGCATAAAAACCCCCACATGTTTCTAAGTGGGAAAGAGGTAAGTATGTTGTATGCATTGGTCTTATGTCAGTGGAAAGCTGTGTGTGTCTGAGGGACACGCTATGATTGCAAAGGTTAACGCATTGCAGAAATAGAACATGAGTGGGTTTGTTAATCATAGGCAAACAAGACACTAGTTATACACTATTTCAGCTTGAAGACACAGCTGTGTGTGTGTATGCAAAAGAGAACAATTGGTTAAAGCAAATGGGCCGTGTAAGTTGGATTTGAAGGTGTTTGCACATAATTTAACTTTAAGGATGTTAGCGCATCTAGAACTTTGTAATGTGATGTGCTAATGTTCAGTGCAATGTACTGTATCAACAATGTTCAGTGAACAGTTATACTGACAGACAGTGTGTCTATGAAATATGTATTTGGATGAGACGCACACAGTGAACTGTGACCTTGTATCGGATTTCTCTTTCTCTCTGTACAAGTCAATAGAGCAGAATGAACTCCATGATTTGAATACTACTTTAAGACTGATACCAGTGCTGTACAGTAAGTTCTTGCAATAAGTAAGTACAGCATTTTTGCCAAATGTTCAGCCATACTCCGTATTAGTGTTTTGTAGTGAAAGTAGAGCATTGCTTCTTAAAATGTATGTTTAAGTCAATACTATTAATTCCCCAAAAACTATATGTATTCCTCAAGTACCGCAGTTTATGTTCGCTGTGGCAAGTACTCACTAGTTCATATAATTATTTCCCGGCTGAAAAAAGTTCCCAAAAAAGGCACTATTTCGCCTTTTGGTGTTTTACCTTTCCTGTAGTGTGTTTTATAGGTTTTTGTTAGAGCCATATGAAATCCGCATTCACGGAATCGCGGACGGAATCGCGGAATTGACCAATAAAAATGGAATCAACTGTAAAACGTGGAATATTGCAGAATTTGCCATAATTTGGACTGAAATTCCGTTTTCGGGAGAACGATGGAAGTTCCAAACGTTCCATCATGGAACGTTTGGTGCAAAGCAAACATGACCGGGACGCTAAAGCGTGTTACAACGCACACGTCACTTCCACACTGTTTCACAACAACACAGCAATTTCCAAGCGTGTAGCTGCTTCGGTATTAACATCATCTAAAAAGCTACGAAATTCCACACTAAACCCTCAATTCAGAGCACAGCAGTATCCGAATGATTTTTATGCCTCCGGCGATAAGTTGTTTTGTAAATATTGTCAACATACCGTGGATTGGACCCGCAAAAATACGTGCGATGAGCATTTAGTTAGGCCTGTCACGATAATCAATAAATTGACTTATCGTACGATAAATAAAAATGGACTCGATAACTTTTCTGAGCTCGATAAATTGCCGTTTACATGCGAGTTTGTTTACATAAGGATGTGACCAGCATTTTAGCCCGGCGGCTGTGGCTGCCAGCCCGGCGCGCTGTGAGGGGCGGGGCTCACACACAGCCCATGACACAGCCAGGTCAGGACACTCCGCGTGCAGCAGTGTAGCAACCAAAATCATAATATAGAGACAAGCAGGAGACAACGTGTGACTTACTCGAGGGGAATTTGAAGTTAAATGGAAGTGGTTGCAAAACCTAATTCCACATCTCCGGTGTGGGAATATTTTGGATTTAAGCCAAATCAACGAGGCGAACCTACGGACTTGAATGAGCCGGGCGGTGTGTCGCATTTGTTTTAAAAAGGTAGCAACAAAAGCTAGCAATACGACCAACCTTAAACTGCACCTGAAACACAACCACCCCATTCCGTTTTCCCAGCTGGGAGCAAACACGGCAGCTGGAGATGGAGAGCCCCCACCTTCCCTACAGTTTGCAATCAAAGATGCATTTGCCCGACAATGCAAACATGTTGGTGTTCCTTGCTCGAAATCTTTGAAATACAGATTTGGATATGGCCTGTTGAGGCATCTGGGTGTTTTTATGTATTGTTTTTTTTTGCTTGTGAGACAATGTGTGCTCATATTTATATATATTTATATATATTTATTTATTTATTTATTTATATATATATATATATATATGAGAGAGAGAGCTCTGTTTTCCAGCCTGAGTCTATTGATTGTTTTGGTTGTGAGTGATTTTAATTAATTTGTTATAATTAAATGTATTTGTTTTATTTATTATATATAATTTATATATTTGAATATTATTTCACATTTCATTTGCAATGTTGAATGTTCAATAAAAAGTTCTGTTTGAAAGGATGTACTTGAATTATTATTATATATTATCATTATGTCAGTGGTCTAAAATGGTCTTACAACGGTGCGACAATATTATCGTTTATCGCAATAATTTCCAGGAAAATGTATCGTCCAACAAAATTAATTATCGTGACAGGCCTACATTTAGTCTCGAAAAGCCATGTCAGAAACAAGGGAAAACACCGTGCTTCCCAAAACACACCAGCACTTCAAACAACAATTACAGCAAGTACCTCGTCAGCAGATTCAAGACGAGAGTTTGTGCAGGACTTTGTAGCTGTTTGCGCCGAGTCAGACATCCCTTTACTTGAAGCTTATAAGCACTTTAAAATTGAACTGCAGCACTTAAACATTAAAAAAAGACTGTTATATCTTATTAAATTGTGGCCATTTATTCATTCCCACTTATTAGACACTATTTCTGATGGTAAAATGAGCGTAAAAAGCAAAATACAGAATTCTGAAATATTAAAACGGAAAAAACGGAATTTTGGAAAAAATAAAATGGAATTTGGAAAATAATAAAACGGATTTCATATGGCTCTAGTTTTTGTGTATCGAAAGGCTAAAATCCCAAAAAGGGAGTTTCTCTCCCACACCCTGCCTGAAACTCCTTGATTGGAATCAATTGTAACTACACTGTAAAACTTAATAAGTTGTGGTAACTTAAAAAAAGTATGCAAACTCATTGCGTCACAATAAGTAAGTTAAGTTAACTTATGGCGCTTTTCCACTGCAGCACGTAGTCCGGTTTAGGGCTACGTGCCAGGGCTAATTCCGGCTCAGGGCTACTTTTTCACCTTTTTTCTGGCCCTCCAAAATCGAGGTTCTTAACGGGCCAACAACGGGCTGAATATGCTAAACCAGTGAGGTTAACACTCTCCACTGCTGATTGGTCAGAGAGAATCGCTGGCAAGGGGGCTACAACTACAACAAAATGAACATATTTTACCGTGATTTATTGTAATACACGTTTCGAAGACGGCAGGCGAAAAACCTTTTAAATGCATGTTTTTCTGAATGGAGATCGGATCGATCAGGCTAAGCTAACGTTGTATATGCTCCGTCCACACTCACAACAACGGCCTACCAGTGGCGAGCCGTGACTTTTATACCTATTTTGTATGGACATGCTTTTATTTTGAAGGCGAGTTTACGCTGTTGACAGGAAGTTGTTGTTGCTATGGAAACAACGCGACGGAGAAAAGCTTCACAGCGGGCGGAACTTGTCATAAAGTCCGCGATAATAAAGCCCACATATTTAGAGGGAAGATATGATTGGTCAATTGTACTGTCAGTTGAGATTACTCTCTCGTTGAGTTACCCTAGCTGGCCCTCTGTGAATTCATAGCGAGACCACCAATCAGCTCCTATCTTCACAGTAACTCGCAGAGACGAGCTTCTTTGATTTAACCCTTCACATTCAAACAGAAACTGAACAGGCAGATTCGAAGGATTTGTTTATTTTGAAATTTTATTTTAAATACAATTAAATCAAGTTATTTTGGTAAAACTAATGAAAAATATAACTAAAAGAATATTTTAAAAATAAATATATATTTTTAATGTTTTTAAATATTATTTTGTAGAATATCTTAGGCTTAGAGGGCCCTGACGGCTCGCCACTGCTTCTAAAGTTTACTAATTAAATTGAACAAACTAATTCCTGCTAACTAAGATATTTGTACTACAACAAATCTCAAAACACATTGTGTAAACTCCAACAATCTCCGAAAATAATGCATTAAAAACACTAATTGATTCAGTTGCAATACAACATTTATTTTCAAATGCCAACAAAAAGTCATTCAACCAACATTGAATATTGGAACGATCTGAGCCGAACAATAAACAAGGATAATATAGATTTTGGTTCCCAGTCCAAGCATCACTGTTTGAACGAACCTCAGAGTATTTGCCATGCATTTTGGGTAATCTAAATGCAAAGCATATTTCAGGCCAAATAACAGGCAACATGCCTGCGGAAAGTTTTTGATGTTTTCCATGACAATACCTCTCAAGCACAATGTCAGTGGAGATGGGTTCGAGGTGCATTGAGCTTGGACCCTCCTGAGGACTGTCTTCACTGAGAACAGTCAGCACACCAACAGTGACGGATGATAGGGCCTCATCTCTCGTTGTATCCTGCAAAGAAAAACACGTTATTTAGAATAGTAGGCTATCATCGCTACCTATTAGAGCTGGTCTTCCTATGAAAACATTCATGTTGCATTTAGAATTATTTGCTAAAACATGTAGCTCAAGTACACACTCAAACGGCGTTGTAACATTATATCCAAAAAGGTGCTGTAAATGTGGTATGAGGAAACTAATGCTATGGATGCATATACAGCTAGGAACGTGCATTTATTTTACACCTAATTTACAATCTAGACTCCTGGTCATGGAATTTAGTGTACAGTATTTTGATTACACCAAATTAAATCTTTTGGTTCCAAGTTTGCGTGAATAGGAGATATGACTTTTATATAAATGCAAATCAAACTTTTTTTTTGTGTCCAAGTACTTACAAAGCATGTCTTGAAGAAATCCCTGGAGTCGTCGTCGTCAAGAACAACCAGAATGCCTTTGAGGACAACAGAGCGCTGTTCAGTCACGTCTGGTGCCTAATGATAGAGATAAAGAAGATAAAGATGAGATTAAATTAAAAACTCACAAGATGAAAAATGTTGGCCTTTTCCATCTTTTTGAGGGGTTGTTTTAATTATTTTAGAAGGCTTTTGAAGTAGTTCCATATCGTCATCAATGTATGTGACAAAACGTTGCTAAGTTATATTACTTACCACCCAGTTGATGCTCTGCATCAACTCTTTCAGTTTCTGTCCAACCGATCCTTTTTTTTACTTGAACAGTTGGATGTCAAATGTCACTTGTTTTGCATCAATCTTGATACAGGGTACTTATTATATGTTATAGTTTGGATTCCTAAAGCTTTTAGTCTACTATCCCATCATTCAGGGGTGGTTTTCACTATAAGTGGAGGGGTGTGGCGCAGTGGATAGAGCCTTGGTGTTGGGATCAGGGGGTCACAGGTACAAACCCCACTTCAGTCAGCATGTCGTTGTGTCCCTGGGCAAGACACTTCACCCCAAATTGCTCTTGTGGGGATTGCCCACAGTATTGAGTATGTAAGTCGCTTTGGATAAAAGCGTCTAACAAGTAACATGTAATGTAATAAGTAATGGTTTTATTTTGGACAGACACTATAATTGACATTTTTTTACTATATTCAATCTGAATTTATTTTAAAATAAAAAAATTCTATATTGATTCTGACTTTTCTACATCCAACTCACAGGTTTATCATTGCTTTGAGAAAAAAGATTATTAATGTACCCTTTTAGAATTGAAGATATAGTCATTTTTTCTGGGAATGTCATTTTCGAGCCTGAGACCTGAAAAACAGGCTCAGGGGTTAACAGGTTAACACGATGTTGGGTTTTACAGTGTATCATGACAAAGTGACATCACTATGTACCTCTTGCGCCTCTATTTGCTAGCTCTTCAACACACCTTACTAGTGATGTGTCGGTCGCTAACTTAACAAATTACTTAACAAAAACAAATAAAACAAAAAAACGGGTCGTTCGCGGGCGCGAGCCGGCTCCCGTCGTTCACTTAAAAGAGCCGGCTCGCGCCCGCGAACGACCCGTTTTTTTGTTTTATTTGTTTTTGTTAAGTAATACAAGACAGAATGATATGATGATCCCCGCGCTACGGGTGCTCCGTGCATGCATGCATGCAGTGACATGTAATATTCAAGGGTTAGAGACTGTTGGATGCTGCTGTTTTGCACATTGCAATACATTTATTTGTATTATGTTTTGTTTATGATTAGAGACGGTTGGATGCTGCTGTTTTGAGCATTGCTATATATTTATTTTCACTATGTTATTTATTTATGATTATCTTTAGGCTCAGCAAAGATTTGATGTCAGCTGTTGCTGTCTTTTTTTCTTTAGTTTAATACTGATATAGAGCCCTGCTGTTTTGTTCTGGTTTTTTCTTTAAATACAATTGTGTAGCGTGCGTGGTTCTACACGCAAGTCAGTGCATTCATTGGGTGGTATCAGAGAGTTACAAGGGTCTGTAAATGCAATTGGCCACAGCAAATCATTTATATTAAAAATGTAATTTTTACTTTTGAATACTTCAGTACAAAGGATGTATTGAATAATGTAAGTGATATATGTGTACACATATAAATCATTAGTCAAAACAGGGCTAAATTTGACTGAATTATAAAAGGTATATGTGTGGTAAAAATGAAGAGCCGTTTTGGTGAGCCGAGCCAAATTATCCGGCTCACTACAAAGAGCCGGAATTCCCATCACTACACCATACATGATAAGGGGCAGGACATCTCTAAGCGGGACAGTCAGAGATAGAAAGAGGTGCTATAGCACAGGCAATATAAGAAAAATAAAGCACTATTTGAACATTAAACCATGTAAGCATGTCACAGTAGAGGCAAAACATGCTAATATGAATCTAAAAATAAGCATAATAGGGCCCCTTTTAAAAGGACAATGACCGTCAGAAATCATATATTTTGGAGGTCTTTTTCAAAGATGTTGTCTTCAGCAGAAACCACAGGTGTAACCCTTTGAAAGGAAAGATATATTTGTTATTTACAATAATGTGTGTAATTCACCTGCTGTTATCCCTGAAGCTATTGTTCAGTTAATCAATGGTCAGCTTTTTCATGTGTACACCACAAAAACAATCTAGATGTCAAATTCTTAACCATTTTTTAAACATACAAAATGTCATGCTTGTTTGTTTGCTTTATATTACATCTATATATATAAAAAAATGTATTATTCACTCCCCCGCCCAGATATATTCAAGTTGATTTTCAGAGCGGCCACACATGCACTCAACTCCTATAATAGAAAACATGAGTCATCATCTGTGATACAAACACATCAGATTTACACAGAGTGACAGCTCAGCTTTCTGTTTCCATCACACCTCTTTGTTTTTAACACAGTAGTCAAGTAATGTTGTGATAAGACTCAGTTTGTAAGTTTTTAGCGTGCTGCACTGTTGTCTTGAATGATGAATCTTAAACAAAAGTGCAATAACTTTACTGACAAATGATTTTACTGATGATTTGAGCAATCAACATTTAGGGGGGAGCACTGTTTTAGCTTTAACTCAACCGTGACTGACTAGACGTGTATTTGGTACAAAATAGAGCGTAATAAAACCAAGCTAGTCAACATAAACCATAATGGAATGACATCTTTCCACAGTATTAACAAACCTGATTTAGTATATAAACAAAACATTTAGGAAATGAAACATAAATTGCTTAAAAATGTAAAATAACCAGTGTGGTGTTTTTACAAAGTGCAAATGTTTCAATTCTTCTCCAACACAATGAACTTCGGATCAAGCCAGTTCAAATAAAACGTTCTAGACCTTTTGCTAATTTCTGTCATGTGGAAGTTAGATATGAGAATGTGAGGCAGGCTCTTATTATTGTGTGTTTGTGCGTGTGTGTTTGTGTGGTTGTGGGTCTTTGATCTCCTTCCTATGGGAGCGGCACTAACTCACAGTATGTCGCTGATCCTCTCGTTCCACAAGCCACTGAAGATGCTACAGGCCACCGAACTTCTGCATAAATGTGTGTGTGGGTGTTTGTACGATTATTTGTGTGTGCGTTGGTGTGTGCAAATCTGTGCACGCTCTATTATCTCATCTTCTTCAAGTACCCCTTTGAGCTGGGTTCAGTCTTCATGCCACCCGTTCCTGTTGCCATGCATTATGCACTGTACCACTAAATATATTTATTTATTACTGTGTCTTTCAAGATCAAAATGAATGGCAAATAGACTCCAGCGAGATAAATATTGTAGCAGAAGTGGGAGTCAGCTCAGGGCATTAGACAGGAGGTGTGTCTGAACGTTACAGATCCTCCAGATCAAGGTAGATATTGTAGCTTCATGGTGTAGGCTCCACAGGTCATCAAGTTAGCAAGCTCTGAGTGTGAAAGGTAGACTAAAAGAGGGAGAGGTTTCATGAAATTCATAAGAAGCCTTTTTTTCCATTCAATCAGCGCCTTCTCCATAGTGAGGGCATAACATGCTGGCCTCTCTTCTCTTCACACCTAGAGCTAGAGAATGCCACCCTCCATTCCAAACACATACAAGGTTACATTCTACAGCATAGTATATCTCGTTCCTTCAGGCGAACAGGCAAACGCCTGCGGCCCCCTAAACAGCCAAATGCTCCCACAAGACCCTTTTAAAGAGTGCAAAAAGAAAGAAGCAAATTCCTCCCAAAGGTTACATCCTTTTCTTCTTCAAGCAATGATACAGCTTCTAAAGAACCATGTACTAGCACATATAGTAGTTATCGTGTGTAAAATATTGATAGACACAACAGTAATGACACAAACATACACTTATGTTGAGACCTCAAGTATGTCAGCAAGAAAGGCAGGTAAGGTAAATGCTTCCTTATATAGTAGTTACAGGTCATACATTGTGTATAGATTAAAGGTAGGGTGCCTTCATTGTAAAGCTTTAACCAAGCACTTAATAATACCCACTTATATCTAACTATCTGAATCTGGGTTTAAAGGTGTGTAGGAAACCTTGAGAAACATTTGGTCTATTTTAATATGGAGAATTCACTTTAAAGATAAGACAACTCATTCATATGCAAAATAAGTAATGTCTATCAACCCATGGCTGAACAAAAAAAGTCCATCACTCAAGATCAAACTGTGGTTTGACACTTTAAAAGGGAAATCTCTCAGAACAGTGTATAATCAAACAAGACAACACATATATTAGATAGCTCTTTCAAAAACCAAATGATCAAAACGATCTTCTGATTACAAACAGTTACCACACAGCATATTTAGGATGCCAGCCCTATGATGTGGTGCCCCCACCATGGGCATCAAGCCAATTCCACCACTTATCACGGATGTAACACAATCCAACAGATGCTGCATAGCCTATGTCTTTGTGTCATGAGAACCAACCACGCAAGGGGCCGGGTCCACTTCCTCTACTACAGAAAATCAAACATTAAATCACAGGAAAATCACATTAAGAACCTCATAGAACAGTTTTTGAAAATGTGTTATAACAATGAAATCTCTCTGCGTCATGCGATGTTTTGGAACAATACTAAACTGCGTCATCCCTATAGAAATATAAAAATGCATTCATAATATACTTCAAGTGACCTTGTAAATATAGACATCAGGTGCAAAACACAAACGTTGAACCTTTGAATTGCAGAAAACAGTTTTGCTTATAAATGCACACAAAGACAGTCCAGTTTCTCTGCATTTTGCAAATATGATACATCCCCCAACAGCATGCTGTTATGTTATTATGAGAATTCAAGTTTCCAGACTAGCAGACAATTAGAAGGAAGCCCCCGAAATGTGAAGCATATTTAATTACTGAATGACAGACTGTCAAACATTTTTTAAATGAATAACGACCTGTATCTTATCGGGTCTTTATGTGACATTTCTAAATATCTACCTACTGCCAAATCCCTACATTTGTAATAAATGCCCTGCGTTTTTATTAAAAGCTTCTTTTTACCATGGCAACTGTTCTATAGAACAGATATACTTCTTCTTGCCTCTTGCTGGTAGTGTGGTATTGTCAAGAGTTGGTCCATGTCTTCTCACCTTTCTATTTGCCTATAGTGTTTGATTTAAACCTTTACCCCTCATATGTACAGAATGAAAATGTGTAGTATCCAGATTAACACTGACTCTATCATTCATTCTGGACCATAACAATACCAAAACTGTTTAAATGTTGAATTATGTATAAAGTCCTGATAGTTGATAGTTGTTGATATGTCCTTAGAGAGGTTCTTGTGACCAACATTTTGATTCTTTTAAAATAGATCAATATAGAGGCATGTGCTGAAATTGGCTTTGGAATTGGATCTTCCAGGGAATTAATTTCTGCACCACAAAGAGACAAAGCAAGTGATGTGCATGTTGTATGGCTCATGGAGTAGAAATGTATGACCAGAATTAAACAGGTTACCCAGCTCGAGCAACTGGGAGGAGACCCCAAGGCCAACCCAGAACAGCTTGGGAGGGGGGTTACATATGTAAATGGCCAAGAAAAGTATTTTTAGCTTTATGTTCCCCAAACCTATACCTCCATAACATTGTAAGCATGAGACAACTGGGTCTAAAAACAAAACAGTGCGGCACATTTAAAGTCAGAACATATTCTGCGGCCCAGCAACATTCCGGAATGAGGACGCAATATGCAATACAAATCATTTAATGGGTCTTTATAAAGAGCACTTTAAATGGAACATGAAATTTAGTTTATTACCGATACGTAAGGTAAACTAATATGAGCTCCTCTCTATTTTTCAGCAGCACTCTTTTATAATCAAGACCGTGCAGATGGCCCAGAAAAGCAAAACAGATGTAATAAATATTATATCTCTGGTAAGAGCCGTCGGTACCAGAACTGCTTATCTCTTTAGTAAACTCTTGTGGACTTCCATTTGTGCTGGCATTTAGCTTATAGGTCCCGAACATCATTCAAGATAATTAAATGTTTGTTAATATGAATAGTTTAGATAAGTGAAAAAAAGTTCCAAATATGGAAGTTGCTGAGATGAAAAAATAGGAAATGCAACGCCGCACTACAATTTGTGAATTGTTTTTTTTAAGGCAAGCTTATACATACTTTCAAGTGATTGCATTGACATGATAAGTGACAATTTAGCCTATGTGTTGCATTGCCCAAAAATCAGTTAGATGGGGCAGATATCTCAGCAACAGAAAAACAAATAGGAAAGGGCTGAAAATAATCATAACCAAAGTTGAGCTATCATCACTGTAGATATTTATCAGGAGGTTGCATTTGGATAGAAGGCATTTCCACCCCCCTCCTAAGATGATTTAAACAACAGGATATCCATCCATCTCATCTGTGGATTTAATAACATTAGTGATGTGATCTCCGAAGATGTATAAAATGCACTAGATAGTTTCATAGTGTTCAGAGAAAAATGCAGTGTATAAAAATGTTGAGTGACCTTGAATTATAAATAATAGTTGAATAGCATCACCAAAAACTCCATTCAAGAGCTTTGTTACGCCAGTTCACATGTTGCTTGGCGACTTATCATTAAATTGCTGTAGATCAGGTATCACACTGTTTTTAAAGTACCTGGGGAAAAAATTGAATGTATTTGCTGTCACATTTAAGATTTCTCTTTGTAATTCATTTGAAATCTCGTTTAAAGCTAAATCCTTCAGTAGGCTGCTGCGATTTTTTTTTGTGAATGTCATCACACAACTCAGATAATATGAAAAAAGGAATCAGAAACCTCAAGAGAATGAATAGACGGAAAGTCTAATCAGGATTCTATGAGCTTGTGTGCTCCTTATGTGCTGTGAACTGATAGAACAGCTCAGGCATCTCTGTTGCAGCGCTACAATGGCTAACCTTCTATCAGCAGGGATTAATGAGGCTACTTTGTTCCTCGCTGTGCTACCCACCCTCTCAAACCCTGCTGTGATCACACAATGTTTTTCAAACACTACAGCTGACAGCGGAACACGCAATGCATGAACCACTCTAGTGCATATCCTACTAACGCGTGACATGCACTGACTCACAAACTCATGCAGGCAGCAGAAATGATTTCAAGGCTCTTTTTGGAAGAATTATCATTTTATGAGAACAGGATACATCATCTGCCCTCAGCAGAACCTCCACTTGACTTCTCATCATCTATATATGAAACCATAGGAAGCAACCTTTGATGCAGCGGGGCACACGGTATGAAATGAAGGAACAGCAGGAAGCAAATTCATGCATATTATGAAATTCAGAATAAATTGCAAGGGAATGCTTTTGCAAACATTACCTAAGAGGCACAAATAGATTATTTCACACCGCTTCATGCCGTTCTTATTTAAACTCTGATCAGATTTTCTGGCCTCGAAGACTATTAAAAAGGGTTGCTAGCTAATGTCAAAAGGAGAACTTAAGTCATAGTTCGAACTTATTGAAAGTACACTTTTGTACAAACATAAAATTAAATGTAATATTTCTGCCCTTAAACAGATTACTTTGTTTTAAAGTACAAGGCTGGTGTTGTATATTTCTTTTTGTCAAAAAAGTCCTTGAAAAGATTATAAGGCTGGTCCTATCTTAGAAAAAAAACCAGAAGCCTGTCGTTCCTATGACATAAGCTTTAAAAATACAAAAATATAGTTCAAAATGAACAAAATCTGATGAAATTGTCATTTGTTGGGGACTAGTTTCGGCTGCAGATTTATCCATATTTGATGTTTTTGTAAATTGATGCGGGACAATTTACATGTGAATTGTAAAAGAATAACCACAGTGTTTATGTTCCTGGCATTTAAACAACTTCCTCATTTCAAAAGTGTGGCTTTTAATTGTTTTTTTAATAGTTTTGTTGACCTTACTCCAGATCAATGCTTTTAGCATTTCTCAGCACATTGTTTAGTTTTTTTGACAACTGTACAACTTGATTCAGTCTCAATGCTTCCATTAATCTGAACTCCAGCAGCAGCAGCAGCAGCAGCAGCAGCAAGCGGCTGTTTTGGATCAGATACACAATCTGATCAGTATGGCCACACAAAGTAAGGGACTAACCCTGTAACACAATGTTGCATTTAGTGGCAAAAGAGCCACATATTTCTGGATGGTGGAGAGCAAAACAGTGGTAAATTGTGGCAAGCATGTTTGTGTCACATTTGCTAGGTAGAAAGGAACACATCAAGAAAGGAATGCAATGGGACCCGTTGATATGGCTTATAAGCAATACCTCTATACTTTCAGCCAAACTTACAATAGTATATCTCCACTTTTTCATATTTTCTAAATGTTTTCTTTCTTTAACTGTTAAGCTGATTGATGTAATCCTTTGATATTTAATTGTTATCAATGTGTTTATTTTTCTAAACTGAGTCGATTAACTGAGTCAATCTACTGTCATTCAAGTTAGATAAATCTTTGGAAATTACTATTAAAGGTCCCATGTCATTCTTTTCTGGTTATTACCCGTCCCCTTGTGTGTTATGAAGCTTCTGAATGTAAACGGTCTGCAGAGTCACAAACCCTCAAAGTACACCCTGTAGCGAGTAAAACTCTAACACAGAAAGACCTGTCTATGCTGCCCCAGAACGCCCCGTTGGAGATTTCTCTTTTTCCATTTGTTTCTTCCGGGAACCAAAATGGACCAATCCGCGGAGCTCCTCACACACCAGGACCTTTAGCGTAAATGTTCAACTAACAGGGAGTCCCATTTTGCCCTGGTTCTCAAAGGAGCACCTGGAGATGTTGCTTGGTGCGCATCCTTAAAATGAAATAAACCGGACCTTTTGAGGGGTACTTGACTTTATGAACGGCTAGTGAGCATGCTCATGAACTGTTCGCTGAAGCGCATAAAGCAGACCCTTCAAGCGATAGCGAGGGGTAGAGCGGGGGATCGCAGATACCGTTGTGCTCGCGGACGGGTTAAACAAATTAAACCTAAATGGCTCGCCCAAGTAAAGTCTATGTGCCTGGAGTCAGTGTTTGGTACTCCAACTTCTGGCTCCACTCAAAGTTATTAGATGAAGCCCTCTGTATCGCGAACGTCAACGGGGGGGGGGGGTGCTAGTGGAGTACTTCAGGAAAGTCGCAAATGCGCCTTTTTTCAAATGATCCGGTGCTCCTTTTTTGGTGGGGGTGCGCATGCGCCCCTGCGCACCTGTTATGTGCAGCCCTGTTTATAAACCTTTTTCTTACTCAATATCAAGCCACACTTATTGTTTTTACTTTGGCTGTGAGTGTTTGTGTGTGCTCAGGATGAGTTTCGCGCTGTCCCACTGTATCGCCGACCCGGAAACCACACCAGTAAGCCAGCTCACTGAGCAGCGAGCCTCGCAACGCCCCGACCAATCAGAGCACACTGGGCTCACAGGGAGGGGGGAGGGGCAGGAGCTCCAACAAGCTGTTTAGGACAGAGAGTGAATACTGGTGAATACACATACTTTACAGAGATGCTGTATGAGAAACCAATGTGAGTTTGGAAAATTGCACAATATAAATCTATTTTAGTATACCTCAACAATGGAATTATGATCAGTAGAAATGGCCATGACATGGGACCTTTAAGTTTGACCAGAGTGTCCTAGTCAAGATAAACGAATAGTTAGTCCTTCAACTTCTTTATCTAATGAAAAGAAAATGTATTGACCAGTGTTGTATAGTATTAAATAAACCAATTGAAAACATTTGTAGTTTGTATTTTTTTTATAGCATTACTGTCCTTTCCTAAAGGTAAATGAGGTAATTCATCACACATAGGCTACATAGGCAATCAATTTAAGAAATAATTTGAAGCTTTAATTATGCTAAACCTGGATTATTGATACCAAAGAGACTATTAAAATGCTTGTATCTTTTAGAGAAAAAAAATGTGTAACCTTTGGACCATTGGTAAGTTAAACTATCCCGATTAGTGTAGGTAACAGAATTTGTATTTACATGTTTAAGCCTCCCTTGCACTGGGCTCAGGGATCAACTGTCACCTGTCTTGGAAAACTGCCAGAAATGTAAACCATGTCAATTCCTTGTCATTTCCTGCAGTTTAATGGGCAGTCTGCAAATGTGTTATCAGTCATTAACCTGAACTTTTTAATGTACTGCTTACTAACAAAAATCTAAATTATCATGCACTATAGGCTATAGTTTTTGATATCCAAGTTTTTTAACAGAAAAAAAAATCATGATTTGTTGATGATATATTCATTTTGAATTAATGTATTTATCTGTGGGCTGATTGAGAGTTTCAATAAAAGAATGTGAAATAGCATATGACTCGAAGATCATGTTCATTTTGATGTCGGTTCTTGTTGAGTTTTCTCTTGAAGACAGTTCTTTTTTTATCGTAATACATAGCATAAGGTGTATACATATGGGTTGACACTTTACACAGACTCAATAGCCTCCCTAATAAAGCCAACAGAATTTCATGGATGCAAGCCAAGAC
This sequence comes from Dissostichus eleginoides, assembly GCA_031216635.1. Classification (NCBI taxonomy): domain Eukaryota; kingdom Metazoa; phylum Chordata; class Actinopteri; order Perciformes; family Nototheniidae; genus Dissostichus; species Dissostichus eleginoides. The sequence goes on from CM062285.1 coordinate 11,750,277, forward strand.
AATGAACTAGGCTAACATGCTTTGAACACACAGGCTAATATCATGAAATATGAAGTCACACACATCTACTGTATACTACAAAGCAAAAAACAATGCCCCGCAACAAAAACCTGACACTTTGTGCAAAAACACAAATGAACAAGATCACACACACACACACACACACACACACACACACACACACACACACACACACACACACACAAACACTCACACTTGTGTGTCCCTGTACTTTTCACCTCATGCACAGCAAGTATATCACCATTCACTCACAGCAAGCACAGGCTAGAGTTTGAAACATATTCTGCCATATTCTGCCATATTCTTTTATCAAAAAAGAATGGACCACAAAAGCCTTATGTCACAGTATGTGTATGTATACAGTAGATGTGTATGATTATAGGTATTTGCTGCATGTATGTATATGCATATGTATTACATCCATATATATTCATGTAACAATGTTCCTGGTAAATAATCGTGTGTGGACCAATTCGAGTCCAGTTTTGGATAGTCTGCCGTGGTTACATTCCATTTCAAAGAGCTGTTTGACGCTCGGCGTAACCTTGTTGCACTGCCACTCCAACATCCAATCACAGAGCTTGAGGACTAATCACGGGGTTTGTAAAGGAAAGCGGATGTTGTAGTCCCAAACGATAGCTGAGGATTCTGGGTAGTGTAGTGTCTTCGGAAACTCTGTAGTGTCTAAATTCCGAAAAAACTATTTGTTTCTCCAAATCGAAGGTTAAAAACACAAAAGCATTGTACACAATTTAAACCAAACAATATTGTGTAATTAACAAGGATAAACCGATGTTTTTTAGTGGATGAGTAATGCAGATATCACTGTGTAATCATTTGAAAGTGTGGGGAATACTTTCGGTTTTATTATGAAAACTTCTAGACCGGAAATACTGTTCTGAACCCGTGAGGGTTGACGCCAACTTTACATGGACGCTGCGTAAAGACGTAATACATGTTCTCCTGGCGGGACCTCAAATCATCTTCGTAATATCTATCAAACTATAGATCCTACACATCCACTGGACGTGTATTCTAAAAGTACAATATACACTTCTCGCTAGAAATCTAATCAAAAAGCATTTTAATGGCCAAACTATCCTACAATTTAGGATTTTCCAGAGAGGGTTATTTGTGAATAAACGACCCTCCGGAGCTTTTGCAATCAACGGGAGCATGTTGTTTCTTACACGACCACTAGAGGTGCTACACTTTAAAACGTGACTATGGGTCGTAATAAGCTGCTGAACAATCGACCTATTTGGTCGTTTTTTGTAGGAGGACAGGCTGACATTAAGATATACCACTAGAGTCACTATAAATCAATGTATGGATGATTATCATGCAATGTCCAATTAGTTGTAAATGTCTCAGAACAGAATGAAATCATATACTGACACAGTCAATTAATATTCTATTATCTTTTTTGTAACCATTTTATAAGATGTATGATTTATTCATAAGAAGTGAAAGTCAGACTACAGGCCTGCACAATGTCATAAATATGATTGGATGTTATGTTCTTCAAGAATCTATTTATTTATGTTTATTTTGTCTTGAAAATACATATTTTGGAGCATTGTTTTTGTGTATCACTCTGATACTACAAGATAAAGAGCTTATAGGGAAGGTTCAAGCTAGAAGCCATTGCTGCTGCTTCTCTTCTTTGTACTTCCTTTACATTTATCACGTGAATAAGTATTAAAACAAGAAATGTGGGGCCTCTTTTGCTAGTTAAAAACACAAACATCGGGAAAGGCAGGTCATAAGTTCTGCTGCCAGTTGTTGTTGAGTAATTTTAATGACAGGCCAAAATTACCCTTGGCTGATACATTTTATCTATAGCAGATGGTGTCACGTCAAATTCAGGAGTTCAAACAGGTTTGTCAGATTGCCAGTAGTCTGAAGGTATTATTTCACTTTCCTATCTTCTGCTGCAATGTATGTAATGTTATATGTATCCTAAGTATATTTGGCAAATATGTATTTTAGAATGAATACATTTGTATCTCAACTCATATCAGGTGCATGAGCATTGACTGGGAGACCTTTTTATAGTATCATGTCAGACTCTGTATCAGCAATTAAATCTGACCTCCCACTGATGTAATGTGTTGGTGAATAGTTTCTGTACCAAAATTGGTTGTATTGTCTCCCTCAAACTGAATGGACAAGCATCATTTGCTGTCTATATTAGGACTTTTTTTACATTCCGCCATCACATACATATTTGCTGGCACAATGTCATACTTACTTTATACTGATAAAGTTAGAAGAGACACAGCACTTACCAAAAACCAGACTTAAGGTGTCCTATCATGCAAAAAGCACTTTTTGATGTCTTTTATACATAAATATGTGTCCCTGGTGTGCCAGGGAACTCACAAAGTGTCAGAAAATAAAACCTTTTCCTCCGTACCCAAATCTCTAAAAACGGGGGTACAACGGAGCTGATCCAGATTTGAGTCCGATATGACGTAATATCTGAAATATGGGCTGGCTTTACACCCCTATCAGAAAAACAAATGCCCGACGTGTTTTGGACGTAATATGGTCTTTGTTTACATTAGCACGCATCGCTAACACTCAGAGCTAACCTGTACTGGGGAGAGTATGTGTAAAAAAGCGGGAAATAAAAAAAGGAACTCACCTTGTAACCCGCAAGAGAAGAAGCATTTGAGCTCCATAATGTTTCAGAAATAATCCTTGAAGTGGTTTGGAACATGATAAGGTGTGACTCTTAAAGACTTCAGTAGTGGGCTGGCAATGGCTAGGCGAATAGGACACCTTGCTTTTGTCTGATCTGTTCACAGACACTGGGTGAGTGTTGGCTGCATGGGAGCTGAGAGAAAAGCTGTCTGACGCTCCAGGGAGATGACAGTCAGCTAAGGGAAGGTGGACAATGGCTAATGGGGAGAGGAGCTGGCTGAGACTTGTAAAAATATATAGCAATGCAATGATATCATTATCTTTGGTATATTGACACTGAAAGGTTACTCAACAGCAGGCTGAAAAGCTTTCATTCACTGCCCTTTTTGGTTGTACGTTTTCGTCAAGCTGCGTCACTGATGTGTGGGACTGGCTGTTCTTGTGGCGCTTTTTTTGCTACTGTAACCACACCTAACACAAGCTATCACAAGTTTGATTCTACTTCTCTTCTGCAAGGTGAGTAAAACCACTCTAGGTTGGTTGGTGTTATCGCACATTATAGAGTAGTACAAGAAAAAAAAAGAAAAAAAAAAAAGAATAATTATACTCTTTGCTTGTCCTTGACCCTATAGAGGAAATTAATTACATTGTCATTTAAGCTAGTATTGAACATGCAGCATAGCATTTATTTTCTAATTTCTAACAAGCAACTCTGATTAGTATTTATTGTAGTAAATGTATCATTAAGTCTCATTTAAGTATATATAACTTCCTTCTCTGGTTTTTAATGTTGCCGCGGTTTGAATTCACATCTAGCCTCTAATTTTCACTTTTTAGAACAGACAGAAAGCTGTCTCTTCGACCATTGTTAGGATTGATATTAGGTTTGTAATTACCATGTATGCAACTTTAAACCGTCCAACACTTCCTTTAATATAAATTGCCTTGCTGAGACCTCCCCCTTTCCTTGCTTTTGAGTGTATAAAGTGATTGTATTTTCTGTTGCATGTGGTCAGATCTAGTAATCATTTGCTTATGCTGGATTTTGTCCTTTCAGATGAAATAGATTAACTCTGTTAAATGCTTTGACTTTTTTGACTTTATTAAATAACAAAACTTTGCTTTAAATTCTATTATTTGTTCATTTCTTACCAAACAGGTTGTTTTTGTGTGGAATATGTGTATATATATACATATTTGCACACATTTGTTTTTATATTCGGGATTGTGGGAAACAGTATTTCGATCTCTCTGTCTGTACACACAAACTGGAAGATTGACAATAAAGTTGACTTTGACTGACTTGACTTGAATGTCCTGCACAGTATTCACAGTAGTGAAGAGAATGAATCGTTCTGCTGTTTGACCTTGAATTCCTCGTGCTTTCTTACTTTCCAAACCAAGTCATATAAGAAACATAATGGCATTTGTAAAGCGCAGACCTTGCCCAAAGCCAATGGTTCATTCAAATGCTTCACAGAACGTTCCATTTTGGAATAAGACGTTTTTATTCCAACTTTGTTGTGTTCGTGAGCTTTACGTTTAATTGTGCAACCAAAATGGGCCCTACAAAGAAAACTGCTTGAAGAAATGTTAATAGCTACTTCCAAATTGTTGTTCAGGCTAGAGCATAATTCACATCAATTTTTGAGGAACTGATTATACTTACACCACAAAAATGCAGCACCCTATAGTAATATATGCAAACATAAAATATCATTTGTTTATCTTCCAGGTCATTTGGGTCCTCACAGAAATGTAATTGGTTGCCCATTCTCATTCTTCTACAAAGTTTCATGATAATCAGGCCAATAATCATGCTGACAGACAGACAAAAAAACTGGGCTAAAAACATAACCTCCTTGTGAGAGATAAGAAATATTCCATACAGGTGCAGCAATGGATACATCATAATCAACCTTGTTTTACTCCCTGATAGCACTACGGACCAACTCTTTATCATTAATGATGACGTGCTTGTCAAATTACTGCACAACCAGGTCAACATCTAACCCCTTTACCGCTATATATAGTTAGTGTTTTTCCATTTAACTGGAACCCAGATATTGTGTGTGCTTAATTAAAAAAGAGAACTCAGGGCTACTTCAGTTTCAATAATTATAATATTAAGCATTGTGTTTCCAGGAATGAACTGTAGAAACAGATTTGTTTTTCACCAGCTAATAATTACTTCCACAATAATTGTATTTATATTTTCTCACATTGCAATCTTGTGTAGTGTACAGCACAGATGCAAGCCTAAATAGAAGCTTTGTTTGGTATATGTGGAAAGTTTTGAACATGATTCTTGCTGAAACACATTTGAGCTATTGCAGTTCAGGGGTTTGTAAGTGAATTAGAATGAATGAATTTATCATTGACTGTAGGTGCAACATGCTTATTTAGCGAGGTTACTCCACATAAAAGACACTTAATGGAGGGGAAAGTAATTCATGCACACGTGTTGTGCAGGGAACCTCATTTAATGAGAAAGTCGATCTACAACTTAGGAAATGTCAAGGTAAAACAGAATACCTGAGAGGCTTCCTGCATTATATGCCATGTTATTTTAATCTTTTTAAATTGTCACCAGATTGTTGTGTTGTGCTTTACATAAAGAAATACATTTAAATATAAATTGATGCAGAAAAGACACAAATAAGTGCTTAACAGTACAACAGAATGTAGAAAATGTCCTAAGGGAGGACCTACTGACGCAGAAATGCTGGTATGTGCTGAGTGGGATTAATAGTTGATTCTAATCCATAATGTCATCCACCAGTGTTTTGATGGCCGCATCCATTAGGGCCTCTCCTTTCAGATGATTAAGTCCCTGTGCCTTTAGGATCTATTCTGAAACCACAGCTGCCTATAGGTTTGGAAAATATCGAATTGCTGTCTTGACTCTACATCACTAAAATATGCCAGGAATCTCTGCTCTCATGAGTCTTGTGTCCCTTTCCAACACATTTCAGAATGCCATAAATGCCCTTATTTTCCTAAGCACATTTGCCTGTGGTTTGTATGTACAAGATGGCATAGAGGATTGTGGTACAAATGCACTTCTTTCAATAAATAATTAAATTAAATGTTGTAGCATTGGCTTTTGTCGAATTGTTTTCCCTATCTTTAACCAACGTCATTAATAGATCACAGCATCAAACTCACTATTGCTGCTCTGAATAGAGAGAGGTGTAATAAAGTGAACTCTAGTAAGATGAAAATTCACATTTCCTATTAAATATTTTATGAAAAACATGACTTGATGTCTCGATTTAATGTTAAATTATTAAATGTCATGCTGTATCCTACAAATGTATGCAAATCTTACCATGTAGTGACCTTAAGGAGCTGCGTGTGTTGTTGTGTGTTGTTTTTTGAATACATTTCTAGTGCTGGAAAAAGTTACCGATCTAAAAGGGACTTGTTGTAATCAAATGTATTCTGCTGCATATATTAATTTTTTCAACTAACTCATGCATGCTATTTATTCATTCATTCTCATTATTTTAATGAACAATGAATGAATAGGCTTTTGTTTTTACCTTGTTGTTATTGGTTACTGCAATTCCTGATGTAGGCCTAAAATGTGCGGCTTATTAGGTCTTTGTTTTTAGGTATTAAAGCAGTAGAATGTGCAGACCTGATTCATCATGCATATCTGTGTGTCTGAGTGTTTTATAGCTATTTGCGTAAACAGAGAGGACTACTTCTAAAGAAAACCTTCAAAGCAAAGAGCCAAAGAGCAGGTGTGTACAAAAGCCGCTGTTGATGTATATTTCTGCTATGTATAATAGCTTCCTTTCATAAACTGCATTGAATGCTCAGTGTGAATCCATTTTCATAAAATTACTTTGACATTTCCAGAAAATGTGATTGAGAAACACTATTCATATAGCACCATTGAAGCTAGATGAAAAAGCAGTCAACAATGAAAAGTACATACTGTCCAAATCATCTCAAAGCTAAGAGGTGATACTCGTCAAGTAGTTTGAGCTTTGAAATGTTTGTTCTCAACACGATCGAGAAAAATGTCTCTAAGGTTTCAGTTGGACTTTAACATAGAACAGTTTTGGACTCACGGCAACATTACCCAACATTAAACTAGACTGGCAGAAATGTACCTAAAGATTCTGGTGTGTTATGCTAGAAGAGTCTAGCTGCCTGACAGCCCTATCTTACTAGATAGAGTGTGCCTTTGATAAAAGCCATTAATAACGTCACATTTGATTAGAATTCATATTTTGTTTTCACAAAACAAGATGAAGAAGGATGTTCTTCGTTGTAATGAAAAACATAATATCATCTCTGTAACATATTATACAGATATATACGTACATTGAAACTATAGTGAAACAATTTTTCTGTGATGTTTAATACAACTACCAAAACATGTTTTGCTGTGAACCACTAGTGTGAAACATCTGACCGTTGACAGGGGCGCTGAAAGGAAAAGCAAGAGCTTTCGCGAGGGAGGTGTGTGGCCCATGCGTCGACAAGTACCAAAATACTTTTGAGTGTAAAATATATATTGATCCCTTGTCTGCAGGTCTACAGTTTAGCACATAATGTTGTAGGTATGCATGCAAAAGTGTGCGGAAGAGAAAATGAACTGCTGTACTGATATGATGATAGGGAAAAAAGTGATATACTCAGTATAAAAGAGGATTGGGAAAATATGAAATATGAAAATGACATTGTGTGACATAGTTTGTCGAGTTTGAAATTCATTTAGTTAACTCAGGTGTCTAATTTCTAAGTTAACATGACTTGTGACTGTAAAGTAGCTGGTAATGTTAACATGGCTTTACAAACACAAGTGGATGTACGCTGCTGGCTACATAGAACACATTTACTTATCTTCTGTGTTTATTTGAAAGGAAGCTTTAGGCTGTACTTATTTTAAAGTCTTGTCTAGTCTTAACTCCCTAAGGGAGGATCTCTCGAAGGTCTGCATTTTTTAGAGCCCCAACCCCCTTTACATACATGTTTATCCACAGGATCAACAACTTTATCTTTGAAATATTAAAGAAAACATCTTACTTTAAAGAAAGACCATATTCACATCCTAAAGTACTACCTACTTCAAAGGCCACTACCTACACTTAGCCAGTGTCATACTGTACTGAGCATCAACTTATATTTTATTCATGGTTTGACATTTCTATACTTTTAGGCCCATATATCGGTCTCCATGCTATTATCTACAGGCACTTTGGAAGCTGTATTTATGACTACATGTAATCCCTGACCAATCTCTTTCTTCCTGAATTAACTAATGGCTCTATCTTCAACTCCCAGCATCCCCCAGGGCGCCTGGTGCCTTCCAACAGTGCTGTTCCATCTTGGTTGCTTAGTATATATGAGTTTCTTCCTTTCATACGCCTCATCTGCTGCTTTCCTATGGGAGAATTGCTGCAAAGTAAGCAACCACAGGGTGTTTAACCACAAGGTCAGGGCTACAGGGCTAAAAGGGGACTGGGATCTCCCGGGACACAACAAATGTGATGGAAGCTTGATATATTTACTGTTTTGACAATGAAAAAAGGGAGAAGAGGACAAAGATCAGGATAAAATGTCAAGGGCTATCTGTCAAACTAAATGTTAATTTTATAGTTGGCAGTGTTCTTTGAAGGCCCAGTTAGGTTACTACTAGAGTCAAAGGAATGTCTGTAAGCAAGTTCACTATATTACAGTGTAAATATTAAATATGTAAGACTGCATCAACATAGGGGACATTTGCAGAAGACTGGAAGATCTTGGGCCAGTTGCTTGAAACGCTGTTGAGATTTACCACTTAAACTACAGTATCTGTACACAGAGCTTTGGATAAAAAATGTGCGTGAAATTATTTTCGTCAGAGTTATAAAATTGCATGTATGCCTGGTTCTGTTTCATAAATCTCAAAGGGCGCTCATGTGCAAAAGCGTTTTTCTACTCCCACAGGTTCAAAACAATTGAAATGCTGGTATCTTTTAATTCTTTTCATTCCTGATAGAAATATTCAGACAGCGCCTAACAGTATCCAACTGATACTAGGTGGCTGGTAACACTGATAACTATGTTGGTCAGAGGAAGGTATACATTTCACGTTAATGGCCTCTTTGTAGTCAAAAAACGTGGTCAACATTTGATTTGGGATAATGGGATCTTATTTTTGAAGCTCAAAACTTAATTGAATTACAAATACGGACATGATGGTTCCATTGCATGTTCAGTGAAGCCTGATCCTAGCATTCATATTAATGACTCTTCTGCGTGTACTGCAATATGATCTAATGAACAGGATTGTACATGACTTGTGTTTCATCATCCTTATGAGAAAAGTAAGTTAAAAATCAGCAGTTCAGCAAAAGAGTATTATCCGAAAATGTGTGACCTGCCTTAGAGCATTGTAGACAAGGTAGAATTGATAGAGGCTTTTATTGGAATGAGTTTCAGAATAAAGCATCACCATGGCCACCTTTCCTGTCAGCTTCAGAAACATTTATATTATTGAAATTTCAAGGGCTGACTCGGAGAACTTTTGCTCCACTGCTGCTATCTAACCACATTTTAGGTAAAAGCATGGAATCCAGATTGCATGGAGTAATAAGGTGATTGACTCAAAATTACTTCTTGGAATGGGATCTGATATTGAGCATGGCTTTGTAGTATAAATGGAAGTCCCCAGAGCAGTCTGACTTGACATGGAACAGATAACAGGTTAGTCCGATTTGGAGCTTGAGATGAGTGCACATTTCTCATTACTAATACCCATCAGAGCAGGAACAGAAAATGCCACAGGAACACTGGAGCTCAGCTCATTCTGAGAATAGTCATGGGGCGATCATTGTTGCCTTGATAGTCTCTTTGTCTATAATCTATATTGTTATAAATGGATTGATTAACTGGACTGGAGAGATGAAGGACAGTTGTGTTTATGGCCAGACTGAGGAGTTCAAGGGGCAGTGATTTGAGGGGGGATAGTTTATCCCTGCAGTAAAGGCATGTGTCACAGCTGGCCATGGGCTCACATCAACCCTGGAGGGGCATTTGTCCCTCTTTGTGGTCATTCTGTGTCTCTTTAATGATACTTTTGTGTCCATTTACTGTCATTGTATGTGTTATAGCAATAAGTGGTGTAAGTGATTGATAATGTTGGTATTCTTTCAGTAAAATAAGAGCTTTTATTTTGAGAATATATTGCTTTTGCAATGCAAATTTTGTTTGCGGTTGCATTTATTATTTTAACGTAATTCTGTCATAATAATGCATCTTATTTAATGTGTTCATCGTATTTCTGGCTTGTACTGTATAATCTGTAGCTTTTAGTATCCCATGCACAGCTCGGTTTTTGTTTAGTTTCTTTCTCTACACAGGGTTGCTCTACGTTCCCTACAAAACTCAAACATAGTTTTTATTGGTTATAAATGATTCATATTTTTTCTGATAAATGACTCATGAAAATGGCTTTAAATTCGACAGCTCACTGGGCCTCTGTGAAGAACAAAACACTCTGCCATAGTTGTTAAAATGTCCAAAAGTTTGATCCAGAATTGGCATAGTGTAGTATATAGACATAGAATGTATCAGCTCAAAAGTATTAGGATGATTCTAGAAAAGACTGATCTTGACAGCAACTAAAGCTCCTTATTCCTGGTCACTCTAATGTAATTACCAACAGTATCAGATTAATGTACTGTATTTAGCCACTATTTGGCAAAAATGTTGTTCTTGTATCTTTAAAATGGCAACCCAAGCACTATGCTCAGCAGCAGACACAGTAGTAATTGCACGGGATGGGATGGCGTTGGGCCCAGCAAGACTTTTAAGTAGATAATTATTAGTGACACAGCTGTGAAGCTTTGAGAAAAATATCCTAAAAATCACATGCTCAAAAGTACATCCAATATGTATTTTAAAGCCAACAGGACTTGTATCAATGCCTTGTTGAAAAAAAAAACCCTGCCCACGCCAGCAGATAATTGTATTTCACCACTTCCTGTCTATCACCTGATGGTGATTTCCTCTTTTTAATTTGTTAACAGTCAGTCTTTGTTATTTAGTCAGGGGTTATTTTTGGCTTTCATTAGATTGGCAGCATTGACAAAGCCTAACCAACCTGGACTGACGTATCAACCACTGGCAAAGAAAGGTTGCATATGGATGAATCATTCTTCTCACTGCGACTGACTGACACAGTGGATGACTGCTGCCTCTGATGTATGGACACCTTACTACCCCTGTTACTGACACTGACACACTTTCCTCAAAGGTTTTTCCTCTATAAAGGGCAAGATTGATCGCAGGCATTCAGATTGTCTCTCCTCACTTGTCTGTGTGTATGTGTGTACAAGGCTAAACAATTTCAGTGTGTTGGCTATATCCACTAAATACTGGAACTTACATTGCTCATACCTATACAACTTGACTTTTTATCTCATGAATGTTGCGATGCTGGTACATTCAATAGCTGCTGATACCAATAAACATTTTGGCCCTGAGTTACATATCAAGACATCTTTCATAATTTACCGAAGTGGCAGTTTTCAATTTGCAGTTTTTTTTTCGCTTTAGTGTTTTATTTTTCTGTAAAGATAGAGTTAAATAATAATAATTAGATTCAACAGTTAAGGAATAGGAAAATATTTAGTTGATTCAATAATACTGCAGGACATGTCTTGTCAAATGTTCTAAAGATACTGGCCAAGTTCTTTTACCTAGATTTCAGTTTCCTTTTCCAAACAAAGGGACTGGAGATGTAATTATTGTATGTTTAAAAGTGAAAAGTCCTTTGGGAGACATGTGTGATTAGTTTGGCTTTCAAACTGTGAAATCGAGAGAATTGAGTCAAAGACACTTCATGACTTTAATCTGACAGATAGGGTGATCTAAAAACAAAACTTGCAGGTTGTTCAAAGTTGTAAGTCTTCTAATAGTCTTAAAAAAAGACAGAGCCTACAACTAAAGACCTTGCTTGAGAATCATCACATTTTAAATGGTTCTTCAGTACTGAAGTGATCCAGTGTTAATCGTCCGTACATCAATGGGAACAAAGAAAACAGGAGTTGCTAATTAGCAATTTGCTATAGCTTCAAGGGTGCCAATTAACCAAAATGTAAACAAATATAAGCTTAAAAAAATGTATTCTTCCTGTTTACATCCCCTAAAGAGTGTTAGAGTAAAATAAGTCTTTGTGAATACTTTGAATATTAACCTTCAACATGTTGGACTACAAGTGGGGGCACACAGTGTCAGGTAAAAAAAAATCAACCTTAGTTTTTTTGCAAACTTGCTGTAGTACTATTATAATTAACAATACCATTTCTTAGTTATGTTTTTTGATTGCATCAATCTATGTGTGAAGTGAAAGTAAGCTTTTTAATATTCTTTTCATTTTTTTGATAAACCCACTGTCCAAAAAGCCTGGGAAATATTGGTTAAAAGCAACGCCGGAATAGGGTTTTCGATTTTGAAGTAAATGTTGTTGAATTCAGAAAGGTAGAATAGAATATGGTAGAATATTTCCACACACATTTTTGTCATCAAAAATCAAATCTAAAATCAAGTAGTGTAAACATACGGATCCTCCACAATCGTGAGGACCTGACCTTAGTGTTAAATTGTTGCTTTTCACCCGGTGTGGTCAGAAAAAACAAGTGGTGTTGTGTAAATGCACTTTTAAGCAGACCGACCATCTGCTTTAGAACTATCTCCCTCTGATGGGAGTTGACCTTCTGCCTCTAAGAAGTCATTTTCTCTTCACTCATTTATCTTTTATAATAATATTAATATAAAAGCATTATAACCGCTGTCTCTGCATGGTTTATGCATGCCTTATTTATACATTTGATTAAAAAAGTCTGCTGCAGGCTACTCAGTGATTGTCTGACATTTGTTGTTGCTGTGTGCAGTAGCAAAGGGGAGAATGATAATGAACTTCAGCAGAATTCTTTCTCCTAAGTCTTTTATAAGACAAACTTAAGCAAACTGCTTTGTTTTGCCATAATTTCTTATCTTTACATACATGAAGAGCAGCTGGCTTTAGGGTTTACTGTTGACTTGGCTCGTGGTGGCTCGCTTTGAAACAGCTTTATAGCTGTTTACTGGATGATTCAGCAAAAATAAAAGAATCCTGATCCAAACCCACCAACAGCTACATGACTGGTTCGTGGTTCTATTGGAAACTTAAGCTGATTAGTAGCAGCCTGTTATGGCTGTGACACTGACATTGGCTCATATTTATATGCCATATGTGGTGTATAGTCGCTTTGGATAAAAGCGTCTAACAAGTAACATGTAATGTAATGTAATATTGTCTTACTTTCTGGGATATACAAATACAACAGTACAAGGGTCATAACATTGATATGGCTTCCTTGACAGCAGAGATGTACCTAATTGCACATCTAAAAAGAAGTCTACTAACTATTGGATTGGCTCAGGTTCAAACAATCCAAAACAGTCAAAATAGAAAATTGTGTTTTTAATTGTGTTTGACTAACACAACCTCTTTGTACAAAACTGGATCGAATCCCTGATAATGGATTTTCTCACATGTATTCCCACAACTCAAAATGTGCACACAAAATATTTCTTTACTCTTTGTCACCATGCTTTAAACAGCCATGAGCAATTTATAGAAATTATTGCTTTTTTATTGTACAGCTTTTTTATTTATTTGGCTTACTGTTTAATTGCTTTTTAAATATTCCCCTTTCAAACCCCTGGCCCGATCAAATATTTCTATGGCTGCATCAACATACATTCTACACAATTGAAAATGAAGGAATATTTTTTCCTCATATGTATGTCTGTACAGCTCTGTGTATGTTTCTTCATTTTATATGTGTATTGCTGACTATGTGTAGAGTGATGCATTGCAGATTCTGGCATATAAGAGGGAAAAAGGAAGACGGAGAGACAGAATTGGGCCAGTGAGTGGCAGAGCTCCCCGCAGCCTTTACAAGAGTGCTGAATGTCTGAGGAGGGACTGGAGGCCCTTTGGCAAAAACTGACATCACTAGCTCAGCTTGCTCATGTCTGGCAAGACAGGACCATGTTAATATTACATCCATTCACATGTGCTCACAGATATGCCTGTGCGCACACACTGTGCCTCTCAGTAAAGCTCTCAAATATGATGTGTTAGAGAAGTATCACCTTCAGTTATTCCCCAAAAAAAGCAAACCAGCACCAGTGTAGAATAGAAGCAACAGATTTCATTCTAACAGTAATTGTGTTTGCTATTCCGGAGCATTTCATTTTAAATTGTAAATTCATTTAAAAAAAGACGGCTACCTTTTATTCCTATTTGTTATTCGCTGAGATTAGATGTGGGAATGTGGGATAAGCAGGAGCAGCAGTCAGACCATCAGACCATCAGAGGAATTAGCCAGATTTATTTGAAAGAGAAAAACCCCAAACTGTCCTCCTGGTTTAATTTTGAACTTCTATGTTCTCTGTAGTAGTGCAGACAATACGATAATACTTCTTTGTCAGATACAGTCTGACATTTGTCTTGCAGCACTTACACAGTCATTAGGAACAAAGGATTATTAGCAACATTGCATTCAGTTTTTCTTCCAAATATAACGGTTCAGGTCATCTGGTTAACTTTCTTACAATGTATCGGATCACCTGATTGATTATCTTTTTTTGCCCTGTCACACTTTGCTGTAGATCGCTATACAATTCACACAAATGTTGCTTTAAAAGACCTTAAGTACTGCTTAAAGTGTGGAGTCATAATTTAATCATCATTAGTTTGCAGTTTTAGCAGATGTGTTTACATGTGTATTTACTACTATTTAAACGGACAATCTTCCAGATTGAAGTGTTGACGACTCTTTAACTGTACAGCTCCATGGGAATAGCACTGTAACACGAGAGCTTCATTTTTAAAGATTTGTTGGTATATTTTCTTGGACAAGACACTAACCCAAAAGATACAAAATGAAATGTTCTTGATTGAGCCGAAAAAGCTTCAATTGAGTTTGTGATCTCTTCTTTGAGGGAGTCTTTGCTCATACATCACCTTGATAGTGTTATTTAAAAACCACAACACCAAAAGACCAAGAAAGAGATGGCGTACCTGCACTTAACTATTATTACACCTTACACACACATCTTCCCTTTTTGCAATAGCACTTAACAAAATGTATATGGCATGTAGCCTACCCATACTGCACCATTGCTCTTTCTGTCTCTGTGGCTGGCTTGTTCAGTCACACATGGCCAATATCTAATTTCACATTACAAGTAACAGCACAGAAAATTCAATTTGTTTTTGTTTCCCTGCCATTTAGTGCAATTTCCATAAAATGAGAGTGGCTGACATCCAAAATCAATGGCTGTTTCCAAACCCCCAAGACTAATGGGGAAGATAGCTAAAACCGCAAGTTAATTGTTCAGGAATGTCCTTGAAAATTGTGTGTCAGCCTCTCTCTCTCTCTCTCTCTCTCTCTCTCTCTCTCTCTCTCTCTCTCTCTCTCTCTCTCTCTCTCTCTCTCTCTCTCTCTCTCTCTCTCTCCTCTCTCTCTCTCTCTCTCTCTCTCTCTCTCTCTCTCTCTCTCTCTCTCTCTCTCTCTCTCTCTCTCTCTCTCTCTCTCCTTAACCCCCATTCTTCTATTTACACAGCACTCTTGACTGGGTCTGGGGGAATAATTTCATGCATGCTTTATAATGATATGGATTTGGAATTTTAGAAGTCATGCTTAACCAAGCCCTAACTAGTGAGTATTCCAATATTCATAATTCACAGATACTGCATTGCAATTTGTAAAACTTTTCTCAAACAATAAAGCAATGAGACTGCCAGTCTACATGTGGATTTGCTATGTGGGCACCACAGGAACTTTGATTGAACATTTGTCCTTTCTGTTCTGTCATAAAAAAGTGTATCTGCAGAAAAAGCTTTTAGTACAAGGCACATATACTGCCCATTTTTTCTCTTTGGATAATGTGACTATTATAAATAGTAGGTAGAGCTCCTATTCAATGGACATATGGATTAACATTGAGGAGAAATAGGAGCTGGAAGAGTTATCAATGTCATGGAGATTTATTGTTTGGTAGTGACACTCAAAAACTGAAGTGCATTGTTGTCCATTACATGCATATACAGTGCTTGCTTAACCCACGCTATATTTTGCATTAGTAAGACAATTGTTGCGGCCCTATTAATTCAAGCATAAGTCTTCCTGCAGTCTTCCAGGAAAGAGCCAGTACTCTGCATACACAATCACAAGCTACAGTCATCCAGGAATGATCTTTGAACTAAATTGTCTGATATCCTGTACACAAGGACAAGCTGTTGTCATGCAGGATCTATTCAATTTCCCATATGTAAAATAAAAGAATCTGCAGTTGTCCAGGAATTATCCGATACCCTGTGTTTACCCGGCTAAAATGCATTAAAGTTCATAACTTCGTGGTTGAAGAACAGTTTTCCTATGGTTTGGACTATTGTGATTAGTGATGTGTCGGTCGCGAAGGAGTCGGCTCAAAGAGCCGGCTCTTTTAAGTGAATGACGGGAGCCGGCTCGCGCCCGCGAACAAGCCATTCTTTTTTCTTTTTTTCTAATTTACAAGACAGAATGATATGATGATCTCCACGCTACGGGTGCTCCATGCATGCATGCAGTGACATGTAATATCCAAGGATTAGAGACTGTTGGATTATGTTATTTATTTATGATTATTTTTAGGCTCCGCAAAGATTTGTTGTCAGTTTGTATAGGTGTTCCTATCTGCTTTTTTTGCATGGTTCTACAATCAGTCAGAGAGTTACAAGTGTCTGTAAATGCAATGAAAACAATTGGCCAATCATTTATATTAAAAAATGTAATTTTGAATTTTGAATACTAGTACAAAGGATGTATTGAATAATTTAAGTGATATATGTGTACACATATAAATCATTAGTCAAAACAGGGCTACATTTGATTGAATTATAAAAGGTATATTTTGCAGATAAACCTAGTAACCCCGCCCCCTTACGGCTCTTTTGAACGGCTCTCGCAAACGGAGCCATAAAATCCGGCTCCCTTCAAAGAGCCGTAATTCCCATCACTAATTGTGATCTACAAGATGAATATGAGTTTGAGTATTGTGCTGTAACTAAGAGTTAGGGTGTCTACAAATCCCTTAGCATGCATAATGTTAGTTTAGCATGCATAATGTTAGCTTTGCTAATGAGTTGGTTAAGTCAAGTGTCTGTTAGGTCAACACAGTCTCACTCCCTGAACGTCCAGGAGCGACGCTTGGTCAGGGTTCTATGGCGTGCAGTTGTGACGCGCCGAGTCTCCTTCAGCTTCATAAACGGACGCAAAGAGCTTTCAACTGATTGCAATGTATTCCCATCGGCGGCGGTATTTGACGCTCTGGGAAGCACCGCATCTGTCCATGTCGGCGGCTCTTAAAGGCAATGTGAGCGTCCATTCCCATTGGATAACGGAGGATTTTACACCCGGAAGTAAGTATTCTCTTTACTGTCGATTGATTTTACAATGATATCTGCACTACTCATCAACTCAAAAACACCAGATTATCCTTGTTAATTACACAACATTGATTGGTTTAAATTGTGTACAATGCTTTTGTATGTTTCCCCTTCGATTCGGAGAAACAAATATTTTTTCGGAGTTTAGGATGGCAGAAGACACTACACTACCCAGAATCCTCAGCTTTCGTTTGGGACAACAACATGTGCTTTGCTTCACAAACCCGGTGATTAGTCCTCAAGCTCTGTGATTGGTTGACCTCCAACTGCATTCCATATGAAAAAAAACGTTTCGTAAAAGATAAAATCATACTTTATTCAGCAGTGCTTGCTTTACTCTTTGAAAGTCATCACATGAATGCATTGTAATAAATGGTTCGGCTGCATTAAATATTACACATCTGTCGTAGTTCTTTATTTATCTACAGAGATCGGGCCTCAGAATAGACCGGAAACTATTCTTTTACCGTTCTGTTTTAATTTCACAATAAAGTTAGTAGTAATATTTTGTTTTGATATTATTGTTTTTTATTAACTACTAGACCGCTGGGTCATGTTAAGACCATCTTTTCTGTGTTGCTGTGGGTTTTTTCCATCGCTTTTGTGTTACAAATATCAAAACAATAACAAAATATATCCGTCGTAAACTAAACCGGAAACAGCAGTATATTTTATTTTGTTAACACTGTAAACTTGACAGCTTTTTAACCCAAACCACCTACTGGTTAAAGCACGTTATTACACGTTTAGAGTAATTGCAATGCAGGTAGATTGTGTTGCTTTTTAATGACTGTTTAAAATGCCTTTTTCTTAATGTCTTTCATTTTTGTAAAGCACTTTTGAATGTGTTATATTTTATGAAAACATTTAAATATTAAGAGTACATACAAAATAGGAGGAAAGTAGAAGGTCAATGATAGAAATATAGAATAGAAAATATCAAGAAGATACTGTAAATGATATCTAGAATAAAACAGTTTAGTGCCGGATGTACAAAGATATTAATAGGAGGATGTGCAAAACAGACAAACTAATTAGGCTTTATTTAAACATTAAATAATACTTTAGGTTAAGGTCTTCTTTTAAATACATGTAAGCAAAAAGCTTTGGGGGTATCTGATAAATATTAAGCCTGACAAAGTACTTAACGTTTAATATATTGCATGGTTTGTTTTGGGACTTGACAATCAACATTCCTGCAATGTTAACTATGTTGAAGTACTTATTTTAACCGATATTATACATATTTATTATACTCTTATAAGATGTATGTAGATAGAATAAGAATATGACAGTTTAATGGTGGAGGTACACACATATTGATAGATGTCTTGTTGAGGAACCTATGACCCAAGTTTGTCATCATTGCATAACTACACCGTAGTTGTGTATAAAACCACCAGACTCAGGGACAGCTTCATCCCACAGGCCATAAGACTATTAAACACCTGAACTTTGAAACAACATCCATAACATTCATCTGGCTGCTACTTAGAAATTATTTGTCAAATATATCATATTCCAATCACTTGTATATAGACTCTTATTGCACTATTTCACTTTTTACTATTACTATTTTTGTATTTACTTGCACTATTTTTCTGTGTATCTGTTTTATTGTGTTGCACTGTTGGAGGAGCCTGTGACCTAAGGGGGGGGGGGGGGGTAGGACACGTTCGATTCCTGTTTTGGTTAGTGGGCCGTCGATGGGATTCATTCCATTTCAAAGTGCTGTTTGACGCTCCGTGTAAACTTCGCGCACTGCCACTCCAACATCCAATCACAGAGCTTGAGGACTAATCACGGGGTTTGTGAAGCAAAGCACATGTTGTAGTCCCAAATGAAAGCTGAGGATTCTGGGTAGTGTAGTGTCTTCTGCCATCCTAAACTCCGAAAAAATATTTGTTTCGCCGAATCGAAGGGGAAAAATACAAAAGCATTGTACACAATTTAAACCAATCAATGTTGTGTAATTCACAAGGATAATCTGGTGTTTTTGAGTTGATGAGTAGTGCAGATATACAGTGAAATACACTGTAAAATCAATCGACAGTAAAGAGAATACTTACTTCCGGGTGTAAAATCCTCCGTTATCCAATGGGAATGGACGCTCACATTGCCTTTAAATGCCGCCAACATGGACCGATGTGGTGCTTCCCAGAGCGTCAAATACCGCCGCCGATGGGAATACATTGCAATCAGTTGAAAGCTCTTTGCGTCCGTTTATGAAGCTGAAGGAGACTCGGCGCGTCACAACTGCACGCCATAGGACCCTGACCAAGCGTCGCTCCTGGACGTTCAGGGAGTGAGACTGTGTTGGTTAGGTCGCCATGAGATAGCATAACTCTGTGGTTTAGATGACTTATGTGATATAGGACACAGACATTTGTGACTGACAGTGCTGCTGTTTCTGCTGCATCCTGCCAGCCACCCACTACCCAGCTCCTTTTTATCTACCCAACTCATCATTCCCCTTCCTCATATTCCCCAGATTCGCTAGTACCCTGACATAATCTGACATGCACATGCTTTTTATTTAATGCTTGTGGAACAAGTGAAGTGGCTTCTACTGTTTTTGCTCTTTTTGGGTATACTTTCAGTGTGAGTGTGTGTGCAGAGTGTGAAACCACAGTATATGTTTTTGAATAATGGGTAACTGATGATAGGCACTTGTGATATGCGAGTCAATTAGTAGACATTCAAAGGTATTTTTGGAAACTGTTAATTCTGTGTATTATTTTGAAGTTCTTTACTATTACTTTTGTTTCATTTGGAGTAATAAATAATGGGTTGTGGTTGCTTTGCTTTTAAGGTATTATTGTTGTGTCATATTTGACAGTTCGACTGTGACAATGGGCTAAAAAGTGTATAGATATGAGTCTTGAATGAGTTTGAGCAGGAAGAGCATTAGTGATAGTGATACATTTATGTGAATTATAAATATACTTCCCTCATCTTGACATTAACATTTTCCTCACTCAATTTATATTTGAGAATATCTCAGATTAGGTCTTGGGGAATTTCCAACATTAAGATAATCATGTTCATTTATAATATTCCTGCTGGCCATGGGCCAATGTTCGAGTGCCATAATTTTTACAAAAAAAATGAGGCCATCACGACCTTTAGTAGTTTCGGCTGATTGTAAATCATGGCTCACTGTGGGTGGTTCGCATTTGCCCATTTAAAACAGCAGGTGGAAAACAACAGGTTATTCAGTGGAAAGAATCAGTAAGGCAATAATCCACAAGCTCATTACAGCTTCCTATTTCGTAACCGACAACCATAATTGGATGTGACACATGCAAACGATAACCTTTGCACCAGAATTCTTTTTTTCCCCACTGTATTAACATTTCTCATTTGGATTCATATTATCTAATGGATTGCACAATCTTATTGAGAGGGAGTTGATGCCCAATGAGTTGAACTGCAACAGAAAACTGACCACATTTGTGACTGGGCCTTTTCTGTTGACTAATCAGGCAATGAATCAGGCTTGTGACCCCCATCAAACTGTACTACAAACAACAACCCGGTATAGCAGTAATGGACAATTTGGGTTAAAATCAGCATTAATCTGTACATTATCTAAATCTGGGGCGAAGGAAATCTTGGCAATATTTCTGAGCCTACTGCCATTGTGACCAATATAAAAGGTCAAAAAAGGGTGGAGAGACGAATGGATTTATTGAGAAAGAAATACCCACAATCACTGCAAGAATATGATCATATCCTCCAATAGCTTTTTTAAGTCGGCCCAATAAACTAGCGAAAGCTCATTCTTCTTTTTTAATTAAATATAAATCACTATACTGCAGTGGATGTAACCATATTCTTGAGACCTTTATGGGGTACGAATAAAGTTTGTAGAGAGCTGTGAATTTTATTGTCTGTAATCAGCATATCCTTTGTGTGCTTGCCAAAAAAAAACATTGTTAGTGAATTGATCATTAAAAAAAAATCACATAAATACAGACCCAACTCCCAAGTGCACTCATTTAGGGGTGTGCCCTGACAGAAGCATATCGTCAAACATTAAAGATCTCCTATCATGCTATTTTTAGGCATCTATTATGGGTCTCAGATATATAGAAATATATAAAAAACATGTCTATGATGTGTTTTGCTCAAAATACCAAACAGATGATGCATTTTAGACATCCCTCATATCCCCCATATCCATCTAATCAGCCAGCCCTGTTAGAGAATGGCTGATTCTGGGTCCTTAGCTTAAAACAAAAGAGAGGGGGGGAGCTTGTGCCTGCTCAGAATTCTACGAGATACAGCTAAATGCTGCTGTGATTAAATGCCATATCATGTTCCAAACCACACCAAGGATTATTTCTGAAACAGTATGGAGTTCAAATGCTTTTTCTCTTGTGGGTTTACCACAAGGTGAGTTCCTTTTTTTACACATACTCTCTCCAGTACAGGTTAGATCTGAGTGTTAGCAATGCTTGCTAATGTAAACAAAGACCATATTACGTCCAAAACACGTCGGGCATTGTTTCTGATAGCTAAGTTTCTGATAGGGCCGTGGGTCCACAATTCCGATATTACGTCATACCGGACGCAAATCTGGGTCAGCTCAGTTGTACCCCCGTTTTCAGAGATTTGGGTACGGAGGAAAAGAGAGAGGGTTTTGTTTTCTGGCACTTTGTGAGTTCCCTGACACACAAGGGACATATATTTATGAATAAAATACATTAAAAACTGCATTTTGCATGATAGGAAACCTTTAATACTGGATCACCTGACCTTACAATACAAGTATGGAGTGTGAGAGCAGGAGCATTTGGGCAAAAACACTTTGAACAGATTGCAGTACACATGCTATTGATTGGACTCTGCAGGGCTCCAATAGCTCATTCCCTGCCGAGCCAGACGGCGTTCCCCTGCCTCTCATTCTCTATTGTCATCAGCTTGCCCAGTTCATCTCACACATATGGAAAAACATGCTGAGAATGACAGAAAATGAACAAGGCTGTGCAATTTCAGAAACCTAAACAGATCATTGCTTTGATGAATGACACACTGAGATTGGACAGAGAGAGAAACTGGAGACAACAGGAGTCAGAATAAAGATAACCTTCAGTTCCTCTCCTGTCTGATAATAGAAGATAGGATATCTGGCCACTCTTTGAGTAATCTCTGCTGCTTATTTCTTTAAATTCAGGTACATGTGGGTACATGTGTTGTGTTCTGCTAGATATTTATTATCCTTATTTCTCGATGAAATAGGGTAGGAAGTACAAGGTGCTCTTTCCACTAAGAAAAATGATGGCCTTGGTTTGTCTCTGAATCAGGCCGGAGCTCTTTGAACACAATACAACTTCAACACTCTCGGTAAATATGTAATTTGCTAGATGGCAATTTCAGGTGTTATAAATGAATGTATTATAAACAATGAACTTGTGAAAAACATTCGGGCTGCAATTTATTTTCCAATAATAGCACCTCAAGCAGCTTTTGTATCAAAACAATACAGACAAGGGCATATGACTTCTAAGCAGATTTGCTAAGCTTTGAGAACATTTAAATAGGTGATAAAGTGTATCCTAAAGTGGCTTTAATCAATACTATTTTATTAACAATGGCTCACAGGAACACTTGTAATGTGTCGTTTGTAGAGACCTCAGAATATTATAATCAGACTCTGCAGTTCTTCTCAGCTCTAGGGATGGGTGATACTGCAAAATGTGGTATTGATCCGATACCAAGTAAATACAGGGCCAGTATTGCGGATACCAATACTTTTTTACTTTAAAAGCAGCTTAAAGGGGACCTATCATGCAAAATGCACTTTTGTAGGTCTTGTATACATGAATATGTGTCCCCGGTGTGTCAGGGAACTCACCAAGTGTCAGAAAACACAACCCTCTCTCTTTTCCTCCATACCCAAATCTCTAAAAACGGGGCTTCAACGGAGCTGATACAGACTGATACAGATTTGAAATTTTTCTGACGTCAGAAAAGCGGTGCTCCGCCTCTATGGCCAACTCTCCACCTATCAGGAGGAGACGGCCACGGCCATTGCCGCTCGAAAGCGCTGGAGACGCTGTAGTACATATGCCAGGCCTGTAAGTGGCGCTGTAGTCTGCCACAAAAGCAGCGAAGAAGACAGAATCAGCCCTTGCAAAAACAGGGCTGGAAAAGAGCAAACAGAGCGAAATGAGGCATGGCTAAAATGCATGTTCTGTTTGGTATTTTGAAAAAAAAACTTCACAGACATGTTTTATATAGGTATGGCCCTACAATATATTATTCAAATATAGCATGATAGGTCCACTTTAAATAAAATTCCTTAAACCCTTATCTTCAACCACAGAGAAAGGTTGTAGGTCCTTTACAATCTTTTTAGCAGGGAAATCACCTAGGTGCAATAACAATCTGCATGTAGGCTAAATATAGGAATACTAATGTTCTTTTGACCGTTACAAAAGGGTTTTTATTAGGGCTGTCAGTCGATTAAACTATTTAATCGCGATTAATCGCATGATTGTCCATAGTTAATCGCGATTAATCGCAAATTAATCGCACATTTTTTGTCTGTTCTAAATGTACCTTAGAGGGATATTTTTCAAGTTTTTAATACTCTTATCAACATATGAGTGGACAAATATGCTTTATGCAAATGTTTGTTTATTATCATTTGAACAATGACAAATATTCGCAAGAATATTAAACATAACAACCTCTGAACATTACAAATATTTGCCTCAATTCAACCTGGAACCTCTCTCATACAATACAATACAAAGTGTGTGTGTGTGTGTGTGTGTGTGTGTGTGTGTGTGTGTGTGTGTGTGTGGTGTGTGTGTGTGTGTGTGTGTGTATATAGAGACACTGTGATGGATCGTTGGAGCTATGTGCAACTCAAGGCATATGCTCGAACGGGAGCTGCCTGGACGCTGCAATCATGTTGCGCGCACTATCCGTGCTGAGTGTGCTGACTTTTCGTGCAATGTCCCACTGTCTGGCTACCTGCATAAAGTCAAGTGCTCGGCGCAGTTGTCGGCGAAATGTTGTCGCCGATTATTAGTAATCAAGGAGACCGATAACCGATATATGGAACCGATATACATTTGCAGTAAAATCAGAAAATCTTGGTGTCAAAATGTAGAATAACACAACTTCTTTGAAATGCCTTTTTATGTTTAATGAACTTTTCAACATCTTAAAACTGGTTTCCTCTCTGTGACCCTGAGTAAAGTAAATGAAGTAAAAATAAAATAAAAACTACTAAAACTTGTTCTGAACTTCTGATATTTGAGTCTCACTCATTCAGTAGTCCCAATTCAGCAGCACCAGATTGTGGTGCAGAAAGCAGAGTTGCTGCGAGGCTCCACTAGCAGCCGTCACAGTCCCAGTCCTCCCAGCGCGTCACAGTTTCTCCGCTGCTAGACTCTGTCTGTGTCTGCGTTCTTCGCACCTGCCTGTAATCTGAGAAGGTCCCGCCTCTCTGGCTGGCTGCAGCCCGGAAAATCTTCAGTGTTGATTGACACTTCAGTAATAGCCTATCAGATAGTGCTGTGGGCGGGACATTGCTCTTGAACAGTGGTGACTGCAGCCAGAGAAACGGCCGCATCAGAGCCAAAGTTGTATCGGCAATTTGATAAAAAAAAAGGCTGATACCGATAATCTGTAAAATGCGGAATATCGGCCTCGATAATCGGCCAGGCCGATAATCGGTCGACCCCTACCATGGACACTGCTCTGTGGGCCAGTCTGTGATGCGGCCTGAGGGGTGATCCAGGAAGACTACTGGGAAGTTGAACTGTTGGTGCCTCCTTCTGTAGCGCGTTAAATTGAAGTTAAGGTATAATCTTTGTCTCCAGTATCTTTCTGTACTTACAGTAATGTGTGTTCGCTACAGTAATTGACATGTCTGTTAAACAGCACCACGCTGAAGTTAAGGCCCTGACACACCAACCCGATTTTGGGAGTCAGAGGCCGTCAGAGGCAGTCGGGCATTCGCGGCGCCCTACTCAGGTTGGTGTGTCCCGCACCGTCGTCTCTTTACGGCAAATTTTCACACCTCCCGCGGCCGATTCAACTTGTTGTTCATTGTTCATTTACCTATTGTGAGCATCACATGGAAATGTACATTTTGCAAGAAGTGGCCATTATTCAGGTGGGTGTTTCTGTCTGCCCCTCTATTCTTTCTCCCATTATCCTCCACAATCTGGCTAGAAGTATTTTAACGTTGTAGCTGTTCAAGATGGTCATTTTAAAATGTGTTAAAAATATACTGTTAGTAGTTAAACCAATAATAATGTACGGCTGCAACTGACAGTTATGTAGGCACATTTTTTATTTTTTATTAACGCTGTGTGATTAAAAGAATAAACACAAATAGCAGGATAGGGAATACAAAACTTTATTTCGTACCTTGATACCAGAGCTGTGGACTCGAGTCACATGACTTAGACTCGAGTCAGACTCGAGTCACCAATTTGATGACTTTGGACTCGACTTGACAAAATCACAAAACACTTGCGACTCGACTTGGACTTGAACACCAATGACTCGGGACTTGACTTGGACTTGAGCCTTCTGACTTGAGGTGACTTGATGATTTAATTCAGAGGTCTCCAACACGCCGATCGCGAGATGCCGCTAGAAGAGCAGACTCCAGTCGGGGAGAGCAGAATCTTCAGCCGCTTCTACTCTTGCTGAGAATCCTTGCAGGCAAGGGCGGGTCTTTATTTAGCTGGCCATCATGCGGCCAATCATATGCGAGGACACACTAGGATCATACCATTATGTGAAAGAAGGGTGGGGGGCAGACGCTCCAAAGACAGTAGGTGTAGTGGTACAGGCCAGCTACACAGAGCGACGGGGAGACGGGGAGCCGGATTTAAATGCAGTGATGCAAATTAGTCGCTTTTCGGCGCCTCCCGCTTTTTTAACGCTGATTTGGGTGACTTGTGAAATTCGTGTAGAACCGTAGAGTTTTCGTTTTGGGGGGGGGGGTCCGACTCACGGACTGGCGGACAACTTCTCACTTCAAAATATATACTTTACTTGGGCGGGCCGCCCACGTATAGCCTATTAACGGCCGCCAAAGTATATTTTTGTATCCATCCGCGAGCACGACTAGTGGATGATCCCTCGCTCTACACCTCCTGTACCTGTTTGCTCTGCTATCGCGTGAAGGGTCTGCTAACAAGCGACCAACAGAAGACAAACAGAGGAGTCACATGTTGTTGCACATCAGTCATGCGCAAATGCGGCGCACTTCTGCGCTGTAATCCCGCTGCGAGGGTCCGGCGAACTAATGCCCCTTTGACACCAACGCGGTTCCAGGGCCGGTTTGGAGCTAGAGCCTGATAAGCACCGGTGACGTCATGACGCAGCAGCAGCAGCACCAGTCGGTTGCATAAAGCAGTAAAGCAGTAGTGATGTGAATTATGGCTCTTTGAAGGGAGCCGGATCTTATGGCTCCGTTCCTTTCAAAGAGCCGTTCAAAAGAGACTTTTTTTTTTAAAGGGGGCGGGGTTACTAGGTTTATCTGCGAAATAATCACCAGGATAATGATTGACTGTATTGCCAGACCTAATGTCAATAATCTGCATTGTAAACATGACACAAGGTGGCGCCATATCCATGTCATTCATGTCAGTGAATGTACTACTTTGAATTTACCCTCTGTATGTGCTAAGTAAATAAAGTTGCCTTGCCCTGAATGAAATTGACGCAACTCTTAATATTAGATACTGTGTTTTTAAGTGGCGATGGAGATTATTTTTTGATCCTGCTTTAAAGGATATTTTGCCTTTACAAATGGTGCGCTTTATCACTGCCTGGGTTTTGGTTGAAGTGCTTCCAAAGGCTGCTGCGTTTTCGCGTTTGGCTCATTTTCCATCCGAAAAACACGTCGTCTATCTGTCCTGTACCACTTGTTATGACTTCTCTCTCTCGCGTATTCCGTTAAGACCCACCCCACCTCACTCCTCGTGCTGAAACCTACCAATCAGAGTAGGGGCGGGTCTTCACAGAATACGTTGAGGGGGAACAAAATCAAGCTTTTTAAAAGGCGAGTGGATTTTGGCAGGCAGTGAGTGCTGACCAACGATTGAACGATAACAAGAACGGCTCTCACCTTGTACGACTCGGTTCCCCTTGTTCGTACCAAAGAGCCGTTCAAAATAATCGGCTCGTTCGCGACCGACACATCACTATAAAGCAGTTAGTAAAGCACACTTAAAGCAGTAGAAACACTTTCGCAAGCAAAGAAGAAGAAGAAAAACTGAAGCCCTTAAAGTCAAAAGTGTATAATATCTACCTGTAAATAATAATAAAAACCCTTGATTTATAACTTAACATCTGTCTCCTCTTGATCTGAGTATATTATAAAGAATAGCCAGTTAATTGAAGCATTATACAGTTCTGTTTTATATGAGTGTTGAGAGATGTATCCATAAATTCATTTTGTGCTGAAAGTGCACCAGATTGATGCATTTAACTTCAATTTAAAGAAAGTAACCTGTATAACCTGTTTCAATAATTATAAACCTTGGCCCGACATATCTTAGGCGCCAATAGTCTATGTAAAATGTATGCGTATGAAACTGCTTATGAAACTAGGGCAACATTCTTATTGTTGCATTATTTGCTTGCTGTGCTCATTGTGTGTGCGTGACTTAGGAATGTATAGGACCCAGTCGCCCCCCCGGGTTTTAATGGGCTGGATAGGAGCGTGGGGAGGGGTTGCGTGGGAAAGTACTTAAACTGACAACATTGAGACTATGCAGAGACTGTGCAGAGACTTAGAGTATACAGAGACGGTACTGCCAGGTGCCGAAGATAAACGAAGATAAAGATTGGTACGTTCACCCCATGTTCACCCCATGAATTGTTTACCCCATGGCTGCCATGAAGATGGCCTGGGACTTATCAGCGGCGCAGTAGATCCAAACCTCCCACGCTATGGCTGACTCACTCTGATTCGCTGCCTAGGGCTCGCCCAGGAGTGAATCCACCAGTAGATAAACACCTAGGGAGGAGCAACCGACACAACTCCTCCCACACAACTCCTCCCGTTTGTGTGTATAAATATTGTGAGTTCTGTACACTCGGGGCCTCTGTTCTGTCTGACTGTCCCGATACGTATATCGCACGGTAGCAGAACCAGGGCCCGAAGTACTTCGTTATATTGTACTGTTGCTTTTACCATTAAATCAGCTTATTGTTAACCTCATATCTCTGTGTCTGAGTCCTTCCTTTTATAGCAGACCACTCATCAAACGAACGGCGCGGAGCGGGCTCGAACCTTCAACCACTCCAAAGGGTGCCCCATCCAACAATTTGGTGACCAACCGACGTGATGAGTAGGGTCTCATTGAAGGAACACCGGCAGCCAGCGGACAAACGGTCCAGGGAAGACACCTCGAATACCTCTGACAATTAAACCAGGGCGCCCTACAACTGAAAGGTGAGCAGATACCTGTTATTCTCAAAATCTGTGATTGGCTATACTACAACATTTTAGAGTTGTCAGCGGCATTTTCAGTGTTTTAGTCTTACGGTAGAAAAAACAGTACTACAGAATAACACTTTCCAGTCTCAAAGAGGAGCTGCAGTTGTGTTATATGTGGGGTATTTCAAGAGGAGAAACGCAACTTTCAAAAATCAATTTGAAACGACCGGATCTCGCAAACTCTTGCTGTGGGGTTAATCTAGAAGACTAAACGTGACGATAAAGAGATTCTGTAGACTGGGTTTCGACTCCTTGCCAAAAGCCACATCGCCGAAAGGGGGTGTTGAAGCGCTTTTGGAAGTCTCTCCATCTGTTGAAATAAACATCGCACTATAAAAGTCAACTAGACTGTACGGGGAATATAAAAACTGTGTAACGAGATTTCAGTGGTTTTACATTTTTTAAAGGAAGTCCAGCTGCAATCATCATCCGAGATTTCAGTGGTTTTAAATTTGGTAAAGGAATCCCAGCAGCAAATACTCAGAGAAATAAGATGACACACACAGTAATTCTTAGACGAATTCTGGGGTTGGGGCTCATCGACTAACGTACACAGGCAACCCTTAGACGGATCTGGGGCGACGTTAGGTATATTTATTTTGAGTGTGATTAACTGTGGTTGTATATTATAATATTTTCAACATCAATTTGAAAGGACCGTCCCTGAAAGTATTGTAGAATCTTATTTGTATCTGATAGCATATACGTGACGATCAAAGGTTATTGTAGACTGGGTTTCGACTCCATGCCTTGGGCCGCATCCTCGTAAGAGGGTGTCGAAGCGCTCTTGGAAGTCTCAGTAACTGGTTGAAATACACCTCGCACCGAAAACTATCAGACTGTATACCTGTGGGAATAAAACTACAATAGTTAGTAATTATAGTACGCAGAAGTACCTGGTATTTTTTATAAAAACTAAAACCTTTAGGAGAAGCAGATACGAACGAAGTCAAAATGGAAGGAGAATTTGAACGTGAAGAGAGAGAATTAGGAGTCCCTGTTCCGGGTAGTTTAAGAGAACAGTGGGGACAAGCAGAGAGATTGATACTTAGCGGACTTAAGTCCGGAGATCATAAAAAGGCGAGCAGGGATCTCCGTTTCTTAAACGATCAGATGATCGCAGAGAATAGAGTAGAGGGTGACGAGGCAATAAGTCTCCTAGCCACAGCACTCAATACATACGAGCGACAGTTGGTTCAGAAATTAGAAACTCTCAACAAGCAGAAGGCAGGTTTTATCAGGGCTTCTAAACTTAACAAAGAAAGGGAGCTAGTTGACAAGCTAAGGAGAATAGGCCATAACGCAGCCTTAGCTATGAATGGAGTGGCAGTAGCCTGCCCTCTGAGCAAAACTCCCGCCAAAAATCTGCCCGCCATAGCAGCCCCACCCAGTCCTGCACCAGCCCCTCCCGCAGAAGTGATAGAGACAGTCAGGAAGGAGAAGCCATATGGTGGGCCCCTCCCAGACATCCCAGAGGGCAGTCCCCTCCTCTATCCAGATCTATACCACCCCTTTAAGACCCGACCCCCTCCCTATACGCTTCCCTCCACCTCTAACCCCCCCTCACCCAGTTCCCCTCCCATGACAAACCTTCGGATGCTGTCTACAGACGCATTTTCTGAATCAGAACTAGAAAATGAGGTCAGAAGGGGAGGGAATTTCAGAATGATAGGAAATGTCTCTCTGATTCCCAACAGACTCACCTCTACTCCCAGGAAAAGGGATAGCTGTAGCTCAGTTAAAGCACAACCGTCAGACAGTGGGGAAGCTACAGAATCAGAAATAAAAAGTGTGCATACCACCATGACTACTCCTCATCACCTAGCAGCTAAAGAGAGCAACACCCCACCAGTTACCAAGACCAAACTTGACGAAGAACGAGTGATTAGACTGAGGGCATTGTTGACTCCGAAGACAGATACCGGTGAGGAACCTACGGTAGCTGAATTGTTAACAATCGTAGACATAAATGATAAGGAAGAAAATGAACGAAAGGATGCTTACGAAGAGCAAGTGTGGAGGGAAGCAATAGCACACAGAGAGAGAGAACTCGGTACCTACACGGCGCTGTTTCTACACGGACCCTCACTGTTGCGGTAAGCGTGTTGTAACTTCCGGTTGTCACCTCTGGGTATCCTGTGTGCCTGTTCTGCTGCTGATAGCTTATATTATCTTAACTTAAATCGATCGTTTCAAAACTCTTGATCACGGCAACTGCCTGACGTTGTAATCACACGTTACTACAGCTTAAGCACCCACAACTCTCCTTCTCTTAGCGACTGTAACTCCACAGTTGCCTACACTCTTTTCGGGTTTGCTAACGGTAGCTACTTTAGCTTGATAGCTAGCCATGGCTCCTTCCCCACCCTCGGGTGCTATTTCCTGCTCTACCTGTCTCATGTTTGGTTACTTCCCTACCTCCTTTACTGGTACCGATACATGTGTTAAATGTAGTATAGTTGTTAGGTTGGAGGCGGGAATCATAGCCATAGAAGCCCGGCTCCGCATTTTAGAAAGTAACTCAGCTACAGTAAAGCCCATGTTAGTCGGTACGGACCGGCAAGAGGTAGCTCCTACTAGCCGTCCCCCGACAACTCCCGAGCAGCAGGGAGACTGGGTGACTGTTCAGAAGAGGCATTACAGGAGACCCACAGGTCCCCACCAACCCGTTCACGTATCTAACAAATTTTCCCCACTCAGCGAGGCACCCGCTGAGGAGTCAACTCTGGTTATTGGTAGCTCTATTATGAGATACGTGAATTTAGAGACCAAAGCCTCCACAGTCACATGCATTCCGGGGGCCAGAGCGGGCGACGTTGAGGCGCATCTTAAACTGCTGGCTAAAAATAAACGTAAATACAGTAGGATTGTTATTCACGTCGGTGGTAATGATGTTCGTTTACGCCAATCAGAATGCACTAAACTTAATGTGGCGTCGGTGTGTAGATATGCTAAAACAATGTCGGACACCGTAATTTTCTCTGGTCCCCTCCCCAATCTGATCAATGACGACATGTATAGCCGCATATCATCATTTCAGCACTGGTTGTCTTGGTGGTGCCCAGCAAACGATGTGGGCTTCGTAAATAATTGGACAGCCTTCTGGGGAAAACCTGGTCTGATTAAGAGAGACGGCATTCATCCTACTTTGGAAGGTGCACATCTCATTTCGGCAAACATTTCAGGAGGGATTTTGTACTTAATCCATGACAAACTGGAGTTGAGACAAGGAGGCGGAGTCGCAGTCTTACACGCTTCTCTGCGCTCTCTCCTGGGCAGTCATCCATAGGAATCCACGAACCCAATAAAATACCCAATATTAACGGTGTGTGTGTCTGTGCCAAGGACAATTTAAGATGAAGCCTAATAGAGGTGTCATACATAATAACCTAATAAAAGTAAATGTAACAACTACTACAGTGCAACAAAACAGGAAGACAGCAAGAAACTTGGTTGAGACATGAAGAATATGTCAGCATAAATGAAGCCACTCCACCCAGCCATATCAATACTCATATTGCTCGAGGCACAGGCCGAGGAGGTGGAGTTGCAGCCATCTTTGACTCAAATTTACTTATCAATACTAAACCAAAATTAAATTATACCTCCTTTGAAAGTCTTATTTTTAGTCTTACGCATCCGACCTGGAAAACTTTGCATCCAATCTTATTTGTTACAGTGTACCGTGCACCAGGTCCTTATTCAGAATTCTTAACAGAATTCTCTGAGTTTTTATCAACTTTGGTTCTTAAAACAGATAAAGTAATTATCGTAGGTGACTTTAATATTCATGTTGACGATGATAAAAATAGCCTTACTGTTGCATTTAACTCTATATTAGACTCTATTGGTTTCCGTCAGAGTGTAAATAAACCAACCCACTGCTATAATCACACTCTCGACCTTGTTCTGACTTATGGTATTGAAATTGAGCAACTATTAGTCGAACCGCATAATCCTGCTTTATCCGACCATTTCTTAGTAACTTTTGAAGTACTGTTACTAGACTACAAACCATTAGTCAAAAGTTCCTGCAGCAGAAACCTATCTGTTAGTGCTATAGCCAAATTTAAAGAAGAGATTCCACCAATACTTAACTTGATAGCATGTCTGCATGTAAGGGAGGAAACTTATACAAAATGTACACCACCCCAAATTGATCATGTTGTTGATAGTGCTACAGATGCGCTGCGAATAAAATTAGACTCTGTTGCTCCTTTGAAAAAGAAGAAAATAAAACAACATAGACTAGCTCCATGGCATAATGCCGAAACTCGCAAAATAAAGCAAAAGTCGAGACAACTTGAAAGGATATGGCGTTCCACTAAACTCGAAGAATCTCGTTTAATTTGGCATATTACTCTCAATGAATATAAGAAAGCACTGCGTAAAGCGAGAGCAGCTTACTACTCTTCATTAATAGATGAGAATAAGAATAATGCAAGATTTCTTTTCAGCACTGTAGCCAGGCTGACAGAGAGCCACAGCTCTACTGAGCCTTCTATTCCCATAGCACTCAGTAGTAATGATTTTATGTGCTTTTTTAACGATAAAATTGTTACTCTTAGAAACAAAATTAATGACCTCTTGCCTTCGACCAGTATAGTGTTATCAACAGCTCCCGGAAACGTAAGTTCTAATATTACACTAGATAGTAAATTAGAATGCTTTTCAGCCATAAACCTTGAACAATTGAATTCAATGATTCTTTCTTCTAAACCATCAACGTGTATCTTAGACCCGATTCCAACTAAGCTGTTAAAGGAAGTTTTTCCATTAATTAGCACCTGTTTATTAAATATTATGAATATGTCTTTATTATCGGGCTATGTTCCACAATCATTTAAAGTAGCAGTGATAAAACCGCTTCTTAAAAAGCACAACCTCGATCCAGAGGTTTTAGCCAACTATAGACCTATTTCTAATCTTCCGTTCCTCTCAAAAATTCTTGAGAAAGCGGTCGCAAAACAGTTGTGTGATTACTTAGAAAACAATGATTTATTTGAAGATTTTCAGTCTGGCTTTAGAACACATCATAGCACAGAGACAGCTCTGGTTAAAGTCACAAATGACCTTCTAATAGCCTCAGACAAAGGACTTGTCTCTATTCTTGTCTTACTCGATCTCAGTGCTGCATTTGATACTATCGACCATGATATCCTATTGCAAAGACTAGAGCACTTAGTTGGCATAAAGGGAACTGCTTTAGGCTGGTTTAGGTCCTATCTATCTGAACGCTCTCAGTTTGTATGTGTCAACGATAAATCTTCCATGCAAACCAAAGTTAGCCATGGAGTGCCACAGGGCTCAGTGCTTGGACCTATTTTGTTCACATTATATATGCTTCCGTTAGGCAATATTATAAGGAATCATTCTGTACAGTTTCATTGTTATGCGGATGATACTCAACTATATTTATCAATCAAGCCTGATGAAATTAATCATCTAAATAAAATTCAAGACTGCCTTAAGGACTTAAAAACGTGGATGACTTTAAACTTTTTGATGTTAAACACGGCCAAAACTGAAGTTATTGTACTCGGCCCAAAGAATCTACGAAACAAATTATCTAAAGATATACTAACTATGGATGGCATTAATTTGGCCTCCAGTGAGACTGTAAGGAATCTTGGTGTTATATTTGATCAGGATTTATCCTTTAACGCCCACATAAAATCTATTTCAAGGACCGCCTACTTCCATCTACGTAACATTGCAAAAATCAGGCATATCTTGCCTCAAAACGATGCAGAGAAACTAGTCCATGCATTTGTTACTTCAAGGCTAGATTATTGTAACTCTCTATTATCAGGGTGTACCAAGAAGTCAGTTAAGTCGCTTCAGCTGATTCAAAATGCTGCAGCACGTGTACTAACCAGAGTTAGGAAAAGGGACCACATTACTCCTGTTCTGGCTGCCTTACACTGGCTCCCTATAGAACATAGGATAGAATTTAAAATTCTTCTTCTCGCCTACAAAGCCCTTAATGGGCAGGCGCCATCTTACCTTAAAGAACTCATTATACCCTACTGTCCTACTAGGGCATTGCGTTCCAAGAATGCAGGGTTGTTGGTTGTTCCTAGAGTCTCTAAAAGTACAATGGGAGCCAGAGCCTTTTCTTATCAAGCTCCACATTTGTGGAATCAGCTTCCAGTTTGTGTTCGGGCGGCAGACACCCTATCCGTTTTTAAGAGTGCGCTTAAGACCTTCCTTTTTGATAAAGCTTATAGTTAGGGCTGATTAGATTCAGCCCCTAGTTTAGCTGCTATAGGCTTAGTTTGTCGGGGGACACTTTACTTTACTTCTTCCTTCTCTCTGTCTGTACCTGTGTACTCTCATGTTCCGAATAACCCAGCTTCCCCAAATTTCTTTTTGGTGTCTATCTACGCCGGGACCCTGAGTCGTGGCTGATCCTGTTGCTGTGGTCCTGAGTCCTGGATCGCGAGCCCTGGATCTTGAGTCATGGCTGTGCCTGTTGCTGTGGTCCTGGATCATAAGTCCTGGATGGATATCCTCGGGGATTCATCTTCTTATTATGGACACATGCATTTCCAAACATTTGGACTACCTATGTTGTAAATGTATTATCTTCTCAATTTACACACGGCATCTATTGCACGTCTGTCCGTCCTGGGAGAGGGATCCCTCCTCTGTTGCTCTCCCTGAGGTTTCTCCCATTTTTTTTCCCCTTTAAACTGTGGGGTTTTTCCTTTTTCTGGAAGTTTTTCCTTGCACGATGTGAGGGTCTAAGGACAGAGGGTGTCGTATTGTCTACTGATATTCTGTACAAACTGTGAAGTCCACTGAGACAAATGTAACATTTGTGATATTGGGCTATATAAATAAACATTGATTGATTGATTGATTGATTGAGAACAGGGTGAGATTGAGCGTGACAGAAAGGACAGACATGAGAGAGAAGATAGGACTAGGCATAGGGCCTATGACTCAGACACAGAAAAAAGGGGACGCAAACCACACAAAGAGGATAGACACAGGCGCAGAGCGTATACTATGTGCAGGGAAGCCTCCCCTAACCTCTCACCACTGAGAAGCGCTAGTTTAAATGGAGAACCATTTGCAGAGAGATCCACACAGACTAGACATGCTCCAATAGCGCAACTAGCCTCTTCTGAGAGAGAATATATTGACCAGGACGATGACTTGGACGGTTCGGACTTAGGCGAAGACAGACAAAACTGTGCTCAGTGTTTGTCTGCACTGATGAAGGAAGCAGAACCGAACTGTAGACACCGTAAAAAGAACAGAGTTCAGACTATAACCATGACAGGACAGATTTCAGAAGCTGACCAAGAGACAGTAGCTAAATTACCTCAGATGGTAAGACGTAGCCAGAGACAACGTGACAAGAATCCTGACAAGCAGGTTGTTTTGAGCTTGCCACTAGTCGCTCTCTCAGCTGGAGGGTCGACATACCACCCGTTCACTATGGGTGACATTCATGCACTGGTTGACAGAATGCCCCTACCTACGGAGGGAGGGAGAAATTGGATGAGGAAGTTTGCTGATATCACAACAGGGCAGAGCATCTGCATTGGGGATTTCAGGCGAATTTTGGCTCAGCAGACGATTGCGTATGAAGTTCAGCGAGTTGAAGCTAGGGTGGGAACAGGAAATTATCGGGACGATCTTCCCATCACCACGAACAACATACACAGCCAATTGAGCACCGCCATGAGAGAGCATTTCCCACAAACAGGGTGCGGGTCTGGGTCTCTAGCATTCACATTCACTCCTGGAGAGGCTGCAGCAACCATGTTGCTCAGATCCAGGGAGCAGTACACTACAGCCACTGATTGTAGTCCAGACAATAATGATCAACACAAACAGATGTTCCGCAAAGCAATTCTTGCTGCAGTTCCAGCAGAGATTAAGGCTCTTATGGAAGACAATCCAGAGGCAGACCATCTGCCTACACAGACGTGGGAAAGGCACTTGGCCCACCACATGGGTAAATACAATAAGGTACTTACCAAGACAAAGACAGAGGAGGAAGAGTTAAGAGTCCAGCTCCTCCGCACACAGCTAGAATTAGCCCGTAAGGCAGTACAGACCGAGAAGAAAGGTGCCACACAGCTTGTTGTCCGCTCAGATAGTGATGTGCCGAAAGCTCCCGTGGCTCCGGCCCAACAGCCGGCTCCGTTCTGGCCTTTCCCTGGGGTGTATCCGCCTCCGGCTCCTGCTTACAATATGGCTCCGTATGTCTTTAATCCTGCTACGCAGACACAGAGGGGTGGTGGGGGAAGGGGAGCTCCCAGAAGGGCGTTCCAAGGACCAACAGCCCAGAGGGTGTGCTTCACATGTGGTCAGTCTGACCATTGGTGGAGGGAGTGCCCGCATGGCGCACCACCACCACAAAGAGGAAGGGGACAAGGGGGACAAAGAGGCGGACAAGGAACCAGAACAGACATGCAGTATTACCAGCAGAACCATGGGGTGGCACAACAGGGTCAAGCTCAGAATGGACATATGGCTCCGAACGCAATGGCGGTCCCTGGTGGACAGTACGTGCAGTATGATCCGGAGCAGGGGTATTAACCACAATGAAGAGGCCCAGGGAACCCAGAATGTACGGGCCTGGCGGATCCTTACATAAACATGACTGTTAAGCAGATTTCACTGCCGTTTTTGGTCGATTCTGGGGCTCGATATTCTACTATCAACACTCCTAAATTCGACAAATCCAGTTCAGATGATACTGTCGCAGTCATAGGGTTTTCGGGACATATAGAAAATGTACCGCTCTCAACACCTCTGACCACTAAGATAGCAGGCCAGGTCTTTTTCCATCAGTACATCCTTGCACCCCAAAGTCCGGCCAACCTCATGGGCAGAGACGTTTTGATCAAAGCCAATGCCTCTATCCTCTGTTCCCCTGATGGTCTCATCATTTCATTTCCCGATGGTACTAAGTTGAACTGTTCATTGTCCACAATCAGAACAGGCTCCCAGATGATGATATCCCAGTCTACAGCCGCAGAGGCTACCCAGTATGCAACTATATACTGGGGCCTGCTAGACCGGCCACAGGAGAACCACGGACTTTTTTCTATCTTTCAACAGTGGAAGCCCTGGATCAATCTCCTCCGCCCTTACGGCCCTCCTCCTGACCCTCCCCATCTTACTCTGTACTATGATAGACAGGATGACCAAACCTACGCCTATGCCTTTGATGCAGAGGTAGCAATGGCTAAGTGGGAGGTAGAGCAGTAAAGTTATATATTGGCCAAGCAGGGGTAGCCGCAGCAATTGATCTAACTGACGAACAACAATATTGGTACCGTATGTCTTCTGAAGCCACCCCACACATTTCCCTAGCCATTAGGAAAGGTTACGAAGCCAAAGAACTGGGTCCCATGGTCAAAGCACTGTTAGAGGTCGATGACTGGGAGCCCACACAGATAGCATCACTTACCTTCTCTCCTTCACACAGCGCCTATGCACTTAAGATTCAGACACAGGAATGCATCTTTATGGAAAGGCACGAGGTAGACAGACATCATGGTAGGGAGAAAACAGATCATCCATTTACAGCAGACATGATACGTGACCTCCCTCCTGACTTGTGGTCAAGCGACTCTCATGACGTGGGTTTTTGTTCAAAAGCTGCTCCAATTACCTTCACTGTTGATACGGAACTTCCGGTTCATCTCTCTCAGTACCCGTTAAAATCGTTGGCTCGAGAAGGGGTGACCCAGGCAGTGGAAGGTCTTAAGAAGGCAGGCGTTTTGGAACCCTCCCACAGTGATTGGAACACACCTATTTTACCAGTACACAAGCCCAATGGGGACTACAGAATGGCACATGATCTTAGAGCTATCAACGCTATCACTACTACTCCTTTGATACCAGTTCCAAATCCCTACACAGCCATTTGCAACATTACTCCAGAGCACACGTGGTTTACATGTATTGATCTTGCAAATGCTTTCTTCTGCATTCCATTGGCAGAGGAAATGAGACCGATTTTCTCATTTACCATTGACAAAGAAGATTGCAGTACACCAGACTTCCTCAGGGATTCAGTTTATCCCCAGGAATTTTCAATAAAGTTTTGAGGGAACAGTTGGACGGGGTTTCATTACCAGAGGGAGTGGTTTTGATACAATATGTGGATGACTGCTTATTGCAGCCCCTTCAGCAGCCTCTTGTCTGGAAGCCACTCGTAATTTACTGGTGCGCCTGCACACAACAGGGTTCAAGGTATCCAAAAAGAAACTGCAGTGTACCCGCAAGGAGGTTGCATTTTTGGGCAGGCTCATCTCTCCGGCAGGTACAGGCATGTCAGCATCACACCAGGAGCTCATTTTGAGCCACCCGAAACCTAAGACTGTAAAAGACATGTTATCTTTTCTGGGCCTGACAGGCTACAGCCGACATTACATACCTGAGTACAACCCAAGGACTGCAGAGCTCAGAGCTCTGATCAACGACAAAGGTATCAGAAACTTGACAGCAACACTTGACTGGACTCAGACAGCAGAATCAGCATTCATCTCTCTGAAACAATCCATGTCCCAGGTAACAGCATGGCTTCTGCATCATACATGTTGCCTTTCTTCCTTGACATTTCTGAGAATGAGAATACCGTAAACGGAATCCTATTTCAGAAAAAGGGGGGATGTAGGTCAATACTGATGTACATTAGCATAACACTGGATAGAGTGGAAAACAGAGAACCTCCATGCACACGACATGCAGCAGGAACAGCTCGGATTTTAAACAAAATTTCACACATCGTGATGCAGCACCCATTGACAGTTTTGACACACACAGCATTGTCTCATTTGTTAACTCCAGCGCATTCACCATGTCATCCACCAGACAGACAAGACTTGAGAAAACTTTGACAGAAGCACACATAACCTATTCACATGAGGGCGTGAATAGCGCAGACAACATGGGCAGTGGAGAACCACACCGATGTGAGGACAAGGTCATACAGGATGTGAAGTTGAGAGTGGATCTCAGGGAGGAACCAATCCAGACGCAGAAAACTTATTCACAGATGGTTGCTGCTTTAGGCACCCCATCCATGGGCTCCAGGCAGCCTATGCAGTGGTAAGTCAGACAGGCATAAGAGAGTTTGAAGAAAGAGCAGCTGAAAGGGTAACAGGGAGAGTCTCAGCACAGTTGGCAGAACTAAGAGGAGTCACTGCAGCGTTAGAACTATCAGATGGAAAGGAAGTTAACATCTACACAGACTCAGCTTATGTCCATGGAATAATTCATGTTGAAATGCGCCAGTGGATGAGAGCAGGATTTGTAACTTCAACCAATGTTCCCATTAAACATGAAAAAGACATCAAAAAGCTAGCGGAAGCAGTAATGTTACCAAGCAAATTAGCATTGCTAAAATGTAAAGGCCATAACAAAGCTGATAACTTCTTAGCTTGGGGAAACAATGCAGCAGACAGAGCAGCCAAAGACAAAGCAGGGTACTTACCACATTTCCAGATGTTGGTTACCAAAGCACCAGAGTTACTCCCAGCAGTCACTGATGACACTCTCAAGGTAGCACAGGAGGCAGGTTCCCCAAGAGAAAACACTATGGTTGGAAAGGGGGGCTACAAACAAAGAAGGAATTTGGTACTCTCCAGACGGTAGACCAGTTCTACCCCAGAGTGGATAAGATCCATGCTAAAAGAAGCGCATGGCCCCACTCATTGTGGTAAAACTCAAATGGACAGACATCTCACGCATTGGTGGCACCCATACTTACCTGACATGATAGCGAACCATTTGGAAGAATGTGTAATCTGCCTCACCCACAACATCAGAGCAACAGTGAAGCCTCACCAGGGAAAGTTTCCTTTACCTAAAATGGCCGGAGAACAAATCATCATTGACTACACAGATATGATTGATAAGGTTAGAGGGTTCAGGTATCTCCTAGTGGTGGTAGATGCATATACAGGATGGCCAGAGGCCATACCATGTCGCAGGGAAGATGCAGACTCAGTGATCAAGTTTCTTATCACTCATTACATCCCCCTACATGGGTTCCCCAGAAGGGTGAGGTCAGATAATGGCAGCCATTTCAAGAATCATCATTTGCAGACAGTTGAGAAGTCCCTTGGACTCAGACACAACTTTGGATCAGTGTATCATCCACAGTCGCAGGGAAAGGTAGAAAGAATGAATCAGAGTATCAAACAGAAGCTCAGTAAGGCCTGTGATGCCACAGGCATGAACTGGTTAGACGCACTACCTTTGGCCCTATTGTCCCTTCGCAGTTCTGTAAACAGAGGCACAGGCTTCTCTCCTTTTGAGCTAACACATGGTCACCAGTTTCCTGGACCTGGAGCATTAGCAGTAGGGAAAGAAGTAGAAGAGATGGATAGCAAACCATATACCAGCAACTTAAGGGCTTGGTATCAGATTTCTCCACCCAGGTTGCTGACGCCAAAGGGGGACCGGAGAAGCACGAGGCTAACACCGCAGAATTCATCTGGCTGAAGGTCATCCGTCCGAAGTGGCTCAACCCAAGGTTCACCGGCCCGCACAGAGTGACTCAGAGGACATCACATGCAGTTCGCCTCGAAGGAAAGGGGGAAACGTGGTATCATTGGAGCCAGTGCGCCGTTGGAAAACCTCCAGCAAGGACGTTAGACGACATCAGAACTGACATCGCTGCAGCAGGACGAGAGAACGACACCTCTGACGACGACAGCCCAGCAGAAGCAACGACCCACAACAGATGACAAGGACAAAGACACAGAGGTAACAACAGGCGATCTTGGAAAGGAGATTACGGCCGGCGAGGAGGCGGACACGAGTCTACGGGACCCCGACCCCTGAAACACACGACTCCATATAGGACCCGACTTTTTTACTCCCACCTTTAGGGGCACTTTCCAATAAGTAGCAGCATTTTTGCCCACCTATAGGGCCTCTTTCTAATAAGAGTAGTAGGTTATATATAACGAGAGGTTAGCCCTATAGTTAAAGGGCAGTGAAAGTCTCCCCACTCACCAGACCTTCTATTTAACAGGTTTTACTGAACCTTATATTTAACAGGTTCTGGGAGCACAGTATTTACCATTACAGGGTACTATTTTACACCCTTGTTTTAAAGAATCTCCTTAGGAGATTTTAGCATTGTGTTCAGAAGAACCTAATTACAATAACACGGACCACTGATTAAAGGTACTCAATAATGACAGACTGTGGATTACACTTCCTTATTGTTTGTTGGTGTACTCTGCTAGTGGGAATCGTGGTTTACTTGGGACACTGTTTGTATCTTGAACACCATCCTTAGTTATATGGCCTATTGCGAATAGCCTTATTATTTGATTGAGTGTTAATTCCTTGCGTCCTAGTAAATCTCCTATTATTAATAACAGAAATAACCCTTGTTGTTGTGTTACATTGAAAATAACAACCTAACCATGTATGGGAGTTGGAGATGGTTGCTAGGGATGTCCCTGGTCACGATCATCACCGTTGTTATTTTTGTTTTGACTGATTCCATTGACCACCCAGACTCCATTCCCCCGCCAGAGGAGTCCGTAACTAGGGTCAAACGGGCCAAATATAGGTAAAAGTTACCAAAATGCCTCCTAAACAAACCTTCACTTTCCAAGCAGGTAGTGATGGAATAATACAAATCGACCTGTGCAAAATTGCCCCCTGCAGAAACCTCGACAGGATATTCCTACCTAGCCAAATACGTCTGCTTAGCCCCTGCGGTATGTAACAGAAGCGTCACAGATAGGGTCAAAGGCGATCCTTACACTTACAGAGGCAGTGCATTTGCCAAAGGCGACCCCTATCTGTCCGTCACATACACCTACGGTTGTGCCTGCGAGTCCTGGTCCGGTGTCCTAGCAAATTCGGGTCCTGATGACTGGGGATACACGCCATCTTACCGATCAGCGGCAATTGTTAGATCCCTCAAATATAGAATGAACGTGGTCAGGAGAAACCCAGACGTCCCGTGCTCCGCCAGGTTTTGTAATCCGGTGCTCATAACGCTAAAGAAGGTCGTGCTCTCCGACGCTGGACTTTATGTCCTCGCGGTACATGCAGGAAGGGTTCGCCACAAGGCCTCTTCGAAATTAAAGTTATACCAAAGAGAGAGCAAAACCGTCGTCAGGGAGCA
Organism: Dissostichus eleginoides; assembly: GCA_031216635.1. Classification (NCBI taxonomy): domain Eukaryota; kingdom Metazoa; phylum Chordata; class Actinopteri; order Perciformes; family Nototheniidae; genus Dissostichus; species Dissostichus eleginoides. The sequence goes on from CM062285.1 coordinate 11,793,045, forward strand.
TCTAAGGTTAAATACTTGTCTAAAGTCACATGTACGGATAAATGTACGGGGGATTATAGCCAACTTCAACCTCTAGACATCATCCAAATGGCCACAGGATACATAGATGAAAATTTATGGCTAAAATGGGTTGTCCGAACAGCCCAAGAACAAATGGCAGGGGATTTCCTAGCCTGTGCTACAGCCCGCCCGCAATTAGTCACTGACCCTGCGCCCCTGTTTTCCACAGATACCTGGGGTTACAACTGTATGTTACAACTGACCAAGAGGGCTAGTCCTCCTAACTGCACCGCCCTGGCCAATGTTTTCCCTCCAATTGACAATGGTCCGCATTTTGACCTAGGAAATATCTCTGCGGATTGGTGTAACCACACCGTGTCTGGTACTAGTATAGGACATTGGGCCAGGGCTGGTCTCTACTATTATTGTGGGGGTCACCGCCTGTTCACCCGTATCCCCGAAATATCTGTGGGGTTGTGTGCTATGGTGCGCCTCCATGCACCCCTAATGTTACTAGGCGAAAAACTGGTGCACGCGGACCCTAAAGCCTCCCTCAACATCAACCTAATCACTCGACGTAGGGGACACGTGTTGTCCAAGCACTACGCCCCAGGCCCCTTTGATTTATCTTTCAACTCTCCCACTTACATGGACTCCATTGGGGTGCCACGGGGTGTTCCCAATGAGTATAAACTCGCTGATCAAGTTGCCTCAGGTTTTGAGAACATTCCCTTCCTCGCAGCTATCTTCCCCATCACCCCTAACAAGAATGTAGACAGGATCAACTATGTACATTACAATGTGCTCCGTTTAGCTAATCTCACTAGGGACGCTGTAGAAGGATTCGATGAACAGCTGGGGCCGACTTCCCTTTTGGCAGTTCAGAATAGAATGGCCCTTGACATGCTGTTAGCTGAGAAAGGGGGTGTGTGTTCAATGTTTGGTGTAATGTGTTGTACTTTCATTCCAAACAATATGGCTCCGGACGGTTCCGTCACAAAGGCTTTAAAAGCCTTCGCACACTATCCATAACTATGCATGAACAATCAGGGATACACAACCCTTGGAGGAATGGTTTACAAACATGTTTGGTCAATGGAAAGGTTTAATAATGTCTCTTTTGATTTCTATAGCTACTTTTATTGCCATTTTAGTAACATGTGGTTGTTGTTGTGTGCCTTGTATCCGCTCATTGTGTGTTAGATTCATCAGTTCCACCATTGAAGGAAAAGCTGCCCCTCCCCCTCCGTACCAAATGCCCTTGTTGGCTTATGCATCGGAAGGAGAGGACAGTATGATGACTCAGCAGACAAGGACGCAGTTTTAACATACTTTGGTCTCCCTCCACTGTCATAAGAGGTTGTTATGGTGGGCAGTTCCCGAAGGTTTAAAGTACTCTAAATCCCAGCTTCTGATGGATTTATATAATGTTGGGGGACAGACGCAGTAGAAAAGAATGACAGTGGTTATGTTTCGAATGCTTTGTGTAAGTTGATCTCTTGAGGTGAGATCAAAAGGGGGATTAAAGTAACCTGTATAACCTGTTTCAATAATTATAAACCTTGGCCCGACATATCTTAGGCGCCAATAGTCTGTGTAAAATGTATGCTTATGAAACTGCTTATGAAACTAGGGCAACATTCTTATTGTTGCATTATTTGCTTGCTGTGCTCATTGTGTGTTGCGTGACTTAGGAATGTATAGGACCCAGTCGCCCCCCCGGGTTTTAATGGGCTGGACAGGAGCGTGGGGAGGGGTTGCGTGGGAAAGTACTTAAACTGACAACATTGAGACTATGCAGAGACTGTGCAGAGACTTAGAGTATACAGAGACGGTACTGCCAGGTGCCGAAGATAAACGAAGATAAAGATTGGTACGTTCACCCCATGTTCACCCCATGAATTGTTTACCCCATGGCTGCCATGAAGATGGCCTGGGACTTATCAGCGGCGCAGTAGATCCAAACCTCCCACGCTATGGCTGACTCACTCTGATTCGCTGCCTAGGGCTCGCCCAGGAGTGAATCCACCAGTAGATAAACACCTAGGGAGGAGCAACCGACACAACTCCTCCCACACAACTCCTCCCCGTTTGTGTGTATAAATATTGTGAGTTCTGTACACTCGGGGCCTCTGTTCTGTCTGACTGTCCCGATACGTATATCGCACGGTAGCAGAACCAGGGCCCGAAGTACTTCGTTATATTGTACTGTTGCTTTTACCATTAAATCAGCTTATTGTTAACCTCATATCTCTGTGTCTGAGTCCTTCCTTTTATAGCAGACCACTCATCAAACGAACGGCGCGGAGCGGGCTCGAAACTTCAACCACTCCAAAGGGTGCCCCATCCAACAGGGAGCATGCCCCCGGACCGCCCTATAGGAGGTGAGGTCCCCCCACAAATAAACAGGTTCATATGGAAAGGATACTAGATAAGTTTGCACACTCATTATATATAATGATAATATATATGTTTCATTGCGGAGGACCCCCTGTTTTGTGTGTCCCCCACTTCTTAAACCAAAGTTACACCCTTGATAATATCTACCTGTAAATAATAATAAAAACCCTTGATTTATAACTTAACATCTCTGTCTCCTATTGATCTGAGTATATTATAAAGAATAGCCAGTTAATTGAAGCATTATACAGGCATGAAAATCACTCACCTTTCGGCGAAATTCGCCGTTTTGAAACCAAAATAGGTGACCTACGTGAATCGTGTAGATTCGATGAGAAAATATTTAAGGGGGGGGGGGTAGGTTCAGAGGCCGTAATGGTATGCACCGTTGGGTGACGAGTGGAAGACGAGACCCAATCACTGCCGCTGAGAGAGTCTCTCACCGGCAGTGATTGGGTCTCGTCTTCCACGGTGTGTACCGTTACGGCCTCTGAACCAGCCCCAGAGATTCAGTGAACTGCGAACAGGTGCGCGTGCCAAAAGGGACCTGATCATTGGTTTACAAGCAGTTCGCTTCGCTCGTGCTGACCAGAGCGGGATCCAGACCACCATCAGAAGCTGAAAGCACGCCTGGCCTCGGCGATTCCGCACAGCATGAATCGCTCCCGACTCGGGAGGTAGTGACGAATGTGTAATGTGAACACAGCAGGAGAGAACGCAACGTTAGACATCTAGCACTAAAGCTCCGGTGGAAAATGATTAGCTAACGCTACCGTTAACGTTAGCCTAACATTAGCTAGATATCGTTACTAAAGTTAGATGCTAGCTTGTATAGCTTACGGTAAATCACAAAAAACGGAAAAACTGGTTAATGTTAGTGCTACTTTCTAAAATCTCTACAACTCGTTTTTTCCAGGACGTGTTGATGATTTGGGTGAGGGGACTGACAAGGCTGAGGGGTAAAGTGGTCCACCGTTCTATAAATAAGGCTAAACTAGAAGTTAGTGCTAACACTAATACAAACATTATTTTTGCAGAATGAGTGTGTTAGGGGAGAAGGATTCAGCCATTGTTAAACAGCTGGATGCTGGATTGAAATGCAGCTGGAACTGGTCGTGGCTAAAACTGGAAGGCAAGGTCTCAGTAAAAGAGCAAGAGGTGTCCTTTCATCTAGGAGATGTATTCATCAAAATCAACAGGCAGGGATTCGCCAGATGCATTCTCTGCCACAAAGAGATCAATTATGCTAACAAAGGCAGCCATGCTCTGCAGGCTCACTGCCAGACGGAAGTTCACAAGAAGAAGGTGCAGATGATAGCTTCCACTCATAGTGTTGCCAGCAGATTCCTTCCAGCATCAGCTAGGGTGAATCCAGCAAGCCAGAGTCAAGCCAACCAGGGGTCAGAAACAATCAGGCAGCAGTGCCAGGGAAAGATCCCCATACCAGTTATAACCGCATAGCAAATGCAGAGGTAGGTGGTGTAAGCCTGTTAGTCAGCACAGGCAGCATAGACAGAGTACACTAGCACTTTGAGATTGTTATTTTTATTATACCAATAATAATAATAATAATAATCATTTATTATTATTATTATTCACAATCAGCTGCGGTCACTGGCAGCATCATCACCTAAACATGGAATACACTAGCTTTAAATTAATTACATAATTTGTGTTCTATGCAATGGTCCTTGGAACCTTGGCGGAGCATTCCATCCCGTTTTCTAAGGCTCCTGGAAACCACTGTATTGTGTGTTTTAGGCTATCTTTGCCAATAAAATGTATTAAAATCTGAATTACATAACATTGTATTGGCTGTCAGTCATGATGGAAGAGTAGACAAGTTAAGTTACAGCAAGTCCACCATCTGCATATGCATTAAGCCATTTGCATTAAGCCCTTACCACATTGTGCCTCATATACTGTAAATGTTAGACCCAGTGACAGGCTGGCATGAAATGTCTTGCATAATACTTAGTAAGGAGGCCATAATATTTTTGACTCATGGCTGAAGTTAAGTTTCTCCAGCTCTCCCCAGGTTGGCAAAAAAAATGCATCTCAAAATGCATCAGATTGATGCTTTAAAATATGGAATATTCAACATTTTCTTCCGGGGGAGCATGCCCCCGGACACCCCTAGAGGGATAATATCCTTCTCACCTTTTTCACCCCTGACCCGTTTTCATGCCTGATTATAGCACAGGCCTTTGTCAGATGGTATATTACGCTGTTTTTTTTCTGCTTCGAATAGTTCTCTCTTTTTTCACCATACCTGTGTTTGCATCACTGTAAATGCAAGCGCGTCGGAAAAAGTCAAGAAATTAGCGAAAACCTAAAAAAGAAGCAGCATCTGGCTGCATTTCAATGATAATTGGAGAAAGCAGAGCTGAGTGCAGGATTTGTAAAATGAAAATAACCTTCAGAGCAGGGTTTTTTTTTGGTAACCACTCAGGATTTATTGTCAGAGGTGGGAGAAGTTCAGATCTTGTACTTGATTAAAAGTACCAGAGTGTAGGAATACTCGGTTACAATAAAAAGTCCTGCATTCAAAATGTTACAAGTAAAAGTACAAAAGTATAAGCATCAAAATATACTTAAAGTACCACCTGCAGAGGGATCTAGATTCAGGTGTTCTTTTCGCCATAAAGACCGCCTCGCTGCACATTATCCCTTGCATAAAGATAGATTGTGGGTCCCTTATAACATGTTGTAGCCTACACAGTGGAAATAAACATTCTGGTTACCTCAACATCAGGGATCTTATACATTAAACTCCTTCTGAATCAAACCGTCACGGTAGCCTTACCTTACAGATCCCCTCTTAAAATAGAAAAAAACACGTTACTTTACCAGCAGAGAGAAAATTGATTATTAAATTATTAATGTGACTAATAAAGAGCAGTTTAATTATTAAGCATTATTCTGTTGATCGATGTCATTACATTTGGTGAAAAGCACATAATGACTTGTTTAAGACTCGTTTTGTCAAAGTTTAGGACTTGGACTTGACTTGAACTTGCCCATCCTGACTTGAGACTTGACTTGGACTTGAGCGCAAAGACTTGAGACTTGACTCGGACTTGAGCGCAAAGACTTGAGACTTGACTCGGACTTGCAAAACAATGACTTGGTCCCACCTCTGCTTGATACTACAGCCATTGATAACACAGCATTAGACATATTTGGCAAACTCTTTTTTTTATTGTATTTCACACTATTTTTATCGTATTGTATTTTTGTCGATTGTTTACATTGTACAGTTCCTTAGACATATTTGCTATATCTTATCCCACTGAAAAGGCACTGCACCGACACCGTTAAAATATTGGCATAGTTCATCCCTGTGCTGCTTGGCTCGAGCTGGAATATTGGCGCTGTGTGGCAGGGTGGCCTGCCGTAGTTCAGGGTCTTGTCTCCATCTTCCTGGGACAGCTCTCGACACAGGTTCGGGAAAGCCCCCCTGAGCTTCTCGCTGTAGTATCCATGTTTTCACCCATTTAGTGCGGTTTCTCCTGATTTTTCGCTTCCGCTTCTTAATTTCTGCAGCCGCAAGCATCACTCCAATTGCTGATAACGCCAGTACCGTACGATACATGTTTTCGATCGACGAGAGAGTGAAAATGGAACCCAGACGCTATTTGTTGTTTGTTTATATCACGCAGTCTGTTCTTCTTCTCTCGGTGTATAACGCAGTCTGTCTTCCGGTTGTTGCCTCTTTTGAATGACGAATACACACTACCGCTGCCTGCTGGTAAGGACAGTTATTGCCACTCGTCGACTGAAGTCTTTGCGGTGTGTTCGTAGGCGGGCGGCGTAGCCGACGCAGGCGACGTAGCGGACGTAAAAGTCGGCACGCCTTCTGTACGCGTTCTTTGGTCTCAGGTTGGTGTGTAGCGGCCTTTAGACGGAAGCCGTCCTCCCGCCTGGTGGAGCTTCTGGAAGAGTCTGCAGAGGAGCTGATTAAAGAGAACCAGGTAAATGTTCTGCTTGATTTGTGTTAAAATGTGTCTGCTGTTCTGTTTGTACATGAATATCTCTATTCTCTAAAGGTAAGTACATCTTGCCAGTATGTGAAAAACCTCTTCAGTCTCCAGTTTTTAAGTTAACATTTAGATCAAGTACATTGGAATCTAATTTTACTGTATAATATTTATATATATTTTCAAACTTACTCAATTTCAATGTTTAATTTTCTGATTCAAAATGTGTTTTTCAGGAGAATTGATAGTTTGAGCCTGTAGAACCCAATCATTTAATCAGGTTTACTTCCTGTTGGGAACAAAGCACACATTTAATAAACTGAGCTTCCTTACTTGTAGTCATACTTTGACCATAACAAATAAGAGTTAATATAAATTCCCATATCCACACTGTAGCTACTGCATATGATAAAAAAAGCCCTTTGAACCTTTTGAAGCTCACCCCATCCCCTCTGCTTAAAAAGAACATGTAAAATCAATGGCTACTTAAACACTAAATTAAATAGCTAACTCAACCCAATCAGTTTTAGTAAATTCACAGAAAAGTTTACAGTACTGTATGTTAACACTGATTTACATGTTTTGACAGAATGGAGGCAAAGATATCGTGGGAAAAGGACTATGCTGAGTGTGTCGTGAAGCTCCATGTCCCCCATGAAGTGCAGCAAAAGAGGGACGCCACACCTCCCAACGTGTCCATCTCCATCGAGGTATCGGCGGTGCTATTACGTTCTCAAGGGTTACTACAATTACTACAGGGTACTTTTTACGTGTAATACTCAAACAGCATGTAGCTAATTATACTTTTACTTAAGTAACATTTTCTTTACCAGACTTAATAGAGTATTCTTACAGTGTGGTATGAATATTTTTACTTAAGAAAAGGGCCGTATACTCCTTGGACCTCTGAGTGACAGTATATCAATGTGTTTCTGTGCATGCTTTGTTTAATTTAACGGATGTATGTATAGTATTTGTTAAAATCATTGTAAACTGTAGATTAATCATGGCTTGTATCAGACAACAGAACAAAAATAAATGTGTTTGTGTTGTTTTGGTCAAAAGGACACATAGTGGGTAAAAATGGTAATTACAGTGCTTTGAGTTATGTGTTGTACTTTCAGTGTTGCCGTAGTTAAGCAGAACTCGTCTCTTACATGTATTTAGACGCACGGTTTTACTCTGCATTGTTGTCTAAGAAAACATATGCCTGTAAGTGTTTCTATGCTCTGTTGTTTCAACATTGTTAATGAAGAGTATGTGTGAGGGATACATTGTTAAATGGTGGAAATATTGCAACGATGTATGCTAACCGCTAGCCTTTCAATGTAATTTCCCATAGGGGTTAGCATGAAGCTAATGCATAGTTTATTATATGGTTAACACACGCGGGATATGTATGATATGTTAAATGATTGCTATGCTTGAAATGAATGTACATGTTCTTGTGTGTCCAGTTGTACAGTGCTTTCTGAGCAAAACTTTCAAACGGAACTTCTGAAGCAGTTTTCTTCCTGTTGTCTGTCTGCCCCGCTACGGGAGCGGGGGCAGAATAGTGTTGTTTAAAAGTGTCTACTGTTTCATGTTTTGTAGTAGCCTTAGTGTAAAACAGTTTTATTGAATAGAATTGCATTTGATGATACTTAATAATTATATTTAAATATTACCTACATATTTATTAAATGAAAGATAAGAATAGCAAGTAAAAATAAGCTGAAAAGCCAAATATTTTTTACTGGAGATTTGTAATAGGTTCCGCCATTAAATCTTAAGTAAAATCTACGATACAATAGTAAGTAAAATGTACTTACAAAAACTGTGTGTGACAGTAAAGTTTACTTAAGTGCCTTTAGTAACAAACACTTCTTAACTGTAAGTAGAAGCTACTTGAAATATACATTGTTAAATGTACTTAGGTTTTCTGCGTGCGTTTTCTTACCTCGATTTTCCTAAGTAAATCTTACTACCCGTTTTTTTCAGTGTACTCTTTTTTTAAAGGGACGATATTTTTCAAGTGTTCAAAAGGGGTCTGGTTTTACTCACTGGGCTAACTTTAGAACTTAATTCAGAGCAGATTAACCCTTCACGAATTCTGTGTCACGTTCACAGGTACTAATTTGAACCCAAGAGCATGACACAGATACAAACAATGTTCAAAAAGTTGAGTTTAATCAAGTTGGGAACAGGCAGGGTCAAAACCAGGAAATCCAGCAGTCACGTAAACAAATCCGATCAGGGAGCAGGCAGGAAACTTGAGGTCCAACATCCAAAACAACTATAAATGTGTCGAACTTGTGACATTCTGACCTAAACAACTCATGTATTTTTTCCACAAGACTAATGATAAAACTTTCTTAATCAACACACAGCCAGAGAATAAAAGTGTCTATTCGCCCTATTTCTATATTTAGTTGTAGTTAATTAAGCTACACTTTCTTCTTTATACAGTTTGATGGGGAGAGAGCTCAGCATTTTTACATCAAAGACGTTTGTTCTTGCATGGTTTTACAGACCACTGTCGTAAAACTTGAAATAAAAGTGTGTTCTGGAAAAAATGTAAACAAATTAATTAATTTATTACAGATGAAATGTTGGCCTTATAACTTGTTTTGATTTTCCTTAGTCAGTCTTTGAGTTATTAAAAAGACATTTTGAGGATTAGTTGTGCAATCACCATGAACATTTTCCTTTTTCAAGAAAGTAAAGTCTCTGATGAGTGACTCTTTGAAGACAGAAATGCTTACATTTGTAATGATTAAATAATTGACCAATGTATTAGAAACAGTTTACTTTGACATAGTTAGAAGTGTACAAGAGCCCTGCTTTTCACTTTTCCAGTATATGTATCAAACAGGTGCCCCAGGTTGGAGTCACAGTTGGAATGTTATTTTAGTGAGTGCTGCATAAAAAGTCAGCGACGGCAATTTGATACCTATATGGGCTACATACTGAATAAAATAAGTTTTGTTTTGAGTACCAAGATTTGGCATCAAGTAGAAAGTAGTGTCAGAAGTACCCAGGTATTTTATCTTGGTAAAACTATTAATACACCAATAGCATTATAAAGGCCAATGTGACTGATTGAGTTCATTAGATATTGAATATACAGGCCAGTTGATGATAGACAATAGGTTAACATATCATTTTTTATATAATTAAAAGCTACATTTTCATCAGTTCTGAGATGCACTTTGACCACTGTTTATCTGAATACAAACTAAGGCGCTCTCAAACAAGATTGGTCAATACTAGTCTGAGTATAAACATACAAAAAAATAGTAACTAGAACACTTCCAATGCCAAAATCTTGTCCCTTTGCCTAAGTTTATGTAGGTATCTGTTTGAAGAGATTTGAAGGTGTGTTTGAAATATCTCATAGAAATAAAGATTCAAGTCAAGAGATTGTCTTTGAATATAAAATAAGCTTTTCTGAAGAAAAGGATCCAAACATTACAGAATCAAATGTTCACGGCAAGAGTCTGCAAAACATAGGATTGTTTTATTTGGGAAAGAAGGACTCAGTACTTTCCCACTCTCATGTACACAACACTTGAATAAGCCAAACACATTAAATGGACATTTCTATTACAGTTCATCCTATCTAATATTAAAATGTCCAATACAAAGGGGAATTATCTTAAGTAAACTGTTGACAACTCATAGACATCTAAAACATGATATGGAGACACTAAACAGTGCTTTTTTCATTGTAAAAGTTAATGAGTGTGATTGGAAAGCACTCTGTTAATATTAATAAACATTTAATTTAATACATTAATCATATATGTTATAAGATCATTACCTTGTAACTAGTTGAGTAAAAAAATCATAATATTTAGCTTTTAAAGATAGTGGAGTAGAAGTATAAATTAACGTAAAATGGAAATATTAGAAATTGTACAGTATTAAGTGCAGTACATACATAAGTGTACTTTCTTGTTTTCTTACACCAATCCCTTATACCAAAAATATCTATCTTTTTCATAATAGATCAAATTCTGGACGTATAAAAGCTGCTCTTAATGTCTGCTCTCTCGGCTGCTTTCTCACGCATGTGAATAAGTTATTCAGATTATTAAAAATAAATATGTTGTGTCTCGTCAAATTTGTTAGTTATGTTTATGTGTTATGTCTGTCTTTTCATGTTATTTCACGTCTTGTCATGTCTGTGTATTTATGTCATATCATCTCTCGCCAAGTCCCCGTGTTTCATGTCATGTCTCGTTTTCCATTTCCTGTTTTATTTTGTACTTACCTCTTGTCTCTCATTTCAGGCCCTGTTACTTCCTCCCTTTGTGTGTTTTCCCGCCCTCGTCAGCGTCTGCCCCACCCCTGATTGTTTCCACCTGTTCCCACTCACCTCATGTTTAAATAGTCCTGTCTCCCCCTGTCCTGTGTCAGTTCGTCTTGTTTGTTTCCATGGATGGTCGTGCCAGGCTTCAACAAAGAGAGAGGATCATTTCCAGTCTAGTCAGGTTTTGTTATTACGTTATTTTTGTAAACTTAACTTAAACTTAAGTTCTCTTTTTGTTACGCTTGTTTTTTCCTCCTTGTGAGCACTTTTTGTTAAATCCAGTACCTACTCTGTTTAGAGGGATTTTCAGTTTTCTTGAAATTAAAAAGATTCGTTTTGCTACATTCAAGACTGTCTCTGGGTCGTGCATTTGGGTTCTCCAGTTTGTGTTAAGGTCGTGACAAAATACTTAATCTTGGGAAAATATATCATGTATGTATTCAAAAGAAGCCTTTTAATAATGCAGTTAGCGGCACTGACCTGACATACATGATTGTACATTAGTAGCTTTTAACATAATGTCATATTGGTTATTATGGCCCTAGTTTTACTTGGTATTTGATCAAAAGTAATAAAACAGTGGTCAGGAAATAACATACAAGGTTTATATACTCCAAGCTTTTAAAGCATTTACTAAATCCAGCCGAGATTAAGTAGGTTTTATAACAACACTGCTGAAAACATCGAGGTAGATGCTGCTTGCTGTGTAGTGGCCACAAAACTCAATTTTTGTCTTCATACATATGCAAGGTGCATTTTAGCATTCTGCTTTCTGTTCATTTGTCTGTCCTAAAACATTTTCATCACCAGCCATTCAAATGGTCTTTCCCTAATATAAAAGCCAGTAAAACAAGATTTAGTTGGATATTAAAGTGATATAAAATGTTGAACACTCTTTCATGCTTTTAATGAAAACCCACTCAGCTGTATGCGGTCACAAAGCTTGCACATTGTTTATGTTGGCATCACAAACCGTCATAAAAATTAGATTACATGGAGTATATGATCCCCTACATTTTTCTCTTTCTGCTTCACCTTTCCCAGCTTCACAACAAAACAGATTTCTCTGATCTAATTGAGTCAGGCCTGAATTTTTGCCCACATGACGCCACTCCAGAAAAACCAGAATGCCTAAAGACTTTTTTAAGACAGAGCAACTGTAAACATGTCGTGCTCCATGGATGAAGCTGCCCCCTATGACCCGTAATTGCCATCAATAGCCTTCGGTGAATCAGTGTAATTTTAAATTTGGCTCACCATTTTATCTCTGAGCTTGTCTTTGTGTCTTTTATTCAGAAGCTTCAGATGAAATAAATCATGTTTGAATGACAACAGATTATACACTGCTCCATGTTTTAATACACGTAAATGAAAACTGACCACTTACTTTGCAGGACTCTGTTTAATCACCTAAAGATGTTGATGCTGCGTGACATAATTAAACTCTGACATCAAATCTGCCTTCAGCCTGTCAAACTCTGATGATGCTGAGAGCTAGGCTTCTGTTTCTGTTGGGCGGTCTTACACTAATGTCCAGAGGGATCAGTACAGGCTGTCTAGGAGCTTCATTAAACATCAACTGCAATGATGTATGAGTGCCTTTCCTGGAGCCTCATCCTCCTACAGGTTATTCACTGCGTTCCCAAGAGACTTGCATGAGGAATTAGAGAGGAGAAGCTAAATCCTCGCACAGTACATTTTCTCCAACAGTGCTGTATAAGGGTACTTATACAGCCTGTAAAACTTTTGTATACATGCACAATGATTATTATTTGCATAAAGTTGAATTCAAATACAAAAATATCTGATAAATGTGCTTTCAAAAAGCTTCTTTGTATATGAATGTCTAAGGAAATGTATGACATTATACTTACAGATTGTCAAACGAATGTGAGCATAGAGTTGCTTCTGAGGCGGTTTTGAAATGTGCTAAGACTTAATTGCTCATGTCTTTTTTGGTCTCTTTGTAGTCTTTTTGTGTGTTTTTGTAGTAGTTCCTTTCTGGTCATTCTAAGACTCTTCCTGGGTTGTATGTGCTTCTTTGTGTTATAAGTGGGTGGCCCCTGACCCATTGAACCACTGTTTGTATGTCTGCTATGCGTGTTCAGTATTCCATCAATAGACATAGCAGATAAAGTGTAAGATAATGTTACACTGGCAGCCGTGGTACCCCCAGATGTGTTTCGACAAGAGGTGGAGGAAATATTCAGATCCAGAAAGAAGCAGGTCTACTGTAATAATACATTGTTTGAATTACTGACAACCTCCTTTAATGTTCTTGAGAAGCATCTGCCGGATCTGTGGGGTGAGCAGCAAAAACCTTCCTAATGCTGTGAAACACAGCACCTGATCTGCACTCCTACCGTGAGACACAGATATGCATCTGTAAAATAAAACCCTGTCAAAACGTCTTATGTTCAATGCACCGCAGGGATTTTCAATTTTTTTCTCTGACCTTTGTTGTCACCTTTTTTTAAAGCGGTGGCACATTTCTGCAGGAATTATGTAAATGAGAAGGTATCCAGTAGTGAGGATAAACATAGCTCACGGAAATCTTTGTGCTCCACTACTGAGTAAGGCACTACATCAAGGCAAATCAGGTCTCCCACCGTGTGTGTGACTTGCAGTGTGGAGGTTTAGAGGAAATGCTGCTTTAGATGTGATAGCTTATGTAAAACTTCAGATGCAATGGTGTGGCATATCTGTGTAATAGTTGGATGGCAATTTGATGCTGTAACCACAAGTGTGTTTACATCGCAGATGTTGACAGATGTTTATAACCCTCATCTCTCTTCTGACTCACATCATATACATTTGGCAAACGTCCTTGGTCGAAGCTCCACTGACAGTGAAGTGCTCTCAAAACTGCTGGTATTATGCCATTTATGGTAGAGAAGAAGTAAGGAGGATGTTTGTAGCATCTGCCTGAAGTGATACTACTGTACATGCAAAATTGTCATTAGAGCATTAAACGCTAAAAAAGGCTTGGAGGTCAGCCCTTAAAGAAAGCTGCGGTGGTTCATTCAATGTTTAAATGCTCCATTTGTCAATGGGCATGTCTTGTCTTTGAGTACATTGATTATTGTGACGTTCTTTTTTAAAGTTACAACAAAAGGTAGCATGGGGATGGGTGTGAGAACAAAATGTAACACTGACATCAAAGCTCAGGGAAAACCCACTGTCATAAGAAAATATAAGGGGAAATGATAAACATGAAGGTTGTGTTTTTGAAAACAGTGTGTCTGTAAAGCTTGTGGGTAATAACAGTGTACATAAAATATAAAAATCAGTTCCAACCAAGTGCTTTTTACATGCTAAGTTATTCCACCCCAAAACTGTTACAAAGAATAACGTATTCAAAACATATGCAGGTGTAGTAACTGATGTGTAAAAAAGGTGTTGAGAAAAAGGTAGGCTAATCAATCCATAGAGAAAGCACAACTTCAAGTTCATTCTGTATACTATCCGATCCTATACTCGTCAGTAAAAGCCAAGTACAATCCATAATATAAGTATATTTGATAAGTTCATAAAAAGCATACTGAAAGCATACTCTTATTTTTTGTTCAAACGAAGTATACGGATAGCACAAGTCAATAAACTTGTTTGTATAGGTTATCATCATGTGCATGTTAGCATGCTGATGTTGGCATGTAACTCAAAGCACTCCTGTGGCTTTTCTAGCAAGGACCACGCCACAACTATATAATATTTAATGATGTATGAAGCGACAATGAATGGATGTGGAGGGCTTGATGAAGGTCGATGACGAATCACATTTGTTAGGCTGGTCTGAGAGGACCTAAGCTGAAGCTTGCAGAGGCAGACTCAGGCTGGGGATTTCGTCTCTGACGCATTTCCGTTCGGAAGATCACGAGCCCTCCTGACGGTACCTAAAAAGAGACATTTCGAAGGATAAAAAAGGCACATACATTACACATACATGTTTATCATGTATGTGTAATGAGCTTTTAGGCCGAATTTTTGATAGTCATGTCTTGTGTAAAGTTGTTACATTTTGTGTATTCCAGAGGATTTTTAGGAATGTTGTAAACAAATTCCATTTGAATAACATCTATGCACTGCTCTTTGATTTAGGAAAATAACCAGCTAAGAGTACAAAATAAAAGTCAACCTGAGCCTTTGCAGGAGTGCATATTGCGAGGCCTTTTTTTGTGGATTGTGTTCTTTAATTATAATGATAAAATTATGTTGTCTGCTAAATATGTACAGTACATAGATAAGTTTAGCCATGCTAACTCTATGATTTGCTTACATATCTCAACAACAAGGCTATTGGATGGTTATGCATGAGGTTTGACACAAACACTCATGTTCCCCGGAGGGAAGAAATCTATTCAACAGTTATGTCCTGATTTACCCCGCATCAAATGAGGACAGTTTCAACCAGTTGCATAAATGTGTGTGACTTGGGGAAGGTTTACTTTGCAATTATCATGTAATTCATTCCTTACATGGTAAATCCAACTAATTTGTTTAGTATGCCATGTTCCGAGGGAGGCGTGTGGTACAGTGGGTTGTGCGTTGGAGTTCGGATCAGGGGTTCAAACCCCACTGCAGTCAGCATGTCGTTGTGTCCCTGGGCAAGACACTTCACCCCAAATTGCTCCTGTGGGGATTGCCCACAGTATTGAGTATGTAAGTCGCTTTGGATAAAAGCATCTAACAAGTGACATGTAATGTAATCTAATGTTCCAGATGTTTTTTTCTTAATGTTGCAGTGCAGAAACCTCCCAACATGAATGACATTTCATACACATAAGTGTTCATGAGTGCTGGCAGCCCATTATAATGTGTATGTCAAGGTGGTGGATGCGTGGGTTGCATGGCCAGCTTTCACAAAATATCCACATAAATGTTGAAAACTTTGTAAAAAACCTTGTTATATTTGTTTAGATTCCTTATTATTCTGACTGAGAGAAGGTTGCTAGGGATACAGTATAACAGTTGTATGGCAACCCAGTCTCATGGCATCTCGTGTTATAGTCACGTAATGTAATCTATTAATTCGTGTTCACCAACACGATTTTCCCATAATTTTTTCGTGTCACACAGAACGATTTTAAAAGCAATGTATTTCTATTGGTAGTATGTTTTGTGCCTGCACAAAATAATAACAAATTAAAAGGAAAAAAAGATTTAAAAAATACAGATTTCAGTATTCTGAGCCCCATTTATTTTCCTCACGGACGGCAAAAAAGGTCCGACATTATACAATTTAAAATAAAAACAATAATCGTGGCTTGATATTGAGTAAGAAAATATTTGTATGAACCACACAGCTTCCGGTCTCCCAAGACCCGACGGACAAAAAGACGTGGTGCAGGCACGAAACATACTACCAATAGAAATACATTGCTTTTAAAATCGTTCTGTGTGACACGAAAAAAAAATTGTGATGGGAAAATCGTGTTGGTGAACACGAATCAATAGATACAAATTTATTTCGTGACTATAACACGAAATGCCGTGAGACTGGGTTGTATGGTCCATACAGCACACATACATTGCTTTTTAGCAAGATTGAAGAAAATCGGATGTTAGATCGATCAGCTGTATTGCTGTATTTTCATGTTTGTCTCTTCTTTATTGATTCCTGGAAATTCTGTGACTTTATTGTGGTAATACAAGACTGGGTTGCGACAAATATTAGGACTATCAGCTTACACAAACACTCACACAGACACCCCCCTAACACAATACCATCAAGGTCCAGCAATGGAAAAGAAGGAAACTCATTTCTAACCGGTAAATATGATATCTGGAAAGTGTCACTTGTCTTGTCAGCCATCCAGCCGACGTTGTTTACATTACTCTCGTCTGTCGCCCATGTCACATCAGCCTGAGTGAAATAGGAACTATCATTTACATAATGTGTCATCCCGTCTGAGCACAAGACAGTCGTACACAATCTGGCAATCTGCATTTTATGGGAACCACTCCCCTGGCTCCAGCAGGCCAATGGTCTGGTACCCTGACAGAGAAGAATGCACTCTACTGTACAGAGCAGTTCCCCTGCGCAACACAAAGCTTCAGCTGCAGTTACACATACTCAAATGGAACTTTATCTACTAATACTGCATCAAGAAAATATGATTCATATCGTTTAGCAAGCAAAGATATTGATCAAGGTCGAGTTGCCCTTACATTTTCCTCTGGCCAGGATATGTTATGATTGGAATATCATCTTGTTTCCTAGTTCTCATCAGTACATTTGCTGCAGCATTCTGGATCTGAGCCTTAGGCAAAATACTGAGACAGCTTAATATCTAAGGAAATATAATAATCTAGCAAAGAAGTATCAAATGCATGGAATAGTTTTCTGCATTGTTTAAAACTGGATTTGCATGATTTTTGCAATGTTATATATAATTATGGTCATTATGAAATAAGGAATGATTTATTTAATGAGTTCTAGAATAATGTCTTACAGCCCCTGGAGTGATGTTCTTTTTGTCCGGTCCTCCTAATAAAAATAATGGTATTATATTATAAATACTGTAAAACAACTGTTTTTTAATACTGACCCTCTGGTTTGGCGTCCTGTTAAAATTGTGCAGAGCACAAGGTTGAGCCATAAAGGTTTTCTATGTTGTGGCCTTAACAGTCATAAAGGGAATAATGTGTTTGGAGATAAAAAAGGGATGATTCCGTAAGGAGGATGTAGTTAAAGTTAACATCACTCAATGGGAAATGTCTACATATCTCCAGGGACTTCTGTGTTTTTCTGTGGCTGACATTGACAATGCACTGCAGTTTAAGCAGGGACAATGGAGCGCCATGGGCAGCGCCTCCTAACACAAGACACATAGCTTTGAGAGTCACACGGCTGCTGCCAGCCATTCATTCAAAACAGCAGAAGACTCAGATGCGCTAAAAAACTGATCTCAAGTCGACGCAGCCATACAGCCTTTAAACCAGCTGATTAACAGCTGATTCATACTTTAAAGCTGTCTTCTGTTTCATGACATTTCCTGCAGTGGTGATGTAATTATGGTTTGTTTACAATACATGCGCATATGGTGACACACCATGTGTTAATGATGAAGATTTCAAGCTGAATGTTACCACAGTTGCTTCTAAATGAATTAGGCTCTGGTTGCACAGTTGTGTCTTCTATGAAAGGTTTTTGAATTTGTGTTCAGGGATTAACATAAAATCTACAAACTCAGACTCTAATTCATTTGACTTAAATCACAGTTATAATGTTAAAATGTTTTAACGATGCAACAAAGCTGTAACGACATGTGGTCTAATGCCACCTAAAGACAAAACTGTGGGTGAGCTAGTTTTTACCATGGCAATAATGAACACTCATAGGCGGGACCAAAAATCCTGCAAACCTGTCCTCTTTCTGGCTGCATTTACAACCAGCCCACTCAGTCTGCTTTAGCATCATGTGACGGATCTCACTGAATTGTTGCATATCAAACATTGTCATGTCCGTACAGGCAGTGTTTTTGCCAGTACTCACTACTACTACTAATATTTTTTTATTTACATTTTATTTAACAAAGTGAAGCCATTCTGTCCAAAAGAAAATCTGGAAAGTAATTATTTTTAAAATGGAAAGAGGAAAAGTAAATATTTTCACACAAATGTTGCTGCTATTTAACTAGTTATTTAAAATGCAATCCTGTATCACATACACACCTTAAAGTGTACAAATTGCTGTTTTAGGAAGGTGCATAGGGTGTTGGTTTTGGAAAAATACAAAAATTGTCAGATGCAGTCCACCAATTTGGGACATGTTACTGCGTTACTAAGAGCTAGTTTAGATTAATATAAATATTTTGGTTTCAGGATGAATATATACATAGATCGACATTTTCTTTATGAGCCAGGTGTTTTTCGTGGGTTTCGGGGAAGCGTCGCTTCAAAACATATTCACCATAAAAAAGAAATTCTGGCAAATCTGACAATAACTCTCTGAGAATCGCCCTCCATCTGTTACACCCATAAGTAAATACATGTCTCTGTTGATTGATTGATATCTGACACAACTAATGGTGATAGCGTTGTTTTAGAAGGGCGACTGTCAATCAAATGCGGGACATCGGCTAAATGTGTGGGACAAATGATAAAAATGCTGTTCAGTCCCGCACAAAGCAGGACACCTGGTCAACCTACCTTTATTACAGTCCTGTTGCTAATTACCTCTCTTGTTGCAGAGAAAGTTGACAGGAATATGCTTCCTCTGAGAAAAAACGAGTCACCATCTGCTTTATTTAACCCACTAGTAGGAGCATCGAGGAGGGCATTATGTGTGCCAAGGTGCCTGACCAACAAATAGGGATTACTGAGATGAAGATAACATGATCCCTCACTGACTTCCCACTTGCAAACACTGCCATTTGTGCTTGTTGGGGTGATAAGCAAGAGTCAACACCCCATTAGCATGAGCTGTGGCTGCCAAATATGACATCAGAATGTTGCAACACAATGACAGAAGAAGACATGTGAACAGTGTAAACATTTACAGAAACAGTTAGTTGCTTTTACGGATGATAAACTCCATTAATAAGACCCAAATGCAGAAGACAACAACTTTGCTTTTATTTCAGGCTTGGTCCAGGCAAGGCAAATCAAAACAGAACAGATCAGAACGTTCTGAAACACAAAGAACACAAATCCAATAGTGAACAAAGAAAAAAAACAAAGTGAACAAAAGCAAGCTAGGAAAGATGATCGAAACAGGTGGGAAAACACACAATGACAGGAAGTAAAAACAGACAGAAATAAATATTTCGAGATAAAACGGACCAAATCAAAACCGAAAACTACCATCATGACAGTTAAGGCCCTTTCACTTGAGGTAAGCCCTTTCAGACCACATTCATTTAATATTTTAAACTCAATACAGTGTAAAATAGTTAAACCTCAAAATATTTTTTTAGGGAGGCATAATCATTGAAAAAAAAACAAGGTAAAGATAGCCCCTATAGAAAGCTAGCCACTAATGTTATTGTTTGATATGTCAAATAATTAAGGACTTCTCCATTAACCAAACACAATTAACAGTGGTTTCTACAGTATTGAGGTAAATGTATGAATTAGTGAAAGAAGCAACAATTTGAATTTATTTGTATAAAGTGATATGCTCATTAGAGCAATCTTAATTGCGGTTGAAGCCACCATTTCCATGACGTTGCTAAGATAGTCCAGCACAATTAACTTTTAAACCATTAAGAGTGCACCATCTGGGTCCTCATCGTGCATAGCATTTTGCTATATTGCTCATTGTGAATGCATTTTTGCATTAAATAGAACAAGTATAAGTACACAAGTATGCAAATTGAGACACGGCATCTGTGTCCCTGGCTCTGCTGATACTGATGCACAAGGAAACCCTTTTCTCCACGATATAGTGTTATTTAACTCACACACACACATACACACACACACACACACACACACACACACACACACACACAGTACACTCGGTGCCAATGGTGGACCCTTAAACATTGCCATTGTCAGAGAGCAGGGATTTTTAAGTAAAGTAAGCAGACATCCACTGCTTCTGCAGATGTGTCTATTCATGACTCCATCTTTGCAATTTTCACATTACTAGTTACTCAAAAACAAATAAAGTTCACCCCCACTGCCTCACACAAAGTGATGATTACATTGTGGCTTTGACATTTGAGGCAGTACCTTGCCAAGTCCCCCAAAACTCATTGCTCACCCTGTCCATTACCTCCCGTAATGACCCTATTCAGAGACAGCGGGACCCAGCCTCGGCCCGGGGACCCGGCAATAATCCCCTGCATTAATTAGATGACCCCCGGAGACGGAGGCTGCTGCTGCATTGGTAGGCACATTGACAGGCTCTCTGCTTATTGTTTATCGCTGGCTGTAAAGTGTCCAGCAGTGGGAGAGATGGGGGAGATCAGAGAGAGAAGGAGAGGAAGTGGGTGGGGGTGGTCGGTTGGTGGAAAATCAGGCCAGATTGAATGGCAATGAAGTAGAAACATCTTTTTTCTCCACCACAGTGTTGCTAAGTGTTCCTCTTTAAATGCATACTTTCTCACATTCCACAGAAATATAATAAAGTTCATTACAGCATGACTAATGCTGGATTGAATACATGATTTGATTATTGACTCTTTGTTGTTGACTCAACATAGGCTGCATGTCTAGTTTCATGGTCTGCATTATGTACAATTTGGAAAAATCAATTGATGGAAAAATCAAAGAGGACTACTTTTTCTTGCCCCATGATAATTCTTGTGTTGTGTTGAAATTGGCTATTTACTCTTATTAGGAATTTGATAAAAAGTGGTCGGCAGAATACTGTAACACCAACTGTTCATGAATTACTGGAAAAACCAGCAGATTTATACTGTTTACATTCTACTGTAAAATGCTGTATAACATCTTAAAAGAATAAATTGTTGAAATAAATTAGAATAGAAACACTGTCGGAAGTCAAAAGACTTAGAAAAAAGAAATTGATTGTAGAAAAACGTGATTCTAAAAATTCTAACAGACCTTAAGGTTTGTATGGAAAAGGCTTTCTGAAGTTAAATGAAATAGTAATTGATTTTTTGAAAAAGGTAATCAGTTAACATAAAGAAAAATCATGACATATACCGATGAAATAACATTGTTACGAGCTGTGTAATAGGGCACAACATTTTTTAAGAACATTAAAGGAACATTTGGATTCCCTGGCATTTAAGCTATTATCTTCACTGTCTTTAAGACCATCAGACTTAATTGAGAAAACCATTAATTCTACGTCTCAGCACATGGAAGTTGCTTGTTTTTTTGTTTGTAGTTAGTTCATATTCAGGAAAGAGAGACGATAACACCAACAAACTAATCGATTGATTCAGCAGTAGACCAGCAACATTTGTGTTTCTCCTGGGTTGATCTTCCACACAGACCTCCTAATATAACTATCACTAATAACTACCAATAAAATAAACATTTCAGCAACCATATCTCAGATCTCATCTCTTACATTTTAGATTTGACAGCCCATTGCCATGTCAGGTCGCCAGTCAATTTTTCCACAGTCACATTTTCAAAGCATACTACGATATACTGTTTGTGGCTGTCAGGTATATAGGAAACACACTTTAGATTCCACAATATGCAAGTAAAATATTCAACATTAATGTTAAATAATCCCATTTAAAGGGCTAAACATGAAACACACAGTTGTGCTCTTTCAAGGAAGTAATAGTGAAACAAATCGATGGAAAAAACACTATATTTTATTTGTCTCATTATTTATGTGTCTGGCTCTGAGATTTGGAACTATCTCTGATACCCGAAACATCCTTGAAGAAAGAAACATGATCATGTAGAAAATGGAAATTGGCCTCATTGACCAGCTCTAGTTAATACAAAAAAAGTGCCTGAAGAGAAAAGGGAATGCAGGACATTGTTAAAAATACAAACCCTTCCTTCCTGTTTCTGTGCACACCCCCAAGCAAAGTATGCCAACATGTTTGACTTAATGATACCCATTCATGCAGAGATAAAATTATGCTGCTGTTGATCCGTTTCCCTTCTTTTTTTTTTTTTATAAATGATTTGTGGAAATACACACAGTAGGAGGAAGAAAACACTTTGCCAAAACATCTTTGTGGTTTATAGACGGATACTTTCAGTATTCAGAAAAAAGCAAAAAGCAGAGAATGAGTAAAAACAAATGAGTGAAATTGTACTCGAGACAACATCTAGAAGTGGTGAAAAAGAAAACCCAGACTTAAATCTTGCATAATATGAGTGATAACCTGTATGCGTTCAAGACCATCAACATGCCGCACACTCGCACTGCTGATGTTAGCATGCACAAAACCCCTGCTGTTTATCAGCAGTGTAGGAGCACAGAACCATCAATCCCCATCAAAACATACCACACACCAATATATACAGTATATAAGGTTCTTGTATTGTTGCAGTGTATACAGGCAAAGCTTCACTGATAACAAATAATGTCAATCATAATTCTTGTTGTCAACAACTGTATACAGACAACCCGAAAAATGATACGCTTATTAAAATAATGTGTGTTCCATTCCTCCCCCATCCCATTTCATAAGGCCTGATGAATAAAAAAAGCCACAAACAAACTGTAGCAGTGTAATGCTGCGTTCACACCGGACGCGATGCGATGTTTGGGGGCGGCACGATTACATGTAAAGTCAATGCAGAGACGCGGACAGACGCGAATTAGCTCCGACGGCGCGCATGAAGTGGTGGACGCGAATTCCGCGGCGCGATTGAGGCGATTGAAGGGGGCCACGACAAATGCTCGAGTTCAATTTTTTCAACTTGAGCGTCATATTCGCGTGACGCGATCTCGCGGTAACCAATCAGCGGTGAGGATCTCAGCCTGCCGTCACTGACGTTCAACCAGAAAACATCAGCCGTTAGCTGTTAGCAGTTAGCAGTTAGCACACAGAGCTCACAGCTCCTCATATCTGTTCAGAAACTGGACAAAAGTGAAACAAGTACAAACCACAGACTGTCTCTGTCATGGCGAATACAGTCGCTGGTTTATTTATTTCTGTAGGCCGTTGTTATGAGTGTGGACGGAGCATATACAACGTTAGCTTAGCCTGGTCGACCCGATATTCATTCAGAAAACAAGCATTTTAAAAGGTTTTTCGCCTGCCGTCTTGTCTGCAGACTTGTCAAACATTAATTCATGGTTTTTACTAACCTGTATCAGTATGTTGTTACTTCGGCATCATTTAGAAACGTGTATTACAATTTAATCACGGTAAAATATGTTCATTTTGTTGTAGTTGTAGCTCCCGAGCCAGCGAGTGACGCGAGTAAACACAGCTGACAGCCGCGGTGAAACTCGAGCGTTTAGAGCGATGCGATAGGAGCGATTAGAGCGAAGCGAATATTCGCATCGCGTCCGGTGTGAACGCAGCATAAGAGGTTTGACCTTAAAACAAGTGTTTCTTTTTCATGGGTTTCAAATAACTGTATCCAACACCTTATCAAAATGCAGTGCTATGACCAGATCATTGTATGCAAATAGCTAAGTATGCTCTCTATGCTAAAAGGCCAGTTTCCTTCTTGAGATAATGAACATTTTCCGCCTATTACTTTTGTGAATCGTGATTTGGGAGGATGACATCCCTCAGCAACCCATCTATTGCAGACAACTTCCTCTTTAGTATTGTAGAACCACAGTCACAACTTTAACAAACAGAGCATACATGGACTATCAAACAGTACAGTCTTTCTGATCTCATGATCTATTGTCTGGGGCCTGAAAATAAATCCTATTAAAAACCATTGATCACAGTCTCATTTATAGCGTGAAAATAACAATCAAGGTTAAAGCAAAGGCCATACATGCAGAACTAAACATTGTCCTTGTGTGCGCAGCTCATGTTATTATGTATTGGATTTGTGTTCATATTTAAATCATACCTGCATTTACAAAGGCTCCATTTAATTCTCATTAGGGATCATCAGTGCGAAACACACAAATATTTACAGAGCTGCTCATGAACACACACACAAACACACACATGCCTGCAACTCTAACGTTCTCATGATTCACTTCTTGTGCTATCCATCAGTGCATTATCACGATGGGTGGCAAAGACTTATTGAATCCTTCCTACGAAGCTGTGGTCTTGCGAAGCACTCAATGACATTTGGTTGTGCGTCCCAACATAATTGGATGTACTCAGAAATCCCTCTTCAGAGGCTAATAAAGCACTGAACAGATTTCTGACACATTTTATGATTGCATTAAGTCGAAAAAAATGCTTTATGGTAGCACCTCAGCACAGGCTAAAGCCATTAATTGTTCAAGGTTTCACCTTACAGAAATGAAGTAGTGGAGGGTTTAATGGGCCTGGATCTGCAAATGTTACAGCTGCATGAAATTGGAACGTAATTATTTTTCCCCAATTAAAATATGACGGAATTATTCTGCTTAAATTAGGCGGTGGTATTTGAGAGCCTGGAGAGATGTATAGCTCTTTTCATATCTAGCTTTATTCAGGGCTGAGGATTATAATATATGACTGAACCCAAAAATGAAGGTGTGTGGTCAGACAGCAAGCTCAACCCAAGGCTTAGTCTCCACCAGCCGAACCCCCTTTTACTATGGAACACAGGAATGAATGTCAAATTAAAGTGATACTCCTTTTCTCTTCATACAAAGCAAAGTACATCGGAAAACAAGGTGTGAATATATGTGTCAAGCCAAGATGCCAACTTGTTTATCCAGCACCTTTCATAAATAGAATCTAGTTCCAGGTGCTGAATATTCACTGAATTAAAAAGGTAAATTAACATGGTAGACATGAAAAGGAAGGGATGGTTGGTGGTTGTTAATAACAGGTTAGGCCTTGTGAGACTGTAAAATGTGAATAATGTTTAGAATGACTATAAGGCTTTTGCTGACAGTTCTCCAAAATGTAAATGTTATAATGTTATAGTCATACTATACCAAGTCAAGGTGTGTAGGACTTTGTTTTGTTAGTGACGTTTAAAGTGTAATACTAACTACTTCAAACTGCTGTTCATTCATCTCCGGCCAGTCTTAACTACTACTGCCAGAGCTAATGACTTACAATGCGTACAATGGGATACAAGATCATCAGATGTACATAGATCTTACTGGTAGCACTGGTACAAGTGTGAAGAACAACTAATGGCATAAATACAATGGAACTATCTTAAAGATTCAAATTGTTCTGGTTTTTGGATCTCATTATAGCAGATTGATTCTGCCTTACTTGTTAATGACATATGGCTTTTCTATAATCAAGTGAAAAATAGTACAACAAATTCCCCAAACTGCAATATTTCCATTAAAAATACTTAAGTAATTAAACATAAACATTTGAAAATAGGTCAAAGACATTTACTTGATTACCAATATGTCAAGATAAGACCTGATGTCTCTAATGGAGCTATTGCTCATTTTGTGTTTTTCTAAATACATTTTTATCAATAACTATTTCCACATTTCACAAAGAATGTAATGGTAGGTATGGTATATTTATTTTGAGAATATATTGTGCTCATTTTCAGGTTCATATTTGTATTTTGTGCTTCTTCTCTGACATTTTTATATGCTTTATTGTTCAAAAAGGTCTTCATTTGTATCATACTGCCACCTCTTTTCACTCTCTATCAGAAACAAAAACACAGTCTGCTCTGATTGGTTAGCTGGCCAGCTCTGTTGGAATTGGTCAACCGCTTAGAGACCTGTTGGAAATGTCCCGGCCATTAGCATATCACGTACAATGTGTTAACCAATAGAAGCACGAACGTTACATAGTGATGTCACTATGTTACGAAAGTAAACAAAGAATTTCAATCGCTGCATTTCAGGCAGATTGTGGAGAGTGTGGGAAAGAAACTCGCAATGGAGGGAACAGACCATGTACATTCACCAAGAAAGTAATACATTAACAATGTTCTGCTGGTAATGCCTGTCTATTGCCTGGCCCGCCATTGTCAGGGTTGCCAAACTGTGTTAACTATTGTGTTGTTTTAAAATTATCCCATTATTGTTTTTTCACTTTACCTACAGTTGTGTTTTTCTTCAATCTGTGTTTAGTAGAATATATCATTATAGGAACCGCTCACAGTGCAGGGTATAATTATCACAGCTGGACATTCAGCCCTTGGATCATCCTTGTTTACGGCTGAAACGTAAACAGGTGGGTGATTAGTTTAGGAAGATTTAAGACAGATAAGGGAGGATTTACACTGTAAACTTAAGCACATAATGCCTCAAACATCTGCGAAAGTAGGAGGGACGGACACCTCAGGCCTACCTTATCTGAAAACGACTTCCATTCCATAGATCCAGTCTTAAAGTGCTAATGGCACATGGCCATCAGGATAACAATGATCAATTTAGCAGCCTAACCTGATGCTGCTGGAGATGGCTTATTGATGTCCTCACATTGCGTGCAGTAGAGAGGGTGCTGCTGGTGATTTAATGACAGATTGACTCGCAGGTTGAAGCTTGATCCTTTTAGAATGCTAAGTGGCATTACCTTATCATGCAGTGAGTTTCTGATAAACGCACACAATTGCGAAAATAAATCTCAAAGTTGCAGAGGCAAAGATTCAGGCTTGAAAACAAAACATAATTAGGCGAGCAAGCCAAAAAGACAGAATGGATGGGGGTGATTCAGACAAGAAGGTCCCCTATAAGAATTGTAGCATGAAGAAAATGAACAGATGCCAATGCGGGATATCTTGTGTAATTTAAAGCTGGATAGGTTGTTATTGTCCTAACTGCAATACCCTGTCATTTTGGGCTGCTGTTTTAAGGTGAGGCTGGTTTCATGAATCATCCCTTCATGCCCACACAGAGTACACACACACACACACACGCACGCACGCACGCACACACACACATACACACATATGCTCTCATCAGCCTTGGCTGTTGAAGTTCCAGGGCCGGTTGTTTCAAAGTCAGTATGTGCTATGTGTGCTTATTTTTGTCTTACCAAACTGTCCTCCCTCTCGTTTTGCCGGTATTCAATCAGAGAGCTAGGTCCCCAATCTGCAATCTTGCAGGGCGTAATTACCATGGCCACTGTAACAATCAGTTCCAGATACAGTGATCGAGAACAAGTTGGACTGTGTCAGTGTGTGTAGGTGTATGCAAAACTGCCTTACTGAGAGATGCTTCTTCTTAAAATGTTAAGATTTCTTTAAATGTTACATCATCTTTAATCATCACTCACAATATCTGATTTAATCATATCTGCAAGAAGGAATCTAGATGCTAACATTTGAGTTGTCTGACTGAACTTTTTTAGGGGAATTTGAAGCCTTATATATAGGGTTTTAACCCCAAATATAGCAAACCATTCTATCATGATCTATCAAGTCAACACAGTCTCACTCCCTGAACGTCCAGGAGCGACGCTTGGTCAGGGTCCTATGGCATGCAGTTGTAACGCGCCGAGTCTCCTTCAGCTTCATAAACGGATGCAAAGAGCTTTCAACTGATTGCAATGTATTCCCATCGGCGGCGGTATTTGACGCTCAGGGAAACGGTCCATGTCGGCGGCATTTAAAGGCAATGTGAGCATCCATTCCCATTGGATAACGGAGGATTTTACACCCGGAAGTAAGAATTCTCTTTACTGTCGATTGATTTTACAGTGATATGTGCACTACTCATCAACTCAAAAACACCAGATTATCCTTGTTAATTACACAACATTGATTGGTTTAAATTGTGTACAATGCTTTTGTATTTTTCCCCTTCGATTCGGAGAAACAAATATTTTTTCGGAGTTTAGGATGGCAGAAGACACTACACTACCCAGAATCCTCAGCTTTCGTTTGGGACTACAACATGTGCTTTGCTTCACAAACCCCGTGATTAGTCCTCAAGCTCTGTGATTGGATGTTGGAGTGGCAGTGCGCGAAGTTTACACGGAGCGTCAAACAGCACTTTGAAATGGAATGAATCCCATCGACGGCCCACTAACCAAAACAGGAATCGAACGTGTCCTACCCCCCCCCCCCCCCCCCCTTAGGTCACAGGCTCCTCCAACAGTGCAACACAATAAAACAGATACACAGAAAAAATAGTGCAAGTAAATACAAAAAAAAATAGTAAAATAGTAAAAAGTGAAATAGTGCAATAAGAGTCTATATACAAGTGATTGGAATATGATATATTTGACAAATAATTTCTAAGTAGCAGCCAGATGAATGTTATGGATGTTGTTTCAAAGTTCAGGTGTTTAATAGTCTTATGGCCTGTGGGATGAAGCTGTCCCTGAGTCTGGTGGTTTTATACACAACTACGGTGTAGTTATGCAATGATGACAAACTTGGGTCATAGGTTCCTCAACAAGACATCTATCAATATGTGTGTACCTCCACCATTAAACTGTCATATTCTGCACATTTCTTATTCTATCTACATACATCTTATAAGAGTATAATAAATATGTATAATATCGGTTAAAATAAGTGCTTCAACATAGTTAACATTGCAGGAATGTTGATTGTCAAGTCCCAAAACAAACCATGCAATATATTAAACGTTAAGTACTTTGTCAGGCTTAATATTTATCAGATACCCCCAAAGCTTTTTGCTTACATGTATTTAAAAGAAGACCTTAACCTAAAGTATTAATGTTTAAATAAAGCCTAATTAGTTTGTCTGTTTTGCACATCCTCCTATTAATATCTTTGTACATCCGGCACTAAACTGTTTTATTCTAGATATCATTTACAGTATCTTCTTGATATTTTCTATTCTATATTTCTATCATTGACCTTCTACTTTCCTCCTATTTTGTATGTACTCTTAATATTTAAATGTTTTCATAAAATATAACACATTCAAAAGTGCTTTACAAAAATGAAAGACATTAAGAAAAAGGCATTTTAAACAGTCATTAAAAAGCAACACAATCTACCTGCATTGCAATTACTCTAAACGTGTAATAACGTGCTTTAACCAGTAGGTGGTTTGTGTTAAAAAGCGGTCAAGTTTACAGTGTTAACAAAATAAAATATACTGCTGTTTCCGGTTTAGTTTACGACGGATATATTTTGTTATTGTTTTGATATTTGTAAGCGATGGAAAAAACCCACAGCAACACAGAAAAAAAAGTCTTAACATGACCCAGCGGTCTAGTAGTTAATAAAAAACAATAATATCAAAACAAAATATTACTACTAATTTTATTGTGAAATTAAAACAGAACGGTAAAAGAATAGTTTCCGGTCTATTCTGAGGCCCGATCTCTGTAGATCAGGGGTGCCCACACTTTTTTGGCTGGTGAGCTACTTTTGAAATGACCAGCTCACCGAGGTCTACCAACCAAAAATAAAATCCCAAATTGCAAGGGGCTGAATAACACGTTTTATTTATACATGGGATAACTACAACAACTCTATTTGGGTTCTTGAACAGAAACAAATAAATGAATACATAAAACTAAAAAGGCATGTTAACCTCTCTCTCTCTGTTTCTCTATCTCTCTCTCTCTCTCTATATGTTAAGAAACACATAACAAGCAGGCTAAGAAACCACTCTCCATGGTCCTGAAATCTTAAACATAAAACACAAATATAAGTACAAGGAATACAATAAACGAGTAGAACACTCAACTTAGACACCAGATTCAAATGGGTCCTATGAACAGTCTCTCAAAGTTATAATGATATATACATAGGTCCAATAGGCATTCTCTCTCTCTCTCTCTCTCTCACTCGAAATCTCTGGAGAAAATTGCCCCTACTCAGCCATCTTACGTCGGTGTGTTAAGAGGTCAGTGTGAACACAGTCGGCATCCTCCAGATATGCACGAAACAGCCGTCTTTGAAGAGGTCTTGCCCGAATAGAACAGGCCACTTTAAGTGACACATCCATGACCTCTTTCATGTTCAGCATTTTTGCACAAAGTGCGTGCTGGTGTATGATGCAGTGATAATTCAGAAAGTCAGGGAATGTGTCATCCTCTCTGCATTTTGCGATGAAGCCATTACAACGGCCCACCATCGCAGGCGCACCATCCGTTGTGATGGAACTCAACTTACACATAGGGAGTTTAGTGTTGTCAACAAAGTTTTTAAATGTCCGAAAAATGTCCTCGCCCCGAGTGTGTTCCTTCATTGGCAGAATTGTCCGCAGTTCCTCTTTCGCCGTCATGTCTGTGAACACCATCCGGATAAAAACGCACAATTGCGCTGTATCGCTCACGTCAGTGGACTCGTCTATTGGAGTGAGAAACACTCGCAGTCTTCTATGTCCTTCCTGAGTTGCTGGGTCAAATCCTCAGCCATGACTTCACAGCGACGTGTGACTGTGCTCCGTGATAATTGGACGGCCTTGATAGCGTTTACTATTTCTGTTTTGTTTGTGTAATCCCGAAACAAGGCGTCTGCTGCTTCTACGAAGGCTTCTTTCACCATCTCTCCATCTTGAAAGGATTTTTTGTGTTTGATTATAGCATGACTCACTCGTAGAGATGCTTCAGTGGCTGCCTTTGCGGTGGATGTCGGCTTTAAGAAAAGTGACTGCTGTCCAGCTAATTGTGACTTAAGTTCCCTCACCTTTCTCTTTCTCAACTCGCTACTCGGAGGGAAGTCGCTGTCATATGCCTTGTGAACACTCCGATAATGCCTCTCCACGTTACCTTTCTTTGGCAGAGCGACGCTTGCTTTACAAATAAGGCAAATAACCTTTGAATGTGACATCACAAACAAATATTCTTCCTCCCATTCTGGGTGGAAGTGGTATGTTTTTAGCTTTTTGCTCGGTCCCGCACTCATTTTGTTGTTTGTCTCTGTTTTGTCTCTTTAACTTAATTTGAGTTTTCCCGGCACTTGACTGATTTTGTATCGCTTTGCATTCTGGGTTAACAGACTGGAAAGCGATAGGTCGCTTTTTCTGTCAATCAAGTAAACTCCTGAATTAAGTGGCAGGGAGGCCGAGGGAGGAGGGATCAAAACCCTTTTTTCTATTTTAACGGAGCTGGATTTTTTTTTTATGAATGACTCGCGATCTACCAGCATTGCCCCTGCGGTCGACTGGTCGACCGCGGTCGACGTACTGGGCACCTTTGCTGTAGATAAATAAAGAACTACGATCAGAGTTGGGTGTAACGCGTTACAATGTAACGCGTTACTGTAATAATATTACTTTTGTCGGTAACGGAGTAGTGTAACGCGTTACTTTTATAATTCAGTAATCACACTACAGTTACTAACATTGCCCCGACACGCGTTACTTCGTTAATTTTATAAAATCAGTCATAATCACACTGACAGACAAGAGGGGTTTCCGCCGCAGGTTTATGTGTACGTAATCTGCGCGATTTGCGCGTCCACATCTCCACGTGCAGTGCTGCATAAACATGGCTGAGTCAGCGATAACTTTCGAGAGGTGGGGGCAGGGGCGCAGGAAGGGGGGTGCTGAAGGCGCTGCAGCACCCCCTAGCGGCAGGCAGGCGGTGCGGAGCTCCCCTGTCAGGAAATTTATTTTTATTTTATATATATGTATTTAATTTCATTGTGCCTGAGATTATATTTTATATTATATGTTATTATTCAAATGATAATTTAAAACTATATAATAAATAATTTTGCTTCAGGGAAGAAAAATAAAAAAGATGTGGAAAAAAAAGTTTTTTGTTAGTTTTTAGTCGGCTACTTTTAACGTGACGCACAAACAACAGAAGTAACTGACATGGCGCAAAAACGTATCTCGGAATTTTTTCTCTCTAAAAACGCTAAATCTGCAAAATCATGTGCATAATCTGTATACTGGTCAATATCATGTTTGTGGTATTTTAATTATTATTTTATGGTTATTGCTGCTGCAGCCGTGCATAATCTGTGTAATATGCAGTGACGGCGCCAGGGTATGGCTGGGGTAGGCTACAGCCATACCAAGAAATGGCTTAGCCCCAACTTAGCCCCACCATGAAAAATTATGTTAAAGTAAGCAAAATAAAGTACGCCAACTCGCGCGGAGTAAATTGCACAGACAGCAGTTAGTAAGATTGATGTCAGTAGCCACTTGTCTGGAAATACCGAAGACTAGAAACGGTGTTGAAAACTTTTGTCACGTAGTGATCGTCTTCTCAATAAAACATCTTTGATAATGTCTTCTGGCCAATCAGAATCACGATAACGGCGTGGTGTTGTTGCAGGAAGCCCCGACGGAGAATACTTTTGCGGTAGTACATCTCTATATACATCGATACAACATTACGTGTTGATAGAAATCAACACGTAATGAAATAAGACCCCACGTTTTGATGATTGATAGGTGTGTGGGCTGTCTTTCATTTTGACACACAGAACAATGGGGGCTATCCACCCTTATCCACAATGTAAAGTAATTCACACAGCCTCTTCCCTCTTCTCTCTGTGAGGAGCACCAGGTTCAGCTTTCAGAACAAAGTAACAAAAAACAAAAATGGCATTCATTTTTTTAAATGTGTAGTTATAGATTTATTTATTTTTCTTCTCAAGAGAGTACCAGAATGTGTATTTTATGTTAGTATTTCAAAAAATCTCCTGGGGGAGAATCCCCCAGTTGGGTTTTCAGCATGTCAACTCTTTCACCTGTGGGGAAATTGCAGGATTGGCTCCAGGTCGCCCTTTTTATTTACTACAAGACAAATGTGCCTTTTTATTTCATACAGTTCAATTTGGATTGAGACAGGGAAATGATCTAAACCTCACGCGTGGCGTTTCACTGTCAATGGGGGCGATATAGCGTGTATGTAATTACATTGCAAATACTGACTTGAGCCCCACCACTGTATGGGATAGCCCTACCATAGATTACCCAACAAAAATACTCTGGAGCCGCCACTGGCAACATGTAGCCAATAAATTCCACATTGTTGGTAAAATAATATTTTACATCTTTGTAGTGTGTGTGCTAGTGCATTTGTGCGTGCTCTGTGCCTGTAATAGTGTTCACTGGAGTCCATTGTTATGCTGTGTGTGTGTGGTTTTGCCAATCCGTTTATGAAGCGGAAGGAGACTCGGCACGTCACAACTGCACGCCATAGGACCCTGAGCAAGCGTCGCTCCTGGACGTTCAGGGAGTGAGACTGTGTTGATCAAGTAGACCATCACAAGTCATCTATTTTCACACACATGTTTGAGTTCAGTTTAACGAGTTCTGACCACAAAAAAAATTGAAATGCACTGTTGCATTTTTAGATCTTGTCGGGTTTTGTTCACATTGGCTTTTTGAGAGACAAAACAAGAAAATGAAGAGGAAGTCTTAAAGGCGATTTGATTGGTTAAAAGCTGCAAGACCCCACCTAAGTAAATCAAACCAGACAACCAAATTAAACGTCTAAATTAGGGCTGTCAAGTTAACGCGTTATTACAAATATAACGCCACTAATTATTTCAACGTGTGATTAACGCATGTGTATTTGTCCTCGGCCCGCCCCGTAGTTTCAGAGCCCAAAGGCTTGACGTTATTGTTGTTGTTGTTGTTGTTAGTTGGATGGTGGGAGATTCTAGCGAGAGATATGGATACAAAAAAAGGTGTTTTAAACAGCAAGCCAGGCACACAGCTGATGCTGACAGCCCCGCTCCTGCCGCTTGCTTGCGGCAGACCACGCTTGAAAGTTTGCCAGGGAGACGCCTGGACAACAACAGCGATAGCTAAATGGGTGGCTACAGCTTAACATTGTGGAGGACGAGGGGCTGCGTTAGATCATTCGGATCACATCCAACCTGTCGACTGCACATCACAGCGCATTATTTTGAACCTAGGTGGGAACTACAGTCTCATGCTTTGACTGAAGATGAAGACAGAGGAGCGGCATTTCGCCGACCACTGTAAACAGGCTTCTCTGTTTGAGCAACTGGCTCAGTGCAAAGAAGTAGACAGGGTTGGGAGAGAGTGTAAGAGAGAGAGAGAGGTTCCAGGTTGTTGTATTGTTGTATTTCATTATTCAGAGGCTGTTGTGTTGAGAATATTCAGGAGAATATTTGTCATTGTTCCAATGATAATAAACAAACATTTGCGTAAAGCATATTTGTCCACTCATATGTTGATAAGAGTATTACAAATTTGAAAAATATTCCTCTAAGGTACATTTAGACGGATAAAAAATGTGCGATTAATCGCGATTACATATTTTAATCGACTGACAGCCCTAGTCTAAATGCATTAGTGTCCATGCCCTCCAGAACTTTAAATGAAAGCACCACTGTATTGTTATTTTTGGTTACGTTTAGATTGTCACAGTTAGGGGAGCTATTACCCTATGGATGAATGTAGTGGTTAAAGCAGGAAATCAACAGCTGTGTTTAAGTCTAAGTTTAGTTGATCCTTTCATCCATTTACATGTGCTCTGTCACTCTGTAACCGTGTCCCCTTAGTTCCTTTTTTGTTCCCAACATAATTCCTATAGCTATTAGTGGCTTGTGTCACTTGAAGGTAAACTGATAATGTATCGAAATATTGCTGAAAAGACTGATGCTGTCATTCGACTGGAAACTGGAAATCAAATTCTGATGAGTGACATCAACTCAAGCTGCAGTTGTTTTTACTCTCTTCTCACAAAGCTCTTGAGTTCACTTCTTGACTTTTTTGACAGTTCATTATCAGAAACAATATTTAAGTTTCTACTTTCCATGGCATATGTAATGGTATAACATCTTATAGTTGGGCTGTTTTGCGTCAACACAAAATACAAACAACACTAGAATTTGCCTGAATATGGGCCAAGACCCTCCTCTTCAGATGGTCCCGGGCACCCTTGTTTTGACCACACACAATACTGGATTGATGGAGTTTACACCAGCCTTAATCAAACTGGCAAAGGCAGCACAGTAAATTGGAATTGCATCAATGCACTTTGATTTTATTCTGCTTAATATTAATGAAATTATCTTACAATTATGCCTGTGGCTGTTCAGACTGGCTCAAATACAATTCGGGACAAATTCATGTTTTATCAGGTGTGAAAAATGTGCATTTTAAAACAACATTCAATGTTAATTGTTAATTAGCGTGTCTCAGTAAGTCCATTCAGATAAGATTTAAGACTGTTTAAATGGATGATGTGCAAACTATTACAGGAAAAGTTAGTAGGAAATGTGATTTATCTTTGAGGCCAAGCTATGCTCACATATTGAGTCAGTTCAGTATACCTATTTGTATTCCAATACTCAAGTTATGCACAGAGTGGATGAAATTCAATAGTGCAGGATGTAAGATATTTTACACAGAAGTATGTATAGGCTCCATTTCATGAATCAATTTACAGCCGACACATTACACACAAGTATATGAGAAGCAAGCATTACACTGATGGTTAGCAACATCAACTGTTGTTACATTTCAGGAAAATATATAAAGCCTAATAATTCTAAAAGGGTTGAGTACAAATCTTGTAAGATTACATGACTTTAAAATGATCTATATTTTAACCCTGGATTATATTTCTAAATCTTTGCGAAATCTCTGTGCATGGCAACCATGCTTAACAGGATAGGATAGGATAATTATTGTTGTCATGGTTAAAGTATGATGAAGCAATTAATTCACTTGTTACTTTTGAAGAAAAATCCAGTTGATTGACTCACAATGGGATGATTTCTAAAATAGAACTGTTAATACCAAAGCACAGAGGCAGAAAAAAAATGTGGACCTCTAGTTCACAGTACTTTGTGGGTAAAGCTCCAACATTTTCCACAATAAAACTCAAGGGCAACCAAGACTTCATTTTTGTAAGCAGTGTTTTTTTATGTTTAGTCTAAAACCCAAGATGAGGACATCATCAGGGATTCTTCCTGTGTGCAATATATGTGCCCTTTCAACAAGATAGCAATATTCAGGGACACTGACAAGTCTTCTGCAATAAAGTCTGCACTTTGTACTCAACCATCCACACTTTAACATTCATTCTAAGGGGACACACTCATTTCCATGAAGGCTCTGGACATAACATTTGAGTTATATAATCCTCCAATATATATGTAATGGTATAGCTCTGGTCTGTCAAAGGCTCAATGTAATGTTGAAATAGGTGGAAAATTCACAAAGCAACCACATCAGGAACACTTAATCCATCCGTGACATATACTGCTAATTAATCAAGAGATTAGAGAACATACTGAGGATTAACATTACCTCAAAGTCTAGTGTTAAATCAAAGAGAGTTATCAAGTACTATTTTAAAAGCTGTCTTACCACTCTTTCACATGTGGTTGCATCATAGAACCTGGAGTGTTTTAGAT
Organism: Dissostichus eleginoides; assembly: GCA_031216635.1. Taxonomy (NCBI): domain Eukaryota; kingdom Metazoa; phylum Chordata; class Actinopteri; order Perciformes; family Nototheniidae; genus Dissostichus; species Dissostichus eleginoides. The sequence goes on from CM062285.1 coordinate 11,829,459, forward strand.
TTTTTTACTTTTGCTTCTTTTTGAGGGGGGATTAAGCCTTCCTATGTGATACAAAAGTGTATAATGGTGTATATATGCATGGCATGCTATGTTAAATATATAAAGATTAAGTTTATAATCAATTACTTGGTCCCTTAAGTCCACAATTGCCAGCTCCTGAGGAGAACCAAGAGAATTCTGATACGTTAAATGTGGAAACTGGGTAATCTATGACATCTGGATTGATAATGATGGGGGCTGTCCTTTGTGTCGACTGATAAAGGCTCTCTTACATTAAAAAGAATCTTGCCTGGAGTGCATCTTTAACTTTTCTGCCTGATCCATGGAATCCTCAGCTTTAATGGACAGCCTGCGAGGCAGCTCATACTGCCGACAGTCTTCCATCTGTTTATCTGAAGCTGTGATAGATGGGCTGTGGAAATTTCCTCCCCCTTGTGTAGCTGCAATCAGTCTCCCCATCACTACTGATAACACAGTGTGCCAAAAACACAACCTCAGAATGGCGGCAGGTCCTCACAACAAACTGGGTTAATGATGCAGGAGGACTGCCTGTCACCCTCTGGACTCACAGAGGTCCAGCCTAGTGTTTGTCTGTCTATCACAACTATTTGGTCTGCGGGCCCGATAGAAGCAAACACAAGAACTTGGTTATCATCATGTTATCTTGTTCTTTACACAACGACCTTTTTATAACAAATGTTCTCAAACATGAAATAAAAGTAAATACAAAAATTAAAATAAAAGGCATGAACCTGCTTCAACGTTTTTAACATCTCTTTTGGTTAGTTTAGGTTAATGTCAGGACCTCGACATAAACTGATGGACCCAAATGCACGACCAGAGACAAAGTCTTGAATGTAACAAAAATATATCTTTAATTTCAAAGGTCAGGTAATTCCTTTTAACAGAGTAGGTACTGGAATTAACAAAAAGCGCTCAAAAGGAGGAAAAAACTATGCATAACAAAAAGAGAACTTAAGAAAGAAACTTAAGCCTACAAAATTAACAAAACAACAAAACCTGACATGAGTGAAAGCGATCCTTTCTTAGCTGAGGCTTGGCACGACCATTCAGGGAAACAAACAAGACGAACTGACACAGGACAGCCTCCTGCCAGAGGGGAGGTGGGTGAACAGTTTGTGTCCAGGGTGGGAGGGGTCGGCCACTATCTTCCCTGCCCGCCTCAGGGTCCTGGAGGCATACAGGTCGTGGAGGGATGGCAGATTGCAGCCGATCACCTTCTCTGCAGAGCGGATGACACGCTGCAGCCTGCCCTTATCCTTGGCTGTGGCTGCGGCGTATCAGATGGTGATGGAGGAGGTGAGGATGGACTCGATGATGGAGGTGTAGAAGTTCACCATCATCGTCTTTGGCAGGTTGAATTTCTTCAGCTGCCTATATGCAGTAAGCAGCTGTTGTATGAAGCTGAACAAAAATGGCTACTTACCAGGTAACTTGATAGATTATTAGGTTAAAATCCTGTTGTTCCACTGCTATCAAGTGTTCCGCTTCCAGGATGAATGCAGATTGCTCCAACTCAACATGCGGTCAGCAAAGTCCGGAGTTACTCTAACTTAGTATATCCCTATAGTTGAGTGAACGCAGACATATTTTTTCAAAATCATTACATTTGTAAGTTACATTTTTTTTGTTCTTTTTCAGTTTGACAGACTTATTAAAATGAGTTGTAAACTAACTAAAATAAGTTGAGGTAAAAAACAAAAAAAATGTATGTTGACAAAGTATTTCATTTTAAGTGGAATCTACTAACCCCATGAATCGTTTTTAGTGATTTAACTATTTTAAGAAAACTCCTTATTTTAGTTTCGAATTGGTAATTTTTGTTGCACCATTTGCCTCAAGTAGCTTATAAAAATCATATTTTCCAAGACTATAAACTGGTTTGAGCAATGAGCATGGTAAGGTTTAATATAAAATATATCTTGTTGCCACATATGTCAGTTTCCTTAAACTTGTGTTAAGGTTTGGTGAAATATTTAAAGATCTTACAAAACATTTAAAAAATAATAACTTTTGGTTTACCAGGAAGTGCAAAATACCTAATGTCCTATTTGATCTTCGACCTTTGGTAAAAAAGCTGCAAAGCATCTGGATCATGTAGGTTATAATGAAATACTGACATTTACAAAGAAGACTTACTGAATAGTTATGACTCAATTCGCTGATGGCCTTAAGACCGTTTGAAAGTAAGTATTTATGAATAACTAACTTTAAATTGCTTATTAAAAAGAACTCAATAACTAAAATAACCAGCAGTGTCAAATGCTGGCAATCAGGTATAGACAAATAATATAAATTAACTGTTTTTATCTTTTATTTATCTCTTAAATATCTCAATCCCCTTCGCTCCAGCAGCTCCAACCAGGCAACAATTATCTCTGTAGGCACACAATACATTTGATTTGATTACATATTTTATCTTCTGCTACCTGTTGTTCAATATTATTAGATTAAACACACAGAGTGAAGGCATTGGGTTTACAGCATCAAATTTACAAAAATATAGTGTGCTTGCTGGAACCCACCCTGGTGAGACGGTTTATTAACTAAGCAATTGTGTTATGATTTTCATGCTGCTATTAATTACCCCGTCACATGTATTTGCTGAGAGAAACATAATGCCTGAAATGTGTCCCTCTAACTTTGCTGAAGAGATTATTTATCATCAGGGGTTGTAATTATGCCTGGGCCTCGGCATATTCAAATGGATTTGCTACGGAGCTGATATCATAAATGTTTGATGAGATGTTTTCCTTGATGTGTGACTTGCTTAGCATTATAGCTAGAGAGGGGCTTACAGGTTTCCCTCATCACTGATAGTGTTTGCCTCAATCGTTGTTGATATCATCAAAGACTGGTGGAGATTTATTTTAGCAACATTCCATATATCTAATTTGTCAAAGGTCAGTAGCCTGCAACAAGTCGTGTACAACCCTGCATTAAATCAAACAGGCCACATGGGTACTTCTATAGCAGAAAACATTGTTTCTGTCTGTGTCATCAGACTAACATCAAGTCAAGACAATTCCATTAAATAGGACAAAGGACACATTTTCCATCCTTGCAACATAAATCATCTTTACTTAGGCATGGGATTTAGTTAAGGAGAAATGCCACAATATATTTAAAAAAATTACTAGATTTTAAGAAATCTCTCTTTCAGGATAGACAGGCATGCAGTAAGTGTACGGTATGTAGAGCAGACAGTGGCAGCGAAGTAAAATTAGGAAACAGAAAGGCATTAGGCCAGCGAAAACACTGAAATGATAGATTTTTTCCTTAAGTGTGCCATACAAGGGATTTTCGAGAGTACATTACCCAGTTGTCCTTTAAACAAGAAGATGGTGGACTCACTGCAGTATCATGGAGTTAGTGTATAACAAAAAAATAATTTATAGTTCTTGAGGACTGTCCTCAAGGGTATGATGGTGTTACAAGATGTTAATAACTGCATTTACAGCTGCTGTTTTGGTTTAAAGAGCCTGTGACACGGATTTCCCCCATCATCCAAACCCATTAATTTGTGTAAATATTGTCCCCTTGAAACCGTTACTGAAGTGATTTGGGAAATTTGTACTTTGATAACCATTAATCTGCCCTTCAATGTTGACCATATTCTGGATCTTCTCGGCGATTCTTTAAATCAAATGATGTGTGACGTCATTGCGGGCAAAGAGCTCCAGCTGCACCGTCCCGGATCCAAGCATCTGCATGCAAACGCACGATGGCGCACACAGCAGCAAGCGATGACAGCGATGACAGCTTAATATTGAACGTGTCTGAGAGCTCATATGAGGCTGAAGGATCGGAAAGTGATAATCATGACATCCTAGTAGACGATATTGGCTATATGCATGGCTCGCATGGCTCCCGTGGCGTCGGGGGTCCTCCCACCGCTTTCTTCTTGTGTCCGATATCGCGTAAAACAGAGGATTTAGACGTAGTGTCTTCATTGTATAACTCCACACGCCTTTTCTCCTCATACTCTCTTTCATGACTTTTTATTTAATGCATTTTAACGGCTGTAATCGTTGTTAACGTAAAACCGGAAGTGGTCATTGTTGTCAACGGCATCGTCTTTCAATACAGCTTTTCAAAATAAACTTTAAACGGATCTGTTTTCAGAATAAAACAGTTTTAAGCTTACTGTGTGTTTAAGCTAAATTACGTCATTCAATATTGATTTTAATTTCTTACAATACCTCTCGATCTACAACGTTTGAACAATGTGGAATGGTTTGTAAACTATTTTATTAACGGAGTTTGACTAAATAACGATTCTGTTTTAAAATAATGGAGGAGTAGCAGTAAACACTGAAGTAGCTTGGTCACACACACACACACACACACACACACACACACACACACACACACACACACACACACACACACACACACACTCCTAAAAAATACATCACGTTTAAAGGTTGTTTTTTTTTTACCTGAGTTTTCTCTCGTTTCTTGAAGTAGGCACTTCTGTGGCGTTTTGCTGGGGGGGTGGCGGTGACGAAGTCTTTGGTGCCTTGACGGATTTGCAACGGCGTGGGAAAGAGAGTAGGCACTGCTGACGGCTTCAGAATCCGTTTTCGCGTTACATCTATCCCACTTCCAACCATCAACGTAGGCCTTTCCTCGAAATTCTCGGGCAGAAAGTGGGCGCTGCATAAGTAGGTCGTTCGGGGGTTCTTCACAGACCATTCGGCCCTGTGTTCTGGACGTTTTTCTCCCATCTGCGCTGAAGCTTGACATCTGTGGGAAAGCTATGGACGCTGATGTTTAGTTCGTCATTTGCTGTATTGGAACACCCAGACACAACGCATCGTCGAACCATTTCTACGGATGACAACACACTTTGTCCGTGTTTCGCTCGCTCGCAGCACAATGAAGCGTTCCCGCATTGACGTCACTTCCGGCTTACGCCAAAACTTCAGAATGAGTCGAAGGAATTTCCCCGCGATGTTCGAAATTATTAATATTTATCGGAACGGTATCGCACCTTCTTTTTTAAGCTGACGGTTCGAGATTACTAGTAGCCCAATATTTCATTGCACAACAGTTGTTGGGATGCTGTCACAGGCTCTTTAAACCTGAACTACCCTCTTCTACTCTTTTAAGTACACCATTAAATCACTCCAGTAGGTTGTTGTGGAGCTAAGAACAATCAGAACAAAAAAACTGAGATATTTTATCAATGTGTGAAGGTTACAATTAGCGTTTCCGCCAGGGGGGCGTCTTGCCGTCATTTGCTCAGAACGCCTTATTCAGCTCAGAACGCCCTGAACTCGAGCCGAGGGCGTCCGAAAAAAATTATAATTCGAGAGAAGATCGACAGTTTTTATCGCTTGAAATGACGAAAATGAAAAAGGACAAGGACATCCCTCTGTTGGAGGGGCAAAGGAGTCTGGTGGGATTCTTTTTGGAGGATTGAAGATCGTTTCCCCGACATCGGCGATGCCTGCTACAGGACAACACCGAACGTGCGCGATTTGGACGCGATGAGCGGGGGGGGTGCTAGTGGAGCAGTGGCGAAACTGAGGCTCCGTGGTAAACTGTGGTAACATGAAAAGCCGTTTGGGAGCCGAAAGAGCCAAATTATCCGGCTCACTAACGTAAAGAGATAGTATCTATAAGGGACGGCTCAATTCAAAATTCAAGCCCCGGGGTCCTTAGCTTGAAAAAAAAGAAAAAGAGGAGGGGGAGCTTGTGCCTGCTCAGAATTCTACCGTGGTACAGCTAAATGCTGCCGTGATTAAACGCCATATCATGTTCCAAACCACATCAAGGATTATTTCTGAAGTATGGAGCTCAAATAATAATAATACTAATAATAATAATACATCACATTTATAAAGCGCAAATGCTTTTTCTCTTGCGGGTTTACCACAAGGTGAGTTCCTTTTTTTATTTCCTGCTTTTTTACACATACTCTCTCCAGTACAGTTAGCTCTGAGTGTTAGCAATGCTTGCTAATGTAAACAAAGACCATATTACGTCCAAAACAGTCAGGCATTGTTTCTGATAGCAACGTTTCTGATATGGACGCGGGTCCACATTTCCGATATTACATCATATCGGACGCAAATCTGGATCAGCCCCGTTGTACCCCCGTTTTTAGAGATTTGGGTACGGAGGAAAAGAGAGAGGGTTTTGTTTTCTGACACACCGGGGACACATATTTATGTATAAAAGACATCAAAAGTGCATTTTGCATGATAGGTCCCCTCTAAGTCACCTAACTAAAGCATAACTTACGATAACAATATATTGGCTACAGTGAAGACCATCAGAACCGTGTCAAATGTGAAAACGTGTGTTCAGTGTAGCAGCATGCCAGGTCCAGTCATCAGAGGATGTGTACCACGTTGTCAAGCAGCACAAGGACATCAGTACAGGGAGGGAAAAGCTAATTATAAATATTGCTGTCCCACATTAGATAAGGTTACACTTAATCTGAATACTTGCATGTCCAAATACCTACTTGAAACTATTATTAGAATATTTTAATATTAATTAATGAATACATATTCAGGGCCAGGCCTACTTGAATCTATAGCTTAGTCTGACACATTTCTAGAATAACAATCGTTTTCAATCTTATGTCACCATTTATTGCCCTCTTCCTGGCAGGGAGTGAACCGACCCCCTTGTGCTGCCTAACGACATTTGCATAAAGACAATTGCTGGCAGAGATTTTAAAAAGGACAAATATATGAATTTAATTTACCATCCCTATTTTTGCTGTTGCTCATATCTTAACATGCAAGGAGTGGAAATACTGTATATAATGATCCCTCATAAAGATTTACATTTCTTTTGACCAAATTCAAGTTGTTTTGTTCCAAGAAATGTAGGTAATTTTAGCTTTTGCTGTATCTACTTAAAAAAATAATTTTAAATATCTACCAAAGACCAGGTTAAATTTTGTACAAAATACTACAGCAATCAGACCAAAGAAATGTTTATGTATAATTGATTTTTATTTTTTTATTCAAACTTTATAAATCAATGGTTGGAGACCAACTTGAGCAGATTAGCTTGATTTAACACAAAAACACTTTACAGTAAAAACCAAGAAGTCATTTTCCTTTATCAAAAGGAATTGGCATTAAAAGGTAAACAAATAAGAATGCAGTATATCGAACAACAATAGATACATTATGGTTAACATTATTTTTTATTACATGAATAATGTATTTATATTTTAAATGTAAATCCAAAAGATCAGGGGAAAAACATTTAAACCTATCCCGTGTGTTTTAATAGTGATTGTCCTGTTCTCTGTATTGGGACATACTTTCTTTTTCCTCCAGCCTTTTAAAAAAAGTAGAAAAAGTGAAAAGGATAAGGTGATACATTTTTTCTGTCTTTTAAAATGTAAAAGAGGAGATTGTATGATTGGTTGTAAGACCCAAAACAGTGAATTTATTTCAGAATTACAAGTCTTAAAGGTCCCATGTCATGCTTTTCCGGTTATTACCCGTCCCCTTGTGTTATGTAGCTTTTTCTGCATGTAAACGGTCTGCAGAGTCAAAAACCCTCAAAGTACACCGTATAGCGAGTAAAACTCTAACACAGAAAAGACCTGTCTATGCTGCCCCAGAACGCCTCGTTGGATATTTTTCTTTTTCCATTTTTTTCTTCCTGGGTATAGTGACGTGACCAGTGTGCGAAATACGGGGGGGTCCGGGGGGAGCTCGACCCCCCCGATTAACACCTGAGCCCCCCTGAAAGCCTCAACAGCAACATTTGAGGGGGGGTCTCAAATTATAATATTTATTTGTCACTTGCAATGGTCACTAAAATGTTTTTAAGCTTACTATGTCCAGTATTCATAATTCAAAACATTTCTTCACAAATATAATCTATTTTGGCTGGCAAAAGCATTTCCTCGCATAGAATCGAAAACAGACGGCTCTTTAACGGTCGCGTATTCATTCATTCATATGAACGTCAGAATATAGAATTATTTGACGGCACCCCTGAAGACGCCAGACGGCGCCCCGGTTGAGAAACGCTGCTATAGACTACTGATTGGGCCCGGACTGGCCATCGGGAGGACTGGGAGGTTTCCCGATGGCCTGGCCTGTTAAGTGGCCTGTTGGCCTGAGGATTTCTTTATTTTTTGTATGTATTGTGAACGCAACGCTGCGCAAATGTGGGTCTGCCTCAAACAGGGGGACTGTCTGTCTACATCTAGTCTCTTTATTTTCCCCTCAAAATGCACCAGATTGATGCATTTGACTCCAACATTTAAAAACAAATCGGTATATTGCGCAATAAACGGGAGATGGGGACCCCCCCGATTATTGACGGGTATTTCGCACACTGGACGTGACCATATCCAAATGGACCAATCCGTGGAGCTCCTCACACACACTCACTCAGCCTTATCTTTTCTCAGCCGCAGCGGCGTGGATCTCCACTCACAGTTCGCCACACACTCACGTCACTTGTGTGTGCTCAGGCTGAGTTCAGGCTGAGTTTCGCCTTGTCTCGCTGTCTCGCAGACCCAAAGCAGCAACCAGGAACTGACACCAGTAATACAGCTCACACTGTCGGCTCCTCGAGTCTCAAAGGGCGGAGCAGCGAGCCCCAAAACGTCCCGCCAACACGGCACCCAGACCCCACGCAGCATTCTCATCTGTTTGTCATTACTTGGTGTCATTTTCTGGTTGCTAACAAACGCCATTGTAACACATAAACACACATCAGAGTACAGTGGGCTCATAGGGAGGGGGGGGCAGGAGCTCCAACAAGGCGTTTAGGACAGAGTGAATACACATACTATACAGAGATGCTGTATGAGAAAACCAATGTGATTTTGGAATATTGAACAATGTAAATCTATTCTAGTAGACCTCAACAATGGAATTATGATCAGTAGAAATGGACAAGACATGGGACCTTTAAATTGAATGAATTTGGATTATGAAATCGTCCCAAAATAACATTGTACAAGCATCTATTATTGAACATATTCTCTCATTCATCTCTGTGACTGTAACATCCCCCTGGAACATTGAAGTCATAGACCAGCTAAGATGCATTCTATTTTTTCTGGTCCCTTAACACCACAACTCTTTCTCCTCTTACTCTAAGGTGACTTTGAAACAATGACACTTGCCCACAAATGGAGCAGAACAGGAAGCCGTATATAGCAATGGCTATTAGGGCGGTGATTCAGCTGATGATCAAATTCATGATTGCAAACCTACACTGTAAAAATGGTTCCGGTGGTGAAGTCAATAAAACTCAATTTTCTAATGTAATTTACTTGCCTTAAATAAAAAGAATTTCAATGTGCATTTAAATAAGTAACAATTAAGTAACAATGAGAACATGTTTTAAGAACTCATTAATTTATAAATTAATAGTCACATTTTTTAAACTTTCTTATAAATAAGTTTTGGAAAACTTCATAAAAATGCTTTTGTCAACGCCACGGTCATGACACGCCCTCAAACGAGAATACCGCGGTGTGAGACTTCCGGTTCCCCTTTCCAGCGATTCTTCGGCAGCTGTACATGTGCTTGCTTCTGAACTACTTCAAATCATCGTAAAACAAGTCAGCATACCACCTGAGTTAATAATTAATGCTTTTTATCTAGCAAGTGTTATTTACTTTTCTTGTATTCACTGTTTCGAACGGAACATCGACATTTTAATGCTTGCCAGTGCAGACCTGGCGCCAGAACAAATCTACAGAGAGGGCATATGATTTTCATGGGAGGGCACACAAAACCGTCATGTGCCGCGGCCAGTGTCGACGCCAGAGATTTTCTTTTGGGGGTGCTGTCGGGTAGCTTGATGTTTTATAGAGGGTGCTCAAACATGTAGGGTTTCGCATTAAGGTACCGGGCGCTACAGTGGAATGTTCTACTGCAACACTCCCCACACGCACATACACAGTGTACCCGCGACTGTTACAATGAAGACTCGATAATCAGCTCATGGCATAGGTGTAAGCAGGGCAAAAGTGCTATTTTTTTTAAGTGGGGGGCGGATCTAACCTCCTATAGGGGGGACCTCACCTCCTCTAGGGGGGTCCGGGGGCATGCTCCCCCAGGAGATGTTTTTTTTAATATTGAAGTTAAAAGCATCAATCTGGTGCACTTTGAGAGCAAAATTAAGATATCTATGGCTACATCTCTCAACACTCATATGAAACAGAATGGTAAACAGATTTTCTATTTCTTTATGGATATTTTACTTATCACTCCCCTTTTAAACTGTATTCTTGTTTAACTGTCATATAGTATTTCATACCTGTTTTTCATTTATTACTCTTATATTACTATCTGACCACATACATCATAGCATTAAAGATCCCATGTCATGCTTTTCCGGTTATTACCCGTCCCCTTGTGTGTTATGAAGGTTTTTATGCATGTAAACGGTCTGCAAAGTCACAAACCCTCAAAGTACAACCTGTAGCGAGTAAAACTCTAACACAGAAAAGACCTGTCTATGCTGCCCCAGAACGCCTCGTTGGACATTTCTCTTTTTCCATTGTTTTCTTCCTGGGTACAATGACGTGCCCATACCCAAATGGACCCATTGGTCCAAATGGACCAATCCGTGGAGCTCCTCACACACACGGGGGGGGGGGGGGGGGGGGGAGGGGTGCGGGTGCGGGTGCTAGTGGGGCCTCGCAGACGGGGGTGCAGCCCCCTCAGCATCCCCCCCTTCCTGCGTCCATTCGCGGTGTCTCACAGACCGCACGCAGCAAGCAGGAGGGCCTGGCCCTCCCACGTGTGCCAGCGCCAATGCTGCTGTTAAAGTAAGACTCTGTAGTGCTCATGTAGTCTATTTTTTCGCGCAAATGGTGTTGGGCAAAGTTTGCATCAAGTGCTTACCGACAGAATTCTGTTAAAAGTGGTTAAGTTAAGAGTACGTATTAAGAATCAGCTCCGCAAACTTTTCCCCTGTGCCGCTCCAAGCGTTGGCCGGGCGCCGTCATGCGGCCGCGGGGCTCAGAGGCTGCTGAGCATGTTGTGTGGTAAAATACCTCCGCTAAAACTATTCCCTACTACTTTATATAACCCAGCGGTTATGTAAGAGTAAGTTACTAATGCGCCCATTTGATATGAATTCCTCTGTATGTATTTCACCGTTTGTTTTACTTTGAGCAATGAATTGTCTTTCTACAATCTAAATGTGTACCCAATTTAAACTTATGGTCTACAGTTACAGCATCGAGTTGTTATTATACAATATCAAGTGCAAACTATATTTGTCATACTTATGCAACGCTATAGATGCAAATCCATGCTTGAATCTGCAGGATAGTTAACGTTATAGAGATGGGTGAGTCCTGATTCATCCGGATCATTAACCCGGATCGTAGTAATGACCTGGGAGTGACGAGTCTCCCCTCTCCATTAAGCCGAGTCCTTTGAGTCCTACACCTGGTGATGTACAACTTAAAACTATAAATTGCTTCACTCCTTATAACATGTAAAATCACATTACAACGTACCCCAGTCCATCTGCCTAGCCTTTGGCAAGTATGATAGCTGCCAGAAGTTATCGTTTGGCTCAGGGGACGCGGATCAGTGAAACTTCCTGCAGACTCATGAGGACTCAACAAGAAACTTAAGTTTCCTTCTAAAATACTATAACTGTGGTACATTCAGCTGGTTGCAATAACAATGAAAATTGCTGATATGTTAAAGTCATAATAAAATTGTATAAGGCAAAAAAACAAGTGTGACAAGATATGAAATTCTAGAATTAGAATTATTGCATTAAGAGGATACATTATGGTAATTGTCAGCTTCATGTTTACAATCATCTCTCTAAGTCACTCTCAACAAAAATCATTGGGAGAGGAAGTTCAGGTAAAGTAATGAAAGATTTTTTATTTAACTAAATCTGAATGTCTTTGCAGGATCACAGCTTTGTTTACAGAGATGCAAAAATGTACTCTTATGTTCATAAAACTTAGATTATTGCATGCTTTTTTATTAATACGCAGTGTATTTCACAGATCATAAAGTTAGTTAAAGTGATAAGATCACAACATTTCTCAGTATCTCATTACATGCGTTGTTATTAACTTTAACAAACCACAACAAAAATAAACACGTGAACTTTTAACTACCACTCATCTTGAGTGATTGTAATTAATGAAGATTTAGTTCATCAGTTCAATAATATAAATCATAATAATTATAAACGTGCGAGAATTAATCGACTAATTGCCTGAATTGGATTGGCTGCCCTTGATTCAACCCAGTGTTTACCTCTTCAGTTAGCAGTCCTTTAACTTTCTACCAAAATATCATACAACAATGTATTCATACTCTATGTGTTTAAGTGGGGTGGAGACATTTAACAAAAACTTTTCTAATTTGTATTACGTTTCATTTGTATTCAATGAAAAACATCTGAATTTAATGCCTGACTTTTTGAGCCTTGGCAATTAAATTCTACAAAATAAAAGAGCACTTCAAAAAGATAATTTGAAGAGTTCTGATAGATAATTGAGAGGGTGAAGAAGAAGAGGGTGAGGGAGGAAGGGTGGATAGAGGGAGGGGGTGAAGTAAATAGGAGGAGAATAAGGTGGATGAAGTAAGGATTGAAGTAGATCGGTGAGGAAGGGGAAATAGACAGAGGTGTATGGAGGTATTTCTTTAAGCGTTTTTTTTTTTATATCACTCGATATAAGAAAACCCTATATAGAAATAGGATAGAGAGGGTGAAGTAGAAGGATAGCTGGATGTCGGGTGAGGAAGATGAAGGAGAAGAGAGATGAAGAGTGGGAAGAATAGGGAGCTACTGTCGTCGTAAACAACTAGCAGTGGCCTCTATTATACTCCTCTCTTTTCTTCTCTTTTTTTTTATCCTTTCTGGTTTTCTTCCTCTGCATACGTACCCTTCCTTCCACGGGGGTCTGCTTTACGTCAGAGACTTCTTCTGGGTCCTTCACCTCTTCCTCTTTCAGAAGCACTTCCTCTTCTGCCTCAGTCTTCTTTGGGTCAGAGACTTCTTCTGGGTCCTTCACCTCTTCCTCTTTCTGCAGCACTTCCTCTTCTGCCTCGGTCTTCTTTAGGTCAGAGACTTCTTTTGGGTCCTTCACCTCTTCCTCTTTCTGCAGCACTTCCTCTTCTGCCTCGGTCTTCTTTAGGTCAGAGACTTCTCTGGGTCCTTCACGTCTTCCTCCACCTTCTTTTCTTTGATTCTGCAGCTCTGGTCTTTCAGCACTGCCGCCCAGCTACGTTTTTTCTCTTCTCCGCTTTCCATTTTCTGCAGACCTACCTCTCCTGCCTCGGTATTCGGTAATTCGGGGAACTCTTCCACTTCTTTCTCCTCTTCTTCTTCCTCTGAGGTTTCACAGCTCTGGCCTTTATTGGCCAGGTTGTCCATCTCCTTTACGTTGATCCCCATCGGTGTGACTTTAACGCCTTGACTCTTTTCCTCTCTTGTTTTTTCTCCTTTCTGCTTTTCTCTTTCAGCAGCACTTCCTCTCCTGCCTCGGTCTTTAAGTCGGAGACTTCTTCTGGGTCCTTCACCTCTTCCTCCACCTTCTTCTCTTTGGTTTTGCAGCGCTGGTCTTTATTGGCCACCACTGCTGCCCAGCTAAGTTTAATCTCCTCTCCGGTTTCCATTTCCTGGATGCCTGCATCTCTGGCCTCGGTCTTCGGGAAGTCGGGAACTCTTCCGGTTCTTTCTCCTCTTCTTCTTCCTCTCCGAAACAAGCATAAAATCCAGCTCTCTTGAGACGACGAAGTCATTTAATACAAAGGATTTGTTTGTAATGGATCTGGCGTTCAACAAACAAAAGGATATGCAGTCAGATCCGGCTCTTCCTATCTTCGAGGCGAGAGGCAGTGGGCGCAGGCAGCCGGACACAGGAGCCACGCCGAAACGAACCGATGGTCGATTTCCAGAGCCCCCCGGCCCTCGATGCGGACGCCCAGGCACTGAAGCCACACTGGTGAGTTTTGTGAATTGTCGTTTAGTGAATTGTCGTTTGGCAGGGGCAAACGCGGGTAGGTGGGATGTTGATGCTGGGAGAATAGGATGAAGGCATGACGGGCTCACCCTGGGGCAAGCTGTCATGGAGATGGTGCACAAGTATAGACGAGGAGCGGCCTTCTGTCAGCTTGCGGAACTTTACCGCCGCTCCGGCTCGCCTTCCCCTCCGTCTTGCTCTCCAGGTTCGGGGGCAGCAACAGGTTGTAGACCAGATTACCTCTGGTACTTGGGGACGCAGGGTACAGTGACAACTCCACTGTGCCGATCGATCCGACAGTGATTGTGCCACCGAAGCACCTATATCCAGCAGAGTTTGGCGATCGTAGGATACTGCCGATTTGACATTGCGTACGCACAACGATAAAAACAGATAAGCGACAAACAGGAGCGGTAGCGAGTGAAGACGACTAGCAGCCAACATAGGCGCGGCCATCTTGCTCTGACACCTGACGTCTGACCTCTTATGTTGGATCGGAATTCGGAACATTCAAAACATGCGAGATAGATACTAATTTCTACTCTGGTACTCCTTAGGAACAGCTCTTGGTAATTGCAGGTCATTCGGATTTAATAGATACACTAACTTCTACAGAAAACTACATTCAACATACGAACAATACAGTCTTTTACAGAGAAGAAATGTACTAAAGACAGTTACCGTTTTCTACAAAGAAACACAGTTTCGTACAGACACACTTCAATTATTCTAATTACGCACAATTCAAGTCAAAACAAACTGTGCCATGGCTGGAATAATGATCCCAGCAGTGTGTGACCAGGAAGCCGCTGAGAGGCTCACAGAGGCCACAAATAACTTCAGCAAAGCTCAACTTGTAGAGGTTATCAAACACTGGGAGTCCAAATATGAACTTCTGGACAAGTACGCAAAGGACCTGGCAGTGAAAAACAAGCACTGGGAGGTGAGTTGGCCTTATCACCAGAAGATGGTGATTACCAGGATCGAGCAGAGGGAAGCTGTAATCAAGGGTCTGACACAAGCAAACCAGTCGCTGGTGCAAAAAAATGCCGGATTTGTGAGAGTTGTGAATAGCTGGCAGGAACTGATCCACCAGAAGGACTCTGAAATCATGGGTCTGAAACAGGAGAAGGAGTCTCTCTCTCAAAGGCTCTCAGTGTCCACAAACTGGCAAGAAAAATACAATGCACTGAAGGAGGAATCTTCAAATAGCCTGGAAGAGAAAAAGCTGTATCCAGACACAAAAATGGCAACAAACGTTGAAAGCGTTGAGAAAGATAATACGTCCCTGGCAGAGAAGATCAGAAAATAAACGACAGAGAAAAGAGAGAGCTGGGCTTCTCTAAGCAAACTGATCAAGGAGAAATTCCAGAAGATTGAGGACAAGAAGTCACATCTGGAAATGTCCACAAAGGACCTTGCTGAGAAGCAAGAAATCCTGGAGGAGGACGTCAAGGTCGAAAACAACCTGGAGGAAAAGTTTCCTCAGGACCAGGCTGAGGAACAACATAACCTGGAGACAGTGATGGTGAGAAAAGTCAAAAAGATGGAGGATGAAATGAAGAATCCAGAGGGAAATCCATTGAGGACCTAGCTGAGACACATCAGAGCCAGGCAGAGGAAGTCACCTTGATGGAGATGAAAGAAGATCAGAAGGAGAAGTTCACTGAGGATAAGTCCACACAGGATGTAGTTGAGACTCCAAAGGTGGAGGATGAAGAGGACTCCACACAAGACCTGGTTGAGACTCCAGAGGTGGAGGATGAAGAGGAGTCCACACAAGACCTGGTTGAGACTCCAAAGGTGGAGGATGAAGAGGAGTCCACACAATACCTGGTTGAGACTCAAAAGGTGGAGGAGGAAGAGGAAGAGTCCACACAGGACCTCGTTGAGACTCCAGAGGTCGAGGATGAGAAGAAAGAACCAGAAGAGTTCACCGACTTCCTGAAGATCAAGGCAGCAGAGGTAGAGCTGCAGAAAGAGGAAAGTGGAGAGGAGATCAAACTTTGCCTGGTGGTAGCGGTGGCCATTAAAGACCAAAGTTGTGAAACCACAGAGGTGGAGGATGAGAAGAAAGAACCAGAAGACTTCTTCTTCTTAAAGAAGACCGAAGAGGTAGTGCTGCAGAAAGAGAAAAGCAAAAAGAAGAAAAAACAACAGAGGAAAAGAGTCAAGGATATCAAACTGGAGGAGAAGTTCCCTGAGGCCCAGGCTGAGTAACAGCTTACCTTGGATGAGGAATTGATCAAACCAGAGGATTCCATAAATGACCTTGTTGTTGAGACACCAAACTGCTGGGAGATTAACTTCACACCGATGTGGATGTAGGTAAAACCGACAGAGGACAACCTGGCCAATGAAGACCAGATCTGTGACACCCCAGAGGTCCTGGCAGAGAGCCGGGGAGTTTTCCTCCTTGAACGAACTTTGTCCTCTGGGCTACAGCTACTCCTGTGCTCCTAGGCGCACCGGCCGAGGAGGAGAACTTGCCGCGTTCCACAGAGACTGCTTCTCCACCAACATGGTGAGCACTGGATCCTTCCCAACATTTGAAGTGTTAATAACAAAAGTGGGTCGCTCAAACCCGTTTATTGTATTTTAATCTACCGCCCTCCAGGCAAGAATGGCTCTTTTTTATCCGATCTTGGTGACTTACTAACCTCCATCATCCGCTATGAAAAAGTTCTTCTGTGCGGGGATTTTAACATTCATGTAAATGACTGCTCAGACAAATTTGCCAGTGATTTCCTTAATGTCACCGAATCTTTTAACTTCTGTCAACATGTGTCTGGCCCAACGCATAACAAAGGTAACACATTGGATCTCGTGTTCACAATTGGTCTAAATATCAGCAATGTTTGTATCAAAGAGCTATCTGTTTCCGACCATAAAGCCGTACTATTTGTCATGTCCTTAGATAACGCTTATGTTCAGGGGAAGCGAGTAAAAACCTCATGTATTTTAAATAGCGCAGCGGTTGAGAAATTTGTAACAGCTTTTGACAACAATGTTTTGGTGTCGCATGTTGATGACGTTGATTGTTGAGTCAACGCTTTCAATACACACTGCTCCTCCATTTTAGATGACGTTGCTCCCATGGTGACACGCAGCTCTCTAGCTGTAAACACATCCCCCCGGTTAACAGAGGACACCCGTATACTGAAACCGCATTGTCGCAAAGTTGAGCGGCTGTGGAAAACCACTAATCTCCAGGTACACCGTCTCCATCTGAAGGACCTTTACTGTGATTACAACAATTTGAAAAAAAATGCCCGGGCTACCTATTTTTCTAACCTCATCTCCTCTAGTAAGCACAACCCCAGAGTACTATTTAAAAGCATAATTACCATTGTAAACCCGTCCACCACCTCAGTTCCTATTTATTCAAACGACGACTGCGACCGTTTTCTGACCTTTTTTATAAACAAGGTAGCTGATGTGAGGTCGAGCATCACCCCCTCCCACTCCCCCCTCCCTATCTGTCCAGTTAGGCAGGCCACGCTGAGTCATTTCTCCTGCATCACCATAGCCGACCTGACCACTGTAGTGAGCGCTATGAAATCTTCCTCAAGCCCTCTGGATGCTTTACCAACGTCCATGCTAAAAGAAGTTTTTTCATATGTCGCTCCACCCCTGCTCCACATTATAAACATCTCCATTGTCTCTGGCTCCGTCCCATCATTTTTTAAGCAGGCGGTTGTTCAGCCCCTTCTCAAAAAACCCAATCTAGATCCCTCCCTCCCGAATAATTACAGGCCCATCTCAAAGCTCCCATTTGTGTCAAAAGTTTTAGAAAAAGTTGTTGCTAATCAACTCAATACATTTCTGAATGACAATAAAATCCATGACAAATTCCAATCAGGTTTCAGAAAACACCACTCCACAGAATCAGCTCTCCTCAGGGTTTCCAATGACATCATGATGGCAACGGATGCAGGCGATTGCGTGGTTCTGGTGTTGTTGGACCTGAGTGCAGCGTTTGACACAGTGGACCACGCCATCATGCTAGATAGACTCAGGGAGTGGGTAGGCATCTCAGGGTCTGCCCTCCAGTGGTTTGCCTCGTACCTCAGTGGGAGAAGTTTCTCTGTGGCGGTGGGCCCGTTCTCATCACATAGCACTCCCCTATCCTGCGGCCTGCCCCAGGGTTCTGTTTTAGCCCCCCTTCTGTTTGCCCTGTACATGCTCCCATTGGGCCGCTTAATTAGCCAATTTGAGGGTGTCTCGTATCACTGTTTTGCAGATATATTTCTCTTTCAAACCCGTCAAAATGGAAAATGTATACACCCTCATCACATGTCTTTCTGCAATTGAGGAGTGGATGTCAAGCAACTTCCTACAGCTCAATGCATCGAAAAACGGAAGTCTTGATCTTAGCGGCTGATAACATCGCCTCTAAGGTAGCAAGTCACCTGGGTTCATTTAGTGGTAACATAAGGGCAAACATAAAAAACCTTGGTGTAACTTTCGATCAGTCTATGCTACTAGACAAACACATCAAACTTCTGACCCGTACCTGTTTTTTCCATCTCAGAAACATTGCCAAGCTCAGGGGGGTTCTATCAAACGCGGAAATGGAGATGGCTATCCATGCCTTTATTTCATCCCGACTTGATTACTGTAATGCTCTGTTCTCCTGCCTCAACAAAACATCAATAAACCGGTTACAGCAGGTCCAAAATGCAGCAGCCAGATTGCTCACTCGTTCCAAAAAAAACATGCCACATCACTCCAAATCCTTTCTGCCCTGCACTGGCTCCCTGTCCATCTCAGAACCCAATTTAAGGTCCTAGTTTTTACATATAGAGCTGTCCATGGCCAAGCCCCAGCCGACATTAATGACCTGTTCCACCCTCATAGCACAACCCGGGCCCTGAGGTCCTCTGAGCAAGGCCTCCTAAGGGTGCCCCGAACCAGGCTAAAAAACAAGGGTGACCGTGCCTTTGAGGCGGTGGCCCCAAGGCTATGGAACAAACTCCCCCAGAATATAAAAGCCTCTGCCTCAATAGAGATTTTTAAGGGGCAGTTAAAGACCCACCTCTTCCGACAGGCCTTTGGGTCGTCGGAGGAGGTGAGTTAGTAGCTGTCTTTTATTGGTGTTTTATCGTATGTTTTATCCTATGTATTACCTGCTGTTGTTTTATGCCTTTTATTCTACATTTTATAGTGGTACTGTGAAATGTGTACTGTACTGTAAAGCACTTTGTACATCCGTGTTGAGAAGGGTGCTATATTAATAAAGTTTTGATTACTTACTTAAAGCCGATGATGTCATAATTTATCAGGTGATGACGTTATGACATCATCAGCAGATGATGTCATTATTTATCTGCAGATGAAGTTATGACATCACCAGATGATGTCATCAGGTGTATGCGCTTGGATGTTCTTTATCATGGATTCAAAATGAATTCCTAATTGAAGTGTAAAATAACAATACTCAACACCACTTATCTACCCTTGGTCTGTTCAAGCAGGCAGTTTATGACAAATAGGTGCATGTTTTTGCTGAATCTGCCTTAAAGGAGAGGTGTCCTGCTTTTCTGGTTATTACCCGTCACCTTGTGTGTTATGTAGGTTTTTATGCATGTAAACGGTCTGCAGAGTCACAAACCCTCAAAGTACACCCTGTAGCGAGTAAAACTCTAACATAGAAAATTCCTCCCCAAAACGCCTCGTTGGAGATTTCTCAGTTTCTTTATTTCTGATTTGAGCCTTTGCAGACATTTTACATGCACGTAAATCTACATAACACTCTACAAAGAAAGGGAAAACTCCAAAAAGCATAATAGGGCCCCTTTAACATTCATGAAGAATATTGATTGGTGAAGATTGATTGGTCAAGCTACTTCCAGGTGCCTCCATACACTGGTAGTACTGAAACACAATAGCTTGTTTGTACCATGAATACAAATACCATAGTCATGGATCACAGATACCTTTTGCACAGAAGGACACGAGAAAAGAGATGAGATGTGAGCAGCAAGAATCTCCTGTTTCTTTTGGTTATAATAACTTTGAAAAGTGAACGCTGAGGCAGGGGCAAATCTCTACAATAATGTCTGACTGGGCAAGAAGAGAAAGGTCAGCGGATCTGGCAGGATGGTAACAAGAGTAAACAACAGTCTAGACGGATTATATAAACTACTGTACTTGGAGGTAAAATGGTTTGGCTAACAATTTCAGTTTTAACATGTGTCATTGCCAATTTGACTTCTTTTAAGCCATATGTGTAGATCTCTGCAGTTACCCTGGAGATTAAAGTTATATTACCAATAGTTACTGAGGGGGAAGGTGACAAAGATAATCAAGTTACAAACAATAATCATCATTTATTTGTAACACTGTAGAGATCATCCAGAGAATACTATTTAGAAGTGAGTAGTTATATATAAATTAAGCATTTATATGGGAGATAATCACGGGGTAAAAAATATACAGATTTGGACATCAGGACACTTAGCAGGCTCATGAATTTTTCATGCAACATTCTGGGGTCCTTTTATACCTAAACAGATTCCTCAGAGCAGACATGCCTTATTCCCTTGATAATGATGATGACCCACATGATACTTTGTCAGTGACTGCTGTGGTGCTTAGCCATAGATCTTAGGAAACATTCTACACACAATAAAAACCTCTTGTTTTTAAGGTCATTCCACTTTGCTATCACACTGATTGCTTAAGTGATCTCAATTGTTATGCAAAGACATGGCAAACATGTTGAGAACGAATGCACTTGACAGACATAGATAAGCATTTCATATTGAGACTTAGACAAGAACAACTGAAAGTCAGTGCCATTGTCATCTGAAATAAAAGGTATGTTAAATGGGTAGTATAGATGCTGCAGTGTTAGCAACAGAATCAACACTTTTTCAGTTTGAGTTATTTTTCTATTCTCCTACAATGTGCTACAGTTACCATTTCAGCCATGAACTTTAAGTAGTTTTCTTTTATTGCAATGTCTTTGATTATTTTCTCATTATTATTTTTAAACAAAAGTCTATGGAAACAAATGGACCTTTGTAATCTCTTGTATCTCTCACAGGCTCCGCCCTCTACTGGACTCTATGGGTACTTCCCCTCCATCCTATCATGCAAGCATTCATCCACTGAGACTTTCTAGACGTAGCCGCCCCCGGGGCGGGCCTACCTGAGAGGCGCCGGTAAAGAGCTCCTGACGTGCCCTCTGCCTCCGCGGTCCATCCCGAGGTACCGGCCCAGTACCGGCCCTCACGAGGGCAGACTGACCGAACCCGGCGGGCTCCCGCTCCGGCCCCCGGAAAAGATAACTTGTATTCCAGTCTGAGTGTCTTTTCTTTCCACAAACCCACACAGCCACGTAATGTTGACCGTACAGTTTCCCCACTCGCTGCCCAGGTTGTAACTCCAGTAAAGGAGGTAGCTAGTGCGCATGCGCGGGTGAGAGTGATAAACCGCGCTATGCGGGTACAGGGACATTATGGCCGGCGTAGCAGGGTTAGGAAACATTTAACGCCGAGTGTAAAAGCTCCGCTTGATGCATTTCACTGTTTGGGTGAAAGCATCATGGCGGAGCGCTCGCTCCCACGAGAGTGCGCCGCGGCGCGTTCAAGGACCTCAGTAGAGAGTCGGCCCTTTCTGTTTCGACCCCCCAGAGGGGGGCAGAGCTTCCCTTCGCGGGGGGTTTTGCGGCGGGACGGGTCACCAGAGAGTACCACAGCTTTATCGCTGGGGCCCCACAGCTGATTGCACATCCCCTAACACAGTGTTATGGGGAATGGAAGCGCAGCTGCGTGTTAACGGAGTGGATGGACAGGACGCTGAGACTGAGTTATTCACTCCAGTTTTGCAGCATCCCTCCTCCGTTCACAGGCATAAGAGAGGCAAAGCTATCATCCCGAGGGGAGATAGGTTTTCTCTCAGCAGAGGTTCAGGCCTTGGTGCAAAAACAGGCAGTGTCTGCTGTGTGCCCGCAAGACAGAGAGGGGGGAAATTATTCCCTGTGCTTCCTGGTTCCCAAAAAGACAGGCGAATTCAGGCCCATTCTGGATCTAAATTCCGGATGTTAACTATAAAACAGTTACTGGGACTGGTGCAGCCAGGCGATTGGTTTACAACCATCGACCTGAGGGACGATTACTTTCATGTCGAGATTGCTCCGAAACACAGAAAGTATTTGCGTTTTGCCTTCCAGGGGGTGGCCTGCGAGTACAACAGGCTACCGTTCGGCTACTCCCTGTCCCCACGCACGTTCAGCAAATGTGTGGCCACAGCGCTCCAGCCGTGGCATGAGAGTTTTCTTTTATCTGGACGACCTCATAGTTATGGCCAGGTCCAGGGAACGGGCAATGTTTTATACAGCCCAGTTGATCCTACACCTAACCAAGTTGGGTTTTGTGATCAATTGGAAGAAAAGCACCCCCATACCTCACCAACAGGCGCTGTATTTGGGAGTGGTGCTCGATGCAGGCAGGCTACGCGACACCCTGTCAGAGAGCAGACAGGCATCCTTGCTTCGGGCAGTTTGCAGACTGCGACAGGGGGCAACAGTGACAGCTTTGACTATCATGCAGACCCTGGGTCTCATGGCGGCGGCTCACGTTGTGGTCCCGCTCGGGTTACTGCATATGCGCCGCCTGCAGAGGTGGTTCTCCAGCCTGCGTTTAGATCTCAAGAGACACAAACGGCGTCTGGTGACCATCCCCCCCTCAGTGGAGGTCAACCTCCGGTTCAGGGGGTCCCGGATCACCTCCGGAGGGGGTCCCCACTGGGATGGGTGACCTCCTACATCACAGTGTTCACGGATGCATCCGGACCTGCCTGGGAGAGCTATAGGTGGGCGCTGGTCTCTAACAGAGACACGACACAGCAACCTCCTAGAGCTACGGGCAGTAGTGTTGGTCCTCCAGCATTTCAAACCCTTAATTCAGGGGAGACATGTAATGGTCAGGAGCGACAACAGCACCACAGTGGCATATATCAACAGGCTGGGCGGAGTCCGCGATAAATACTCAGTTGTTGGTGCCAAAAAGCCATCGGGAAAGAGTTTTCCAGGCGGCTCATTATAACCCCATGTCAGGTCACCTAGGGTACGACAAAACACTACACCGGATAATGGCCCGATTTTATTGAGAATTTAACGGGAGAATTTGCTCCAGGCTCAGGAACGTCAGCAGCGCCTGTACAACAGAGGGTCGAAACTGAGACAATTTTTACTGGGAGATAAAGTGCTTGTATTACTCCCAACCTCTAGCTCTAAACTACTCGCCAAGTGGCAAGGACCCTTTGTGGTCACACGACGAGTGGGGGACGTAGATTATGAGGTGGTGCGTTCTGACAGGGGGGAGAGCAACACAGATTTACCACCTTAACCTCCATAAAGCAAGGAGAGAGGTGGCGTCTACTTCTCTGGCCACCACAGTGATTGAGAGAGATGAGTTGGGACCGGAGGTAATTACAAACAACCAATTAGCCCGGGTCTGTCGTGACGACCATCTCTAACCGGGTCAGAGAGCAGACGTTGCCTCATTGCAAAGGCAGTTTTCCGATGTGTTCTCCCCGCTGCCAGGGCGCACCTCTCTCATACACCACCGCATATAAACGCCCCCGGGCGTGGCCATTTGTTCACGGCTCTATCGGCTGCCTGAACACAAGAGGAAAATTGTTCAGGCGGAGCTTCAGGCTATGCTAGAGATGGGAGTGATAGAAGAGTCCACCAGTGACTGGAGTTGCCCCGTCGTGCTGGTACGTAAGTCCGATGGGTCAATCCGGTTCTGTGTGGACTACCGCAGGTTTAACGAGGTGTCCAAATTCGATGCTTATCCAATGCCCCGGGTCGACGAACTCCTGGATCGGCTAGGCACTGCTCGCTTTTACACAACACTGGATTTAACCAAGGGCTATTGGCAGATTCCCCTGTCTCCAGAGCCTAAGGAAAAAACGGCCTTCTCCACTCCGTACGGTTTGTACAATTTGTCATACTTCCTTTCGGGTTGTTCGGAGCTTTAGCCACCTTCCAGCGGCTTATGGACCGGGTCCTGCGTCCCCACTCTGCATATAGGTCAGAAACCAGAGGAGACTGTGAAGTCCACCGTAGACGGACCACTTTCGGTCAAAATGTTCTATCAATTAAGGGCAGCTCATTGTGGAATAGCCTCCCAACTGAGTTACGTGATTGTCCCACTTTGAACAGTTTTAAAGGTCAACTAAAAGAATGGTTGAGAAACAAACAAACGTGCAATCACCGCTAAATGCACTTTAATACAGGGGTATCTCCTTTTGCACTTTATGTAGCTCTTTTATCTTCTCTTGCACTTTATGTAGCTCTTTTATCTTCTCCTGCACTTTATATGTCGTAGCTGCTACATTGTACTGCCATGTGGTTAATGCTTGTATGCTGCTCATGCTCTTCCTGCATATCATGTACTTACTTTTGCTATGTATATAAATGTCATGTTCTTAAATGTTGTATGTGAGGGACTACGGGTGGAAATTAGCCCAAAGCTAAAATCCGGCATGTTACGTTTTAAAGCATTATTTGTTTAAAATGTTCATCAATGTGCATTGTCCCTCTTCAAATAAACGATTGAATGAAAAAATGCAGCAGGTGGGGGCAGTGCTCGAGTTCCTGAGGCAGGCGGGGCTCACGGCCAACCCGAAGAAGTGTGCGGTTGGGCGGAGGGAGGTACGGTATCTGGGGTACCACTTGGGTGGCGGGCAGGTGCGGCCACAAATAGAAAAGACGGACGCCATTTCCGCCTGTCCGGCGCCCAAGACGAAAAAAAGAGGTCAGGAGGTTCATGGGGCTGACCAGTCCCCTGACCGACCTGACCCGAAAGGGTGCTTCAGATCCGGTCCATTGGACGGAGCGGTGTCAGCTGGCGTTTGAGAGGGTTAAGAAAGCCCTCTGTGGAAAGCCGCTCCTATATACTCCTAACTTTGCTCTCCCTTTTGTCTTGCAGACCGACGCCTCGAACAGTGGGGTAGGGGCCGTTTTGTCCCAGCAGGTAGAGGGGGTCGACCGCCCCGTACTGTACATTAGCCGGAAGCTGGCGCAGCATGAGGTGAACTACAGTACGGTGGAAAAGGAGTGCTTCGCCATACGGTGGGCGGTCGGCGCCCTGCGTTACGACCTCCTGGGGCGCCCTTTCACCCTCTGGTCGGACCATGCCCCGCTCCACCGCATGAAGGATGCCAACGCCCGGATCACTCGTCGGTATCTGGCGTTATAGCTTTTTAACTTCAAGGTGATCCACAGGCCGGGTAACCGGATGGTCGTGGCTGATTTCCTCTCTCGCTCGGCGGAGGGGGGGGGAGTCAGCTTTCGGCCGGCGGGATCCCGGCCTGAGTCGGTTAGGGGTGTGGTTAGGGTGCCGGCTGCTGGAGTGATGGGAGTGGCTCGGCCGGAGACCAGACAGCTGAGCAGAATCAGGTAATTAAGCTCTCAGTATAAATGCTGGTAACCTGGTTCTGCTCTGTCTCTTGCAGTAGATGGGTCCTGGGAGGAGGACTATCACTAGCCACCTTGGACAATACAGGAGCAGACCGGGTTTCATGGAAGCCCCTTTTGTGTTTTACACCCTCAGTTTCAAATAAACCCTGCTTGTGTCTCAAACCTGCTTCTTCGTCCGTCATATTTTATCCGTGTCGTGAGCTGGATCACTCACAACAACATTTCCTGATTATGGTCAAATATAGTTCAAAATTAGTTCTCCCAGTTAATTACAATATCTCATTTATCTAAATAACCCATCTTAATCAAGAAAATCTTACCAAGCAAATGTTCACTTGTTCTATTGGCAGATTTCTGTAATTATTTCAAGTGAAAACACCTTCTTTTCATTGTTGTTTAACTTGTTTTTGGAGCAGTTGTTGTTTTATTTAAAAAACAATTGAGGGTCAAAATCAGCAAATCAATCAGAAAAGACCAACAGGGGTCATGCAGGCAGGATCAGGCAAACAGAGCAATAACGCTGGAAAGCTGGAGCAGATACAAACTACACAATCAGGCGCGAAGTGACTGTGTTTTGGGCTGGTGTATGAGCTGGAGGGCTTATTGGGGAATGAGGAGCAGGTAAGTGTGTGGGTGGGGAATGTCAGGTGATTGGAACGGCGGAAAGGGGTTACTGCAGGACAAGAGGGGGTGGTAGGATCTGGATTGACATGGATATTCCATATATGGCAGAGAAACAGAGTAAACAGACTGCAAAAACTAGAAATTGGATGGAGGTGTGACAGCTGTTAAGTTTGATTGCCATTGTGCCACCTCATGAGAAGAAGGGAAGCCAAAGTTATGGAGTGAGTAGAGCAACTGAAATGATAAAGTTCTCTGTTGCCTGCAAGTCTTTCAAAGTGAATACTCACGCACAAAAACTGATTTTTAAGCACTTTTTAAAAAATTACGTAATTAAAGCTTATGTTTTAAAGGTGTGCTATGAACTTTGAGCATACTGTTGGTTGTAATGGTAGGTGCCAATCATAACAAAATGTTGCCTAATTGGATAAATTAACATGTTGTTATTCTTTTTTTTTTACTATAAGATACAAAGTCTCAAGAATGAGACCGATAATATTCTCTATTTTGTTCCTATTCAACAAATCCCAAAGTGAAAACCCAATCCAACAATGAATGTGCAGGCGGAAAGGACTGTAATAAAGCCTGATATATGTTTTTTCCTTCTGTGTCACGTAGTAAAAGCTATTTAAATATGAAAAGCTCAGGAGACATGTTCCTCCATTACCATTAAATATAATAGATTTGACTCATTCGTAATTACACTGTCCTGCTGCCACAAATACTAAACTAGAGCACCAAATGTGTATTTATCAACCACAGCAAATGCACAATTTCTAGGTATTTTATTAAACATTTTATGTTGAGCTTTATGAGAGATTAATATCTTCAGCATTGTTAAAGGTCTGCTTTGTTTTTTAATTGACAGGCACCAGCCCTGGTGGCAGTTCTTCCCACCAACATATGTTCCCTCTAAAGACCTTGGATGACCTGTGGAACTATAGGCTTGGTTTCTCTACAGTCTAAGGTTGCATATATCATGACTTAACTCAACCAGAAGTCAAATCAATTGTGCCTCAGTAGTGCTGTTTTGGAGCAGACCCTGATCTCTTGACCTGCCAGTAAAACAGTAAAGGAAACAAGGGTTTCCATACAAGGACAAATCAAGTAAAGGATTCCATTTTAACTTAATTGTCTTTTATCCTGTACTAAACACCCAGAGTCAGCTCAACTACTTATTTCATGGATGACTTGCGTCAAAGGTTTAAGACACTACAGGATCGTCTCACAGACCCCTCACACAACTCAAACACCAAAGCTGCATCATCCTGACATCAGGCTGCTTCAGTAGGGATGTGACATCGCACTCCGTGGTTGATGATGATAAGAAGAACTGAGAGCCATCAGCTTTAGAAAAAAGTAAAAGAGATTAGAGCAGTGAAGCAAAAAATAAGCAGTTCAGGTAAATTCAGATGAACTACGTTTGCACTTTTTAAACTTTAATTATATGTTAATACCCTCTCTGTGTACACATTAGTGTTGTAGCTGTTGCTCACTAGTACTATACTTAGCTTGTGGGTGCTTTGGGGCTTATTGATATGCTAGTTGTTTCACAAACAGATTGTATAACCATGAAATCTTGGAAAGCAAGATAATGAGAGATGAGACAGTTTGGTAAAAGGCATTATTATTGTGGCAGTCACATTAATGAACATTACTGAATGCACAGGCAATTAATTACTGCTTGCATCATCACCCTGGAAAAAGTGTTTAATTATTTTTTGATGCACTCTGTTGCACTCAGCGAGCCTTGTAGAGTGTGCTCAGGCTGACAAAATGGATGCTGGCAGGGAACCAGCTAAACTGTGGTTTCACTGCCTAATGGCTATTGTACTGGCAGGGCAGATGGTATTTCTTGACAGTGGAGATGCACTGAGGTCTGCCGCAGCAGAGGTGACACTGCTTGGTTTTAAAGGTTTTTTTTTCTCGGTTTTTTTAAATGATCAATGTCTGCAGCAGCTGAACAGGGCAGCTCAAAGCACCAAAACATATAACACTGCAGATACTGTATTGATGTTCTTTTTTAACAGAGTTAACGTTGCTCTGGAAGAAATTCCTCCAAACAACACAGTAGCCTTCTTTACGTCTTTATTTATTCAGTTCATTTGCTATATTGTCTGTAAATGTTATATTGCACCATAAAGGTGTCAACACACTGACAGTAAATACTTAATCATTTATTCCTAATTCCTCCTAACTAAATTACAAATCATAGGAAAATATACAACTTTTGCTTGGGATACCTACAAACCAATCATTGACTGTTGGTAAAAAGAAGGAAGCAAGAGAGTGTGTCAAAGTCATGTGATTTGTTGACCCATCCATCCACCTTGAAAAGTTTCCTAGGATGTTTTAGAGAATGGGACCTCAACTGCAACATCAGTCTATTTACATGTGATAGGAAAAAAAAACTTAGTAGAACTCTTAATCCCATCACATATCTTTGTTTGAGGCTAGATAGAGACTAAAGGCTGCATTTGCTGCCACTACCAGAATCTCCTCTCCAGGAAGAGAGTTAAGAGAGGCATGACTGAAGCTAAGCTAACCTGCTAAATTAAACTGGGTTTGACTTTGAATCCAACCTGAGGCTCATGCTGCATGTTGTCTCTCCTCTTTGTCTCTGTTCAGCAGTACAATCTAATAAAAGCAAAATAAGCCCTAAAGATTATCTTTAAAAAACAAAGAAGAAAAGAAGATTGTTTTGTTCTGTTGCATCGATTGTAATCTTGTTTTGTAACTGTGCCTCCTTTTCCTGTCTATCTACACAAACAAAATAAGCCAGAAATAGATTCCATTTAGATCATTTATTGTGTTTGACCATTGTGAGTCTGACAATGTTATAGGAGTGTAATGCTAAATGCTCTCCTGGCTAGGTTACAAATGGGGTTAAGTTGGCACCAGCCCTCAGGGCACTTAAACGTTCCAGTTTGCTGTGTTGCCATGTCAGCATTATGACCCTATTTACCTGCATCATCTCTTTTTCAGATACCTGTATAATTATGTCTTTTAGAATCCTGGATTATAGGCCCTTATTGTGAACCTGCAAAAGGAAAAATCTAGGTTTAAGGCCTCTAGTATTGCTGTTAAAATGTGCCTATATGGTGTATATTCCAAGTGCATTTTACAACAAAAAAAGACATATCACTTATCCATACATGCCAGTGATTAAATCAGAGATGAGCAACCACCCCTGAAAAAAGATAAACACTACCTCCTTTTAATTCATAAAACATTGTCATGTTTTCAGAACAGATGTGCTTTTTCAAATAATCTTTGCAGCTTTTCTACCCCCTGCCAATGAACGTGTTGGGAAAGCAATTCAATATTTGCTTTGCTCGTGACACAAAAGAGTCATAATTCACACCAGCTGCTCGAGTTCCTTGTCAGCTTATCATCAATAAATGTCAAATGTAGGCATTTGAACAAACAAGAGATTTAAAGACAGTTGTTTTTCTTCTATCGTTAGAAAAACAAACAGTCTTAAGAGAAACAGAAGGATTGAAGCAGGGAAGCAGACATCAGGAACAGTTACCAAACCATGTCTTTGAGCCGTTATCTGACACACAGTGACTCCACGCTGTTTGTTTGCCTATAACCCAACACTGAGTCAAGGCTTTAATCAAACAAGTATGACATGCTGGATCAGAGCACTGGGATACAAAATCAGATTAACATGTGAATCTCTAGGAGAGGCTCCTTGGGTTTCACAGCAGGGCTTCTACATCATTCAAGAGTGTTTTGGATATTTTTTAGTTCATTAAATATTTTCTTTCAGCTTGATAGTTGATCATTTTCCTTGAGGAAATTGAAGGATTTTTTTGGGTTTGTTATTAATTTCAAAACAACCAAGGGTCATTCGGAAAGAACAGAACTAGGCCAAGGCTGTCTTCATTTCAGAAAAACAAACGGACAAGCTAACAAAGTGACATCCAAACTGAATTGAACAACAACCTTGGCACAAGTAATTACTTAATAAAACATCAACAAAGGGTTCCATTGATTTCTAAAAAACAACACATTTACAATGTACAACCTTTTTTTGTGGCTAAAAAATTATCAGACAAAACTTGAGATATGTGTAGCACCATGCCATTAAACCTCCAAACTCCATTACAACAAAGCTAAGTCACGTTTCAGAAGAGCTATTTGTTTTCTCTCATTTTATACAACAATTAAAAACTATTGGGTAAAGATGTTTCTATTTACTAGATTTGTTCTTTTCGAAAGACAGAGTCAATAATAGAAATACTAAATGTCTTAGTAAACATTAGAAATGTTTTTGGGAAATGTTTTACCTTTTTTTATTCAGTATCATGTTTATGTAAAATAAATAATATATCTCCTACCCAATCATATACTTTCTAATTTGTTGAAATATAGTTTAGACGGAATAGAACAAATTGAGTTGGTAAAGCACAAAATGCAATCTGACTCTTAATGAATATTTTATGCCTTATAGTTATTTTTGTGTTGAGTTTGAAAACCACTATAAATTAATGTTCTTCATTAACAATAAAAGCAGCAATATTTTAAACCAGAAATAAGCACTCTTATTATTCTCTCTTTTTGTTAATGCATGGAGAATAGAGCAATATGACTAATGACTGTAGATTCAAACCGGTCTGAGGGTTATATGTCTAACAATATATCTGTTGAATTAAGAATTTATAAAACAATTTCAGCTGCTTTTGGATTTGGAATTTTTTAGTACTAGCAATAAGGTTTGGACTAACAAGTAGCTTGTTCTGCATGGCATCACGTTTTCATTTTCAATACAAATGCACAGCACATTTTCAGGTAGACATTGTGGATTTTTTTTCAACAAATTCATTGTGCATTTGATTAAAGCTGCCCACATGTTGCAGAATCACCTGATTCCAAGGTGACTCGTAAAAGTCCTCATTAAATTGTGACATGCCGGGCCTCTGAGCACCAGCCGCTGACTATCAGATGTCAACATCTGACTTCTATGCTTAGATGACTTTGAAATGACAAGAGTCAGAAGCTGACCACAACACCTGCTTCACTTACACACACAACTTGACTAAAGATTTTAATTGACAGGTTGTAATGTATTATGGTAGTTTAAAATTGATTGTATGGATTAACTGCAGAGTTTAAGAGGATTCAAACAGTGCAAAACTCTTAAAACGAATCAAATGTACATAATGAATACCTTTACATTTATAATTGTTTTAATTAAGATGTTTTTCACAAGTTGCTGCTGTATAATTTGGCTCAATTCCTTAAAGACACATTTTTATTATATATTTTTTAATACATATATATATATAAATTATATAAAAATGTGAATTTCTCCCCTTTACGTGCATTGAAATTACTAAAGAAAGGGATGTGAAAGAAATGATGGACATAAGGAACAATTACAGTAAACCCTTTTATGCAGGCATGTGAGTATTACATTAAAATACATCGAACAACTGTAAACCTATCCTCTAATATGCTGACCATTTCATCTTAAAGCCCCCGGTTAAAGTCTAGCAAGGAACCTTTCTTGCGTGTCTCATCACTCTACTATCATGTCCTTTCTCTTCTCTAATGTCCCTTGTTCAAATACATGCTGTAAATGTCCTCCCTAAACCCTCTTTGAAGTAATTACAGTTGAAGGCTTTTGGTTTATTAACCATGAGAACTTGTTTGCTGATAATAAAACATACAAAAAATGACTGAGCTTTTCAAAGTGAGAAATGTACAGTGTTGCAAAAACCGTACAGGCAAAATGTTAATAAGAATACTTGCAAATCTATAACACTTGTGATTTTGGCAGTTTAAAATTGTTTGCACTTTGAAAACATAGCTTGGTAGCATTTTAGTGCATTCCTGAAACACTGAAAAATTCAAAGGCTTCATTGTCCTATGCACAATATATAGGTAGACGTATTGGCAATGAAAATCTTAAGTCCCAGGCTCTTATAACAGTGCAGCATACAATATACTCAAAACAAAGAAGAAAAGAATACATAAAATAGTGCAAGAAAATAGTGCCAACGACAAAATGGTTGAAGTAAAAACGCAGAAGTTAGTCAACTATGTACATGTTAAATGGAACCAATAAAACAAAATGTGAAATGAAATACTGTAGGGGAGAGTGGGGTAAGATGAGCCAGTGGGTAAGTTGTCACTCCCCCTTTATCTAGGCAACTGTGCACATATGATGTCATGTGACCCTAAATTCAGGAAGCACCCATCATTTCTATTTGGCTGTGATGGAGAGAAGCACATGGTAAAGTGATAAATATGTTTTTTTCACAATAAACCAAGTACATTTTCAACATGTACATATAATTACTGTTATGTCAAAGCAAATGTATCCAGGTCTATAAAGATACATTTTGGTTATTTAGCAAGAAGAAGCCACCGATGGCAAGGGTGGAAAATCGATCAGAGCAGTGGCAAAAGACAGAAATATGGAAAGGTAAACCCTGTGTAGATACATAACAAGGAAGGAGGAAAGGAAGGGCGAACAGAACAGTGGAGCAGCAGAGGCAAAGAGGGTCTTCACACAGGAGAGAGAAGGAGCTTGCAGACCATATCGGAAAACTGGCTGACCAGTTCCATGGCCTCACTCCAAATAAATGCTTTGAACTGGCCTTTGAATTAGCCGACGGAAACAACTAAACAACTCCGGATTCAACTTGAAAAAGTCAATTGGTCAATTTACCCCCAGGTGGCTCAATTTACCCCTTGACTCGGAACAACTTACCCCTTAGATTGCAAAAGCTAAGCCACAAGACAATATTTTTTTCAAGAAGTCATATTTTCATGGCCCGTAGATGCATTATTATCATTTTGATTGGCAGAAGACATCCTGACATTAGGGTTGTTGTTGTTGTCATTTGACTTATATAAAATGTTTCCTTGCTTTGAGGATAACATAAGTAAACATTTGCTCATCTTACCCCACTCTCCCCTATAGTGGAATAAAAAAAGCTGTTGCTGGGGTGAAGGGGTCTTTGCTGTTTAGTACATTATTGCATGCTTACATTTAAAATAGTCGACCACCAACATCAGGGTGAATGCTGTGTTTCATTTAGACTAATAGGATTAGAAAGCATTATTAATCCCCAATGGGGAAACTCATTATATTCACAGCAAACAACAAACACATAAGACCAAGATTAAATACCACCAAAAATAGCCATTTGAGACATGATTAACAGCTGTAAAATGCTAAAGACCACAACTAAAAGTAAATTAAAAAATCTGACTGCTACTGGAACAAAAGACCTTCTGATTTTTCAGTAGGACACCAAGGCGTCCTCAGTCACTCAACCACTCAACCACTGAGCCTTTGAATTCATAAAAACAATGTATGGCCCTCAAATCCCTTTTTTGTGTTTTTTTTATGTGGCTCTTGATATATTTATTACAGTTAGTATCTGTGTAACTCTCCCTTTTTTGAGTATCCTATTGATCCTGTTTTATCATCTGCAGTGATGCTGACACCCCCAACCGAGCCCAGCATAACAAAAGGACTCTGATAATAAAACACAAAAAAAAGCTATTGTGTCCTTTACCAGGAGCAAGTTTAATATTCAAAGTACAGTTGTGGATCTTCTGTGAACCACATGGCAGCAGGGACCAGTGATTATGCTAATCACCTAAATACCTCTGCCCACAGACACTTTTGTTGATTGAAGAGAAAAGGGCTGGTCCCAAAAGGATGATCCTGGATTGGTCTCTGAATCAATTAAGAGCATACATTTGGAGTGGCACATGTTGGGCCCATTACAACAAAGGGCAAAGTGTTCTCAGTCCGCCCAGGAGACTAATAATATCCCGGCTGGATCTCGTCTATCTTAATGACTCAGGACATGCTATATTGCCCTGCACATGCCAGGTCGCTGCTCCACCCCCTCCCTGTTTGCTACTATCTAATGCTACAATATTGTTTTATAGCCTCTGAGACGGGTGGTAAGAGTGTGTCCTGAATGCATAATCACTCAAGAGTAGGACACACCCACACCAAAGATGCACACTTTTTATGATAAGAATGTTATCTTTTTTAGATGGGAAGTTTTTTTCCATTATGCGTTTGTGTGTGGGGCGCTAATTAGTACAATTGGATGACGTTTAAATCACCATGTTATTTAAAAAGTGAAGCACAGTAAGCAAATATTTCCGCGCTCGTAATTGAATCAGTGCAAAATAAAGCTCCTACATGCGCATTTGTGTTTGACGCTAAAATGCACTTTGTAATGTTAAAATAAAGCGGTCAAGGTGACAGTAAGGGGGTCGGATGAGCACCAGATTCGCAGAGGTGTGGAGTGTGTGGATGCCACAGTGATCCACTAGACTGACGTCTCTCCGGTAGCGCAGACGAAGCCCGCAGCCCGGTTATTGTACAGACTTCAGTACAGCCAAGCAGTCGACAGTCTCTCCTGCAGAAGCACAGAGAACGGAAAAAAAAACTTCATCAACGACGAGCTGCAGTTTTGCAGCATGTTCCACCTTCGGCAATCTCCGTTTAAACACACTAGCCCAGCAACTGTTTGATTTTGCTGGCAATTTCTTTTGGAAGCGTTCGCCTTTTACCCTCTTTCGGCTGATGTAAAAAAAGCAACCTTTCTATCTTGGAATGATGTGGACCTCTCATGATACTGTTGGATTTGTTTTCTTAGCCGGATTTTGCGTGCAATTCGGATTCTCCTTGGAAGGTAAGAACTGCATATTTTCGTAACGAACACTCCATCTCAGTGTCATCGTGTCGAGCTCGCTGCCCTGCATGGTAGGCTCCGTACAAAGTGCTAAAAGTGCGCAGTCTTTCCGGAAAACAAATGGGGTTGTTTAGGGGAACATGTTTCACGTGAGATGGACTGGAACAAGCTCATAAAAGGGAAAAGCAAGCTCACAATGAAAGGTGTAGAACGTTTCGTTTTTTACCCCGTCGATGACGAACAATGCAACTGTTGATTGTTTGAAATCAAGTCGTTCTATATAGTGTCGAAGGGAGCGGGTGGCTGTTTTCTCTCCCATTTTCACAGCATGAAATGCATTCGCTGCTTAAGAAATATACTTATTCTAATAGGCTCCTTGCATAAAAAGTGAGCGGTCTTCCGGTGATTTCAGCACCACGGACAGCTGCTGCATGCGGTTGTCCTTGGTGCTGAAAAGACTGAGATGAACACTTTCAAACTGCTTCTGTGCTCTTTTCACCGCTCACAGCCACATTTCAAAATATCTGATAATAAGTGCCCACAAACCGAGATATATATTGCCTGGCTGTAGCTCCTTGTGCAGAATTAGAACGATGGTTTGGTATGGAAGTTTGCATGCACGGATATCCTCACAAATCTTTCTATCGTCGCCACCTCTCCTAAGCGTAACCCCTTTCGCTTCCTTCAAGCATATTCTTTATTACTGCTTGTATATTTACCTTTATACTTTCTTCTGTTTGCCCTATAGTTAAATGTGTTTCGTTTTTAATCGTGGTCATAGATAGCACGAAAACGGCCACAGAATGAAAACAACTCCCATACAAATCCCAACCTGGCTCGTAATGAAGTAACTGGTTAGATGAGATTTGGTGCGACAGTGCCTTGGTTACATTTCCCATGAAGATGCTCCGTGAGTGTTTGGGGGAGGAGGCGGGGGGGGGGGTCTCCTTCAATTAAAATAAGCACACGTCTTTATCAAGCGCTTGGTTTCAGTAACACAGCTGCTGTCACCGGCCACATTCATGGCTGCGTTCACAAGCAGACCATTTAAGTGATTAATTCATTTGAATTTATCTGCGGTATAAATCACACAACTGCCCCCCCCCCCCCCCCCCCCCCCCCCCTCCCCTTTCCCCTTTTTTGTTTTATATGCAGGTCACTTCACGGATATGCCCTCTAACATGACGGTTAAAGAGGGACAAAACATAGAAATGGCGTGTGCTTTCCAGAGCACGACCGCGTCGGTGTATTTGGAGATCCAGTGGTGGTTCGTGAGAGCGCCGGAACCCACTGACAGCGAGGAGGAGGTCGATGCTGAAGAGGTACAAGACACCTATTTTTTTCTTTCTTTCCCCCCTTTCCTATGCGAGTTAAGTTTAAAGCACACAAACTCATAAAGGGAATAAAGGTATACGACAAGTATCCGCGCAATTACGCATCTTGTCACATCAGCGTCGTGCGTGTGTGAAGGCTATGTCATGTTTGATATTTTGTATTGACCTGTTTTATCACAAGGTACAATGTGTTATGACCTTCAAATATTTTAACATGAAGAAATGTCATGCGCAGTTATAGTTGATGTTTACCTTGATCGTTAAAATCCCTTCATAAGTTTTTGAATCACTGTTAGATTATCCTAAATTCAGAGGAAGGTCCATTATTATAACAAATTATCATCAGATATTTAAACATCCGTCTAAAATCTGTATGTGGTACTTCATTGTATATTCCACATATAATGTGGTATGTTTAGCTTCCAGGCTTCAACGAGTTAAACTAATCC
Organism: Dissostichus eleginoides; assembly: GCA_031216635.1. Lineage (NCBI taxonomy): Eukaryota > Metazoa > Chordata > Actinopteri > Perciformes > Nototheniidae > Dissostichus > Dissostichus eleginoides. The sequence continues at coordinate 11,865,956 of CM062285.1, forward strand.
CTTCACACATTAAGCACAGAGCAGTTCCATCAGGAAAAATAAGAACATTAATCAAGGGCTATTGTGGAAAAATAGGGCTCGTTCTGGATATTAATTACATGATAAATGAAGTAAATGAGCCTGACTAGTCTTGAATGGATAAAAAAGTGGCTGAATCAAAACAGCCAAAGAATATTCTTGTATATTGCCTCATTAAACAACACATTGGAAGCGCTTTGGCATTTTTGTTATGTATTGCTGTTGCATTACTGCTTGCTATAACAGCTTCCTTCGCCTCCAATAATGATTGCCTGCTTAGTGGATGAGATCGCTGAATGTGTATGCATTCAAATGGATGGAAATTATGTTCTTACGTATTGTGTGGCAGGTAGCTGCATGTCAGGATTTGGAAGAGTTGCTGTATTGTCCTGACAGACATCAAACGGGGCTCTTTCTATTTGTGTGACAAAGAGGGAGAGAGATATGTATGTGTGTGTGTGTGTCTATGAGTGTGGCAGTGGGGTGGTTCGATATCCATGTGGCTTTAATTATTGTGTCATTGTTGCTGGGCTTTCATAGTAACATGGGCCAGGCTTTGATGTGGGTTTGATCCCACGTGACTCTTGGATGTTGGGCTGAAGTGGGCTATTGATGCAGACATCTCATTGTTACCCACATTTCTTATCATCGAAGGCTGTTTGAAATGAAAGCCGCTGTGTGTGTGTTGTCCTGCAGTGTTGCAGTTAGAATGGGAACAGAGTCAAGGCTGTGTCAGAGATGCTGCCTGGGAAGCAGCTGGTCTCCTGGAAATTTAGAGGAAGTGAGCTCAATGACTTAGAATGCAAATATGTATGCAGATATAAGCTGCCAGCATGAAAAGTAAGAGATGTTTGAGCTTTGAAATGACGACATGAAAGGAACAACGTGGAGAAAGCAGTTTTACATTGAAATAGTGCAGCAAAGGGAAAGAGTTGCTGGGTGGGTGGATATTTTATCTTAAACTCTCAGCGACCCAGGATCAGTTTCTCAACATTACAAATGAATATACTGAGAATTGTTCACATTCAACCTTAACTTTTTCTCTTTTTTTATACATTCAAGCCTTTTAGTTATATCACAAAGAAACCCTTACAAAATCTACATCCTGGCCTAGGGCTTTGATCCACAACTTAAACAGAAAAATGCATTACACAATGATAAGTCAGTTATACATGGAGGCGTGTGGCGTAGTGGGTTGTCCGTAGGTGTTCGGATCAGGGGGTCACAGGTTCAAACCCCACTGCAGTCAGCATGTCGTTGTGAGGGCAAGACACTTCACCCCAAATTGCTCCTGTGGGGATTGCCCACAGTATTGAGTATGTAAGTCGCTTTGGATAAAAGCGTCTAACAAGTAACATGTAATGTTAATGTAATGTAATACATTACAAAGCTATATCACATTTCACACATTCGATTGTCTTTGGGGGGAAGAAATCATGGGAACTAGATTTAGACAAATAGAAAAATATAATTTACACATACAAATGTTATATATATATATAGAGCCATAAATGAACTCTAAAACAATCTGGGTTTTTTTTTCACGACATTAACATTATTAATACTATTAATCACTCAGGTCTTTTGAAGTGTACTAGTAGGTTAGAAAGGTCTGTAAATCTAAAAATAAAAAGAACAAAGGAGTGATTTTCAAACTACGTCATTTCTAACCTTTTCCAGCCTACTTTATTCTGTCAACGGCTATTCATACGGAGATAAGGATTCCATTCCAAAGCATTCAAATTATTTTCTAGCTGCAACCTTGAAAAGTTATAGTCTGCTAATCTTGGCGAACATCCAAGCTACATCTATATTTCTACATGCTGAAGACAATAGCATTATCAATTTGTGATTGTTTTCACAAAACCTAATTTGTATTGGCAGAAAATTATTTTCCTGTTGGAACGTCTGTGCTTATTTCTGCACTGGGCATGGATTAGGGAAGGAAAGAAATTAACAAACAAACATGTCAATAGAGAAAGCTGCTGTTTGGCTCTGACTTCCACAACAACTGTTATGTGATTCCCCTCTCAGATTAGAAATGACACGATGCCAGTTCATAACTATGCGCAAACACACAGAGACAAACAAAATATTCACACCTCCATGACAAAGAAGATTCATGTTGCTGATAGCATTTGCAACACTCGTGATGTTATTGATTCAAGTCATGTAGTGAAGATACACAGAGAGAAAGAGAGTGATGTCGAGCACGAATGTGAGTTAAACATTTGCCGTTACGGAACATGAGCAGATTGCTGTGGAGGCAACGGGTCATCACTTGGCATTTTGGCAGCAGATTTTTTAAGTACAAAGTGAGTCAGCGCTGGGTGTGATAACACATGATTATGTGGTGTTATTTGATACTATTTATGTGTTTTTTGGTGCTATGGACCAAATATAAAAGAAGCTCTCAAAGGACGCAAAATAATACCTTTTTGAGGATGACATTTGAAGCTATTAGCAAGGGAAGTTATTTGTTCAATACTTCCTCTTTAATGTCCAAGATGACAGTAATGAGCTGGATGAGAACTATAATGAGACATGAATGTTGTCATACTGATCCGCCACAGTCCTTTCTCTGCAAATTCAGTGGGAGAATGTTAGGTCTCTCTTTTCATGAAGAAAGTGATACAAAATCAGTTATGTATTTTATGAAAGTTGAAGTATGTCACACAAATCTCATAGAAAATGTCTTGTTGTGTAATGATGCTTAATCCGGCAGGCATTATAAGTAATTTCACTCAGTAGTTCAAAAAATGTTTTGTGATCCATTGGTGTGAAGCAGTGTGTACTTGCATCCCAACCGTATCTTCCTAAAATTACGTTTGAGTACTACTTGTATGTTATGCAAATGTGTTTTGAATAAAACTCAATTGCTACCTGCACATTTATTCCTTGGGCAACATTCACTCTATGCCCAGACCATCAAGGTTTGTCTAAATGTTGATTAAGTTAACACTTTATTTTGAGCTTGAAGACATTTTCTTACAATTCAACCAAGCCAACGAGCTCACCTAACCTAAAATATACTCTATTCAAATTCAAAAAGAATAAACTAAAAGTTAAATCAAGTCAGAAAGCAAATCCCAGAAATACAAATATATATACATATATATATATATATGCAAAAAACTGTGTTTTGGTACTACTTTCATTATACATATTGGTTTTCAAAATGCAGTTTGCACATCCATGAATGCAACGTTATAAAATATAATAAAATATGATGTACTATTGTTTGTAAAATGATGCCTACATTTGTCTTTCAATAGTGCAAGAAAATATACAGCAGAGAATAGGTTCTAAATTGGTGTAATGTTGCTTTATATACTGTTCATTTTTCACGACATTTTTATGTTTTTATAAGGTCAGAAGAAAAAAACTAAAGTTACATTTATACAGATAAAGCACACGGCCCCGTTGAATTTCCAAAAATTAAGAAAAGCTAAATCCTATCCTGAGATGCCAAATCAATAAATATTAAAAACCTATAGCTGATGTGGTGGAAATCCTTCAAATAAAGATTAAAGTCAAGAGATTGTCTTATACAGAGTATAGAGCCCCATATTCACGGCAAGAAAATGAAAGTCTGAATGAAGAGTGTGTGTGTTGTATCTGGTTTACTTAGAGCCGTTGAAACACCAGCGTCCTTGAGACTGCCCAACAAGTGCAAAAAACAAATCCATATCTTGTAATACAGAGCTACACAGTTAGTTGTAAATTAAAACAAAGCGTTGTGTTATGTGGGAAAGGAGGTCTCAGTGCTTTCCCACTCATGTGAAATACACTTAGCAATAAGCAAATACAACTAAATGGAAATGTTAAATGTCCAATACACTGACTGACCTGAAGGCAGGAACAACAAGGTATTAGTAAATGGCCCAAATGTGTCTTCTGTTTGATTTTCTGTCAAACTATCATGTAATACAGTCTGACAGCTCCCTTGGATCCTGCGCTGATAACCTGAATATGACAATTGTAATCACTAATGGTGGACATTGTACATCTTCATCAACACCACCTTCTGATCAAAGCACATATCATTGTGTATCCTGTATGTACGTCATAGGTTATAACATAATGTACCTTCACTGGTGGAAGTAATGCCTACACCAACACTTAGCATACCCTGAGGCTGTGAATTTCTGCTTTGCTGCCCTGACCTCCATCATCGAATCAGAAAGCACAGAACACAGCCTCCAAGGTAATTATAATAACGCAAAACTATGTCACACATGGTGGACACAGAGCTTCATTTCCATGTTTTTCAATTTAAAAATGCATTAATAAATTCCTCTTTTGGTTCCAAACCCTAAATCCCTCTTATTCTGAAGAGGTGAATTCAATTATTTCCCGGAGTTTGATCTCTCTTCTTTATCCAGCTATTCCGACCACTATCAATTTATTGAGTAAATCTTCACAACCCTGTCCACTAGTCATTCTATTTAGTGTGGGATTATGTTTGGAAATAAGGAAACAATGGAGAAAAGCTGGGTTTTATTTGTGAAGGCAGCTGTTTCAATCCTTTCAGCCAGTGCTCAGTGAGTTTGTATTTCATATTCCTACCTCGGTGGAGAATAAATGCATACAAAATAAAAACAGCTTGGAATCAATTGTATGCTTTCTGTGAGTGGAGAAAAAATCTTTGCATATCTGAAATATCAGAAAAGCTACACCTTGACAGTTTGAATTTCAAAGCTGGATCAAGCAAAGGCACAAAGAATCAGAGATGATGCTGGAGACTCGATGCATATGTGTGCTGTTTAAAAATTCATACCGCATTTCATTCCTCAAATACCGCCCGGAGTGCATAAATGGCTAGGCTGCTGGATCCAAACCTGGATATACCTGACCTGGGATATGTTAAAAGGCGGCGTGATGTGTCTGTTAAAGTGAGATGAATTAAGAAAAGGTAAGCGGACATGATGCGAGGCTGCCCTTGACAAAGCCAGTCAGTGAAAATAGGATCAGCTGAGGCCTGCGGACAGAATACAGACGACTGTTACATAAAAACAGGCAGAGATGGCAAAAGTAAACACATCCTTTACTCAAGTAGAAGTACAGATACTCGTGTTTAAAAATGCTCTGGTAAAAGTAGAAGTACTGACTAAACTTCTTTACTCAAGTAAAAGTAAAGAAGTATCGGCTTCGAAATGTACTTAAGTAAAAAGTACCCATAACTACCATCTGTTTTATAGAGTAACTGACCTCCCTTTATATTAATAGAACAATAATGTAATTGTTAGCTAATGAATGTTTCGATGCTGAACAACGGCAAAATGAAAAAGTTTCCATTGGTCCCTCTTCTTCAGAGAAGACCAGGAAATGATGGATACACGGATCGTGTTCAAATCAATAGGCACGCAATGACTCTAAATAATAATGATCACGCCACCAAACACAGATTCAAACTAAAGTAACAAACCTGTTTTGAAAATGTAAGAAGTAAAAGTAAAGGTATTTGTGTTAAAAATGTAAGAAGTAAAAGTAAAAAGTCGTCAGAAAAATAAGTAGTGGAGTAAAGTACTGATACCAGAAAAATGTACTTAAGTACAGTAACAAAGTATTTGTACTGAATTACTTCCCACCTCTGAAAACAGGCCGACACACTTTGACCAAAATGCACTGAAATCTGTGCTATGTTAAGCTCTTGAAACAAGTGAGTTTATAAAACCAGTGGATGTAACAGCAAGGAAACATAAAATCCATTGGCGGGCGTGCTCTCTGAGTGACCTTACTGTCTGCGTCTCCACCCCTCCATCACTGCCTGACTGCAGCCCCCTCCGACACTCTTGCTGAGATAACTGCATCAGGAGTCAATATGATGCTCCAGGAGTAGTCCGGGTAACTGCTCTCATCAGCCCCGTCATCCCCGTATGCGCACACACGTCTGTAATGATTGTAATGGTTTCCAAATGGCTTGCAGTGATCATGCCTGCTGCTTTCATTTCCGACTAGTGGACTGTGGACCCCTCGCTGTCAGGCTCACTACAGTCATCAGTCATGGAAGGAAGGCTTCTTTTAAATCATTACTGCATTGTGCTGCTGTAAAACTGGCCCTGTGTTGCACTGCACCATTTCTCACTCAAAATAAAAAAATACTCAACCTACTCAACATACAATTATGGGACCTTTATTTCTATAAGCTTATGATTTGTAATGTTTCATGGTCCAAGACACTCCTCTGAACAAGGAAATCACCATTTATGTGAAAACTATTTTAGAGATGAATAGTTTGACCATGTAAAATCATTATTAATAAAGATACAGGAACATGAAATCTAAAAAATGAAATGAATTATAAAATTACAAACGGTTTGTTTCTCATGGATTCATACTGAAGATATAAACCTGTACCATCTTCTTTAAGTCCAACACCATGTCAAAGCATTTTCTTATCAACTGTTTTATTGTTTCGATTTTTTTAAAGAAGAAATAAAGAGTGGATTATTCATCAGATATGTTGTATTAGCCCCAAAACACAGTAGGTAGGCTGATGTTTTCTTGACAGCTTACAAGGCTAAATATCACTTAAAATAAAAATAGTTTGCCACTGTGTTTAAACTCTATGGCTTGTTTTGAAAAGCAAGCTGAGTTCTGGCTGAGAGTGTGACGAGAAATCAGTCTACAATGGAATAGAGAAAATGCTGTTTGATGCAAATACTGTTTCAAATTAAATTACTTCATGGGCTTCATAAAAAAAAGCTCTGTATGTAAATAAGGAAACAGTAATCAACCTGGTTAATAAAAAGATATGGGGTTGTTATGAAACCATGTAAATAATTAAAACACATATCCCCTTTTGGGTGTTGAGCACATGAATGTAATTTACAGATCAGCATGCTGAAGAAGAGTAACAAGCAAGAATAAAAGATCAAGTAAAAAATTCTCACGCATTTCTACTTAATTTAAAAAAGGCTGAGTAACTAACTACTCAAAAAGTTAATTTTAGAGCAGTATTTTTAGAGGTGGATTGATCCACATGTGTTGCTCTTAGGGAGTATTTGACACATTCAAAAGTTGAAGGATTGCGTCACAATAAACTGAAGTGTGTTTTCATGGTAATGAAAGAACATGTCACTCAGAGCATCAGTAAACCTCATTCATGTGTTCAAATGTTTTTTAGACAACAATGAGGCTCTATAGCACAGAGGAATAAGAGAGTGCATACCAAAACACTTAGTAGTTAGTATGATACATTTATTGTATATACGTCAAGAGTTTTCTATTTAGAGGGCATTCATTCTCTCATGGGGAAAATGAATGTTATGGAATATGATTGACTGTTATGGTGTCAAAGAGAATGACAGAAGGAGCTTTGTCGGCTAATAAAACCACAGCTTCTTCTATTGATTCATCTGATTCAAATGATTTTTTCTTCTTTGAACATCCAAGTGCTGCAATGACTCATTGGACCGTTACGCAATACAAACATAATGCGTTTTGAAATGTGAAGGTCATAAAGCCAATATTCACTCTTTCAAGGATTTTATTTGCATTTGGATTTGCACAATTTTAATGTGAATTCTCTTTTATGATATGATGACAGTCCTCCTGTTTTCGGTGCTTTTCAGTCCGCACCATGATCTGATCTTACATGAATGTGATTTTCCCAGTAGTTCAAAAGTTAAAATAAACAAAGAAAAACATATATAGGCCTATATTTAGAAAAAGCTTGTTCCCACATTTCAATCTCTATACAGGTTCATATAGGGCTCATATTTGTTACTATTCCTCTTTTCTTCTGAATTCTTCGTATTAACATGCCCAAAAAACCCAGAGTTGAGGCCATTCAAGTGCTGCAGAAGAATAAGATAATGGAGGAAGGGATAAAGGGACGAGCAGATGGAAAAAACATATGGGAGGTGGGTGATGCAATAGGGATACTGGATGCCTTTAGGGAAATATCTGAAAGAGATTCATACATGCATGCAGAACAATTTCTCATTTACTCTCCCATGTGCTTCAACACAGCTCTGTAGGCTTATATTAGCAAGACCTGAACAAAGCAGACTCACAAAACAGAGACTTCTGGGCATTTTGTTCATGATAAGGGGGAGAAGAGCCAGTTAGCTAACTAGCTTGATAGCTTAATGACTAATTCCAGTAGTATTTGGAGCTCACATGAATGCACAAGTCTGTTTACTGGCAGTATTGTATCATAACGCTAAATCCCATGAGCGATTTTATGCTTTGCAAAGAGATGGCAATTATTGCCCCATTGGTATCACAGTGGTGTTTTATTGTTTCAGGAGTAAATATTGTTTCCTTTCTTATTTAAGCTTTTTATTCCAATGCACGCACTCATATCTGCAATAAGGCCGTTTAACTGACTGCAGTGTTCTTAGCGTGTCTTCTCTTATCGGCCTCCAAACAGTGACTGGACTGTGCACTTATCTTTTATCTACCCTCCGGTCTCAAAGGATGTCTTACACTGTAATCACATCATGTTACTTGTCTGGCTGCCAACTTTGGATCTCCTGTTATCCTACATTTTCATTACTAAAACAAAATCATTCATTTTTTTTTAGCTCTCAGACGTTTCATTAGATTATGTTCTGACCCAGTCTCATATATTCAGTGTCTGTGTACAGGTCCACTATAAGCAATCATCCACTAAGTATTGAAAACAATGGTATTTATAATGCACTTCCTTAAAACAAGGGTCAAGTGCTTCACAGTTACAGGAACATTTGAAAATCATTTAATAAATAAATAAATTTTAAAGGTCCCCTATTATACTGTTTTTCATCAATATATTATAGTTCTCAGTTATATACAAAACATGTCTCTGAAGTGTTTGGCTCAAAATACCCAACAGATCATGCATTGTAGCATCCCATAAACCCCTCTGTTTCAGCCCTGTTTCAAAAGTGCTGATTCTGGGTCTGTTACTGTAGATGAAAATAAGGAGCCACTCCCACACCTCTCTGTGAGATATTTGGTTAAAAAGAACACAATGGTGCTCTAGGAGGAGATTCAGGTGATCAGGTGGGCGGGTGTTACCTTGGTTGGTGATTGGCTAATTTAATTTAATTTAATTTCAAACCTTTATTTATCCAGGTGTATCCCATTGAGATCATTGATCTATTTTTCAAGGGAGACCTGAAATGGTTACACAAGCCAAAAAATCGTTATGACATCATAAAGTGGCCAAAATCTGATCAGCTCATTTTCAGACTGGTTTTTTTATGGATCATGACAAAAACAGAGCGAATCTCGTTTACTGAAACTTTCAGAATCTCTTTACACATAGGGGACTCATGTTTATGTATACAAGACATGAAAAAGTGGACTTTGCATAATAGGTGACCTTTAAGAGGAAAAACCAAGGCCAATGAAGCACCAATAAAATGCCATAGAATTTAAGCTAAAATCTGAAACACTTAACATTGTTTGCAAATATGAGGGAGACCTAGCAGTCAGGACAGAAAATACTCAGTCACCTGTGGGCACAGAAAACAAGGAGCCCTTGATCTGATGAGCAGAGGGGCCTAGTGGAGCTGGAAGGGAACAGCACATGATCAATGGAAGTGTGTAGTGCTTGAAGTAATAAAAATGATTTGAAATTCAAACAAATCAATGTAAGTTATATTCCCCTAGTGAAGTGAAACAACTGAAGAACTGTGGAAAACAAAAATATTGGGTGTTCCAGTGTTGCGATTGTTGTTTGGCTTTGAGGAAAATGGTTACCATACTTCTGAGATTCATAGAAAAATCGATAGAATGCACATCAATCACGGTTGCTGTTACATATCTATACATTCACTGCAGCCAATACATTAACAAACATCCTTTTCCATAATCCATCGTATTCCTTTTGGTGCTTTAATCAGCAGGAGATAATGACCGGTGGCGGCAGAAAAAGAGCTTAAACACATCACAGTGGGACAGGAAATTAAACATGGATTAGGGAGATGGTTTATCCTTGCTGTTTGATACTAGAGGAAGATTATGACACAATCGTAATGATGGAGGTGTAAAGGTTGGCTGTGGCTTTTACACCATGGAAATCAGCTTATATACACTGAGTATTTTCCTCATGTTGATCTGAATGCACAAGCTCTAATTTATATATTTTATTGCTGATATGGCAGTGAGGATTATGTTGAGAATAGCCTGATCCCTGATGTTATGCTTGTATTAATTCAAAATATCACATTGGCTGTGGTTTATCATAGATGTTTTCAACGTCAGCCTTGGCTGGAATAGCATCCATTTACCTCTATTGTATTCACAAATAGGAAGAAAATGTTTTATTGCTTTTTCTCTACTGTTGGACATCCTGGGCTGCACACACTTTTCTTTCCCTTCTGTTTCGCACAGACTTATTATTTTCTTGCCAAAGCGTGGCATTATATTTGTTCGCTGTTCAGAATGGTGGAGAATCCACTGTCACAGATGCGTGGTCGTAAACAGCAAAGTCACTTTATTGCTTTTGATGTCAGTCCAAGTATCCGGCGTGTAGCCCATCTACTGCCAGACAAGATGGGGGCTGGATCTCATATCTGCCTTTTTTCTAACAGTCACTGCAGATAATTCAATCAACTGATCCTCTGCTGTCACTGTTCTTCTTGACCCCTCTGTTACACTGTCACCAAAAGGAAACTGAATCCATTTGGTGTCACAACAGCGGTTGTCAGACTAAGAGAAGTACTTTTCAAATTGAATCTGAGGCTTCTCCAAATGCCTACAGACGATGCCTTTGATGTCTGCTCTGTTGTTCTGCGTTTCCATTGTTGGAATCATTGCCAAATTGCAGCCCTTTGCTTTCTCTGTTAATCTGCGCTGTGCTATCCCACACAGTAATGACCTTTTGTCATAGCACAATACTTATTGATCATGTTTTGCACATTTTGAACTTTGCTTTTATAAATATTTTGAGGCAAAATGATGGCGTTCACGTTGAGGTCGTCCTTCAATTTCTTAATTATAGGCTTATTGGTACCACTTTACAATAAGACTACCCAAAGGGTTTACGAATAGTTTGTAATTCATTTATTAATTAGGTTGTGAACACTTTATAAATCATTAATAAGCTTTTATAAGACATGAGATAAACAGGGCAACTGTGACCGGTTGCTTGCCAAATAGTGAGCCCACATTTATCTGTACTGCTAAGCCTTATATTGGCTACTTAGCTTACTTCGTGTTCTTCATCAGCCAGCATCCTTGGTATCTGTTGTTCACTGAGTTGATTCTCGCTAAGTAGCCAATATAAAGCTTAGTCATCTTGCCAAATAGTGAGCCTGTGTTGATGTATGAAAACTATGTTAGAACTGGTTTATAAATGGTTCTTAATGATTAATAAAGTGTTTACAACCTAATTCATAACCTAATTATAAACCCTTTATGAATCCTTTATAAGGGTAGTCTTATTGTAAAGTGGTACCGGCTTGGTAATGTTGTCCTTTTTTCCAACCTGTTTAATATTTATCATATCATAGTCTTAAAGTCAATGTAAATGTTTATTCAGAAAATAGTCAAATTATAAAAACGTCAACAATGGCAAATACATCGATTTGACGACACATGCCAAAAATGTACAAACACGATGCAACCTTATGTCATGTTTTGGAAAATAACTGAAAATTGCAAAACATATCGGACTTATTTTAACATTTTAATGACATAATTAAGATAAAAATGCATATTATTTGAGATGGCCTTTAATTATTTCAATTACCACAAACAATGTCCACTCATATTTAGTTGACCCTGGAAAGCTTGTTCTAAATGCTGTGCACGGGTAGTCAAGTATTGGTTAATCAAACACGTACTGTTCTGCATTTTCTGCAGTTAATATATATTCACAAAGAAATAAACTGTTTGTATTTGGTAATCAATCCTCACACATCCTTTCAGCGGACAAGGAAAAACACCACCAAATAAGGATGCATCAAACTCTCTAAAATGTTGAAGCAATTTGTACTTCTGGCTTCATCACACTTAATAACGTAACTAACCATCATAACTAATACAATTGCAGCTTGTTTGGAAGCCTAATAAGGTCCACTCTGAAACATTTCATATTGTACCGAAGCTTTTTATAGATTTGCTTTATCCATCTTCCAACAGATCTTACAGCTTGATACTCAAGTGTCCCTGAAACGTTTCAGAGAACTCATTAAGAGCATGATTAATCTTAGCGGTACACGTTGACACTGTGTCACCCTTAATTATTGTATTGATTCTTTTATTAAGAACTAATTTGGCTTACTTTCCCCCTACTTATTGTGATTATAATCTACTTTTATGACCCTGTCCTTTTTTTGGCTGTTGTTTCATAACCTCAAGAACACACCGTCATTCAATAATGTAATTAAATATGTTATAACCTGCACAGCAGATGGATTTCAAAACATTAAAAAGCTGAATTATTTTTAGAAAGGAAGTAAATTTTACACATCTTAAAGAAACACTTTAATTAAATTGATACTATGTTGTGAATCATTAGATATTAAGCCATGGTTTGCATGTGGTGTCAGTTGACAAATACATTACATATATCTATATAATGCTTATAAATAGTAATATTAAATATATATAATCAAGCCATGTCCTTGGCTGCATGTCATAACTTGTCTAGCTCCATTCCCATACAGTCATATTACTGTCCGTGCAACAGAGGAAATAACATAAAATGGTTTTAAAAAAGTGTTACAATTCTTTAATTTGTGTGAGCTTGTTAAATGCCAGATGAAATTATTGTATGGGAATGAGGCGCAAATGAAAAAAAATTACTTGATTGCTCATGATTTCTGATGTGTAAAAGTACAACGACAGTGTGTTCTTGAGGTTACCCCAGTTTGGAGGGCAGGACGACCGTACAATACATAAAGAAGACAGAATTGCTTTTAGTTTTACTCCAGATCATAATGATAGCAGGCTATTGCCAGAGGAAGAGTAGAGGATGATTTGTTTCAGCTTACAGGACTCATGGCCCATAATGCTTTCCCTCAGGAGCTCAGATCTAATGCAGAGGACTTTTATTGGCATGATTCATTTCTCTAATTGCTTCCACTCCCCTTATCCACCTATCTTCACATAGATAATTACATGCCCAATGCCAGATTTAAACGATGTACTATATTGTTTTCTATTTAGTAGAAATAATTACTAAAAAGCCATATACATTATATAAAATGGCCATGGCTGGATAACAGTAAATAGATGCATTTCTGGGTGAGAAATCTTTTCTCACCCAGACAAAAGTCTACATAATTACTTTTGAAATGGCCTGGACAAGTTGGAGTCACGGTGGAGCCAGAGACAAGATGTGCAGCAATAACTGACTCCAATTTGTAGAAAGCAGCAGTGAGTATGAGTTCAGTTTTTCCACAGACATGACTATGTAGCTCACTGGGAGATGAAAAAAATTAAAATATCAGCGCAGAAATAAATGTGACAAGATGAAGTCATCGCAAATAATTAACAGTAGCAGGGCTGGATTAACCCACCAGGGGTGCCGGGGCGAAAAAAAATGAGCTGTCAGCCCCTGTTGGGCATGCGGTTTCTTTCACTCTGTGAATTATAGGCGTGGTACTGAATACAAATACATTTTCAGATATAAAGAGATAATTCACTCTTAACCACATTAAGATGTATTTGTGTTCTCTTTTTTTTGGCATAACACTTCGTATTATCCTGGTTATAATTTAGAAATGCAATACACTGCTACAATCTGCATAATGTAATGGTGGCTATGAATTGAACATTTTGTACAATATGCATCAACAATAAACGTCTACATATTTGCTATGGTTTGTTGTGCAGTGGGGGATACCATTGGCCAGTTATTTTTTTCACATGATGACCCTGGTGGCCTGACAGGCTCCTGTTAGGGACAATCACTAAAACCAAGGCAAAGATAACTTTTCACATTTCTGTCAGTAGCTTTCAAATGTAATTTCATGCCCAACTTCCATTCTTTCAAATATGCAATATGACTTACTGAACTATTCCTTTCAAAAGAATGTCATGAATGTATTCTATTCATTGTTCTATTCATACAGCTTCACCAAATCATGCAAACAACACGTTTTCTGACTTATTTCTCCACAATTGCACTTTCCATAATTATTTCAACCAAGTTCCAATCCTAGAATGAGCCCAAATTGTATCTGAAAATGATCCATGTAAGCACAATATATCATGCAATAATAAAGCCTTAAAAACTGGATGTCAACTCAAAACCCCTCACGAAAATAGGGCCATAAAAAAGTGTGTATATGATGCTTTAAGGCCCCTACTATTTCAGTTTATAATGTGCATTAGTGCAAATTGGAATTTACTGAATGACCACAAACTGATAGCCACATGCTGACACTGCTGAGAGTGGACCTCCTGAAGGTCTGGATCCTCAGGCAGTATAGTTGTTATATTCCGTAGGCGTACACTGTGTCAAAATGCACAGTTTAATTTAACGTATATAGTTGCAGCACAATGCAGATTTGGATAAACCTTGCTGATGATGTATCAACTGCATAGTGCAATTTTTAAATTGCTTTGAAGTGCTGTAGGTATCAAGAAAAGCCTCTCAATTAAAAAATAACTTGAACCTTCGTTTTGGACTGCCAACATAGTGCAGAATATTAAGGTAATTGTTTTATGGCGTAGCACAATTCACAAAAGTAGAACAGAGGTGATGAAGATGATCGACTTCAGGGTAATGAGTTAAGTACTGATACCAGCTGAAAAATATATTAATCAGCTAATATTTAGCATTAAAGTGAGAAAAATATGAAAAAGGAAAAAGTACACCATAAGAAAGATATCCTCAAAAACAGCTCAGTCAAATAAACTGACCATTTTGCATGGTTTCATTACATACATACACACTTACATTGTTCTTTTAAGAATGAGGTGATCGTCAGCAGGTTGCTTTCTACACTTCATCAATGCAGCCAACTGACAGTGAAGTGACAAACATTTTGTAAAAACTGCAGGAAGTGTGACTTCCTCCGACAACAGCCTCATTAGTGAGCCCTGTGTGTTTGCAGGCATGATTCTGAAGGACTGTTTAGACATCAGGTAAACATGAGTTAGTCTGTAATTGTATACTAAATACACTTTATCATGTTGAATTTTGTACATATTCGAAAACGCTTTTTCTTTCCTTTAGAAATGAATTTACATTTATCAATGTATGTTGCTTTTAAATGAAGGAATACATAGCAAACAAAGGATTTTCATGAACTATTCATGAAAAATACGGCATAAAATTGTTATGACAAAAGCAATCACAAGCTCAGCAGAGTACAGAGAAAAAATGCAAAGACATTTTGCATGTCAAATATCAGCATTTCTACAAGATAATGAGGCACTATTGGGCCACCATTGATTCTCTGTGGCTGGATTCCGCTTTATGCTTTGCCAGTGTGTTTGGCATTGTCTGTTGGCTGCAGTCGGCTCTTATCAGTGGTTATCTAGGCAACCCATCATGTTAAATCAGCAGCAACAGGCAGCCTGGGAGAGACAGATGTCTGAATGGCTGCTCATAGGTTGACAAATGGAAGGAAAAGTCTTAATAAAAACATGAGAAATATAAATAAGGCAGATGCTTTTATGCAGGACAAAGGGGCTCGCAGAAAGTATGAAATGGACTTATGGATTCATCACGTTTGCCAAGGACAACGACTATGCACCATTTTGAATACTATGACAATTTGAAGACTACATCATCTGTGAAGGTTTGTGGAATTGTAAGCATCTATTCTTTAGCAGATGTGTTCTCTTTTGAAATTGAGATCTAAGTTTTTTTATAGGCTTTTTATATTCTTTAGTTTTTTTTATTTGAAATGACATGCAAATTAATCTCCCTGGCACTCAATGAAAAGGGCCCTCAAGCTAAGCAAACTTTACAGTGCCAGCTGGAATTTTCTTATCAGACACACATGTGTTTTAAATCTGTGTTCTCATTATATATGACAAGAGTACTATCAA
The DNA here is from genome assembly GCA_031216635.1 of Dissostichus eleginoides. Classification (NCBI taxonomy): domain Eukaryota; kingdom Metazoa; phylum Chordata; class Actinopteri; order Perciformes; family Nototheniidae; genus Dissostichus; species Dissostichus eleginoides. The sequence goes on from CM062285.1 coordinate 11,881,922, forward strand.
TTCACAGCGGTGAAACGTGTCTTAGTACTCACATACTATTATGGTGTGTCTAAATGTGTTTAAGTTTATTTCATTTATCAAAAGAAGTGTTCATGCAGACTTTGTTTATGTTTATGCTATATTTTAGGAGAATTCATCTGAACATAATCACTATAATAAATAGCCCATTATTACAATTCTTATGGAATTTTTTTACAATTGTTTTACCTTTACAAAGGACAAAATGTTCTTTCAAAGCTTTTTCCATGCTGCCAATACAAATCAGTTAACAAGTACTTACATTTTTAAATGAAAAACACTGTCTATATGCAGTGGAAAAAGCCTAAATAATGTTAAGCCCACTGTACAGTATCTAAAGTGGTCAATGAAGCAAAAAATGACATGTCAAAATGAACAAAATGCAGGCAAAATCTTGTTCACCTAGGGTACCTTAGAGGACTAGAAGAGCCTGTGCACATTAAAGAGTATGATTATATGAAAGTGCTGTCAGTGCTGATGTGGAGCTGACATTGGAGCATTTCAACAGTAAAGGTCTGATGCTGACAGACGTAGCGCAGGATAGTTCTTAGAGAAAAATAGAGGGAAAACGGTTGAAAATGTGAAAGGTCGGTGTATTATGTGTGTGATAGTGCTGCGGTGTATCTTCTCCACTGCAGATAGTTAAAGATGGATTAGAATAGTGTGTGTGTGCGTGCGTGCCTGCGTGCGTGCGTGCGTGCGTGCGTGCGTGCGTGCGTGCGTGCGTGCGTGCGTGCGTGCGTGCGTGCGTGCGTGCGTGCGTGCGTGCGTGCGTGCGTGCGTGCGTGCGTGCGTGCGTGCGTGCGTGTACCAGACAGCAGAGAAATGTGACTCCAGTAGGCCTCTGTTATACCTAGGGATAATAGAGCTGTCACAGTGTTTTGACTCAGGGCATTGATTCTGCCTTTAATTGCTTTAGGCCTCCGCTTGCCCGATAGCAGTCCGCGGATAATAAATGTAATGTATTGTTGCACTAGAACAGTTATGACACTGATCACACACTGATATGTACTCATGTGTTGTCAGTGCCAATAATCCTTTTATCGATTGGGGCCGCCTCCAAACAATTATGGCGATTGTTTAGGGGCATAACTCAGACGGCGCAGCGATCTGTTTCCATCCAGCATGGATATTTTATTGAGCCAAACTAATGATTTCCTGCATCCCTGCCTTGCTCTTTTAACAATATGATTCTTCGTCCACAATGATTTTCACCTCTAAGACTAACATTTCTCTCAGGATCTGGCTCAAATGCCAGTGCTGCAGCAAACCTAGATCCTTCCATCTTGAATAAAATACTTTGTTTTTATAACTTTTTTTACCATTAACCTTGATAATGATTCATTTTGCTGAGGATCCTTTGACACATTTAGAAACAATATTCACACAAATATATAACCTTCAAGGATTAATTATATCACCAGTTATCAATCAATTATATATCAATTTTAGTGTCTTGATTGATTACATATAAGACTTATGGGAGCAACCAATACTCATTTATACACACCTTAACAATCAATTTTGAAATGGCCTTATAGTATATGCTATTATAGTCCATGCAGTGTCACGTTATCATTGTATGTGTTTTTGTATGCTTATATAATCATATGTGTTTCACCGTAAGGCTTTTGTTGGTGGTAGGTAAAGTTGAATGCATTAATATGCATTAATTGATGGTGCATCATAAGTGATTCATATTATATAACTGTTGATTTAGTGGTTCAGGAAACAGTCATAATGCATAATAATTAACTATGAATGCCCTCCTCATGCACTATAAATGTGGTTTTCATCAAATGTGTTACACAACTTAGTAACCATGGAAATGGGAAATTAATGAAAATGGATTTATTACAGGTTTGGAAGGCACTGAGAAACAATGTAATCCTGCTAACAATCCCCAAAAAAGAGTCAAGGGGGGAACATTGTAAGTTCACTGTTTAAATAGTGTATATTCAACCATTCGACTACTCTCAGTGAGTTAAACTGTCAACATCAAAATTATAGCAGGATTGTTTTTAATATATTCCCAATAGTTAGCACTTAGACCTTATAGCTGCTACAAATATAACTTATTTATTTTACATTTCTAATTAAATAAGTTAACAGCTGGTGTTTCAACACTTTTGATTGGATGTTTATTGTGCTAATATCGTGAATCAGAATTTATTAATCATTGGTTGGGTGAATGCAAATTGTACTTGGTATAGGTTATGATTAATATATTTAATTTGTATTCATTTTTTTGTAAAGAGTTACTGCTTTGTCCCTCAGTCCACCTGATGAGTGTATCAGGCTCATTGGCTTGATTGAAGCTTAACTCTCCTCACCAATTACAGATGGCATACAATCGTGTTTGTAGTATGCTGCAAAGGGCTTAAGAATTAAAAGATTACTAATACGTTGCTTTCTTTATGTGCACTTAACATCTAACGACATAATCATTTTGTTATTTTAACAATTATTTATTCCTTTGGTTTAGTTGACAGCTCTACTATTTGAATTATAATTGTAAAACACATTCTAAACATAAATATTTGCTATAATATAGATGTATGAGCTGCATATTTTTCTTTCTGTGAGTTCAACTATGCACTTTTTCCCTCGCCCTTTTCTTTCTTTCTCTGATATTAACACCAAGAGCAGTTCTTCATCACAATATTGATTTAGTCAGCTGTTACGGCTGTTGCCCGATCTGCATTGTGGCTTTTTTTTCTTTTCATTTTGAGATAATTGTGTTTGAAGTGCTGCTCTTGAACCCTTATAAAGTGTACAATGACAGGCCACCATATGGCATCAGGCAGGATACAGATGCTGGTCAAACAGAGAGAAAAACTAAGAAAGCTCTGTTGCAAAAATACAACATGGTGTTAAAAAGTCCAACCCCTCTAAAGCCTCTGCCAGAATTAACAGTTTATAAAAAGGAACAATAGAAAAGACAAACGCTTTAACAATGTATTTATAATTCACAATTTCAATACTGAGCAGTTTAGTACTGTGTCAGGCTTAATTGGATATTCTGGAACTCTTAAACTGTAATAGGCTAATTTTTGACTGTAGTTAGCTAAGGTTAATGTAGCTTTCTAAGTGAAGCTTCATAATGTTTGTTGCACATTGTTTACAGTGATGGTGCAATTTAAAGAAAAACAAGCTGTTCTAACTAAACAGTCTATTCAAACTGTGTGTTGAGTATGTATAGAGTAAAAACACTTGGAATATTAAGTAGAAAATACTTAAGAGTGGCTTGATGGACACTCTTCCCAACAACATAACACATAACAGATATCTTCTGACAGCTTTAAATTAAACCAAACTTTGGATTGGTGAGTATGGGGGCTAAAACATGTGTTGTGGTCAGCAAGTCAAAGTGCCTCACATGATCAGCAGTAAAAACGCTTTTTGTTTTTGCAGAAGTACTACCTTTGGCGTTTGCACAGCTCAAAATGACTACCGAGCATTGAAACAATTGCCGCTGTCCTACAAGGACAACCAATTAAATAGATCAACAAGCTGTGAAAGAAGCAGAACCAATTAGCTGTCTTTACCACAAGCACACACAGTTTGGTTGTGTTTTTCTCCGAACACAATTGACTGTATCCTTGGGTGGGAGACCGGTGACTCTTAAGGTGAGTTGCAATGCAAAGTAAAAAAGACATTTAAAAATGAGGGTCCCAAATCCCATTAACACATATACTAATAAATAGACAGAATTATGAAAAAAATATGTTGCCTTTGTCCGTGACACAGACACATTCACTATCAACAAAACATGGAATATTTAAACCTCTGTTGATTTGTCACAAATGTTAGCAAACAGTTACCAATCTAATCGTCATGAAAGGTGTGATATTTCTTGCTACATTCCCTGGTGAATGTGAGCCCTAAACTCTCCCTCGTTTAGCCCTCCTTTTGAAGGTGTCGTTTGGTACTAGTGTTCATTTTAACAATAAATCTTTATTTTCTATGTGGTACAAATCTGCTCAAATCATCAGTGTTTTAATCAGGATTTATAATCAATGTGGTTGTTTGGTACTAGCCAAATTAATGTACAGTTGGTTATATATTTATGCTGGCAACAGCTTCATGCTGCAAAAAAAAAAAAGTATGTATGGGTTAAAGCCGTGAGAGAGAACCAAAACAGCCGAGTTGGGGTCCACAGAACAAAAACAATGAGCTCAAAGACATTAAAACGCTTCCTAGAGCTCAGGAGAACTGCATGGTCCCCTGATAATACTTTGAAGGTTCGAACTATGAACTATGAAAGTATTTTGAGCAATAGTTAAAATAAAAAGAATGTAGTTGATACCAAGATGATGCGCACAAACCTGATTGAGACCTCGGCATCAATTAAATATAGCGTAAGCTCTTATTTCCCTATTTTTTGACTATTTGTTTTACTTTTTCAGAACATACTCACTTCCTCTCTAAATGTCATTGCCAAACTGTGTGTACAGTCTACATGGGCTGGAAACCCCAAACAATAAGACTCAATCGGCTAAAAGCCGCATAGAGCTGCAAAGATGGTTGTTATTAGCCCGCAGGTTTGCAGTAATAGCAGCCCATTTTATATTAAAGAGTCATTTGATTTAATGTTCATTTAAAAAAATGTCCCTTTATGGAATTTTAATATAAACTGAATGATCCTTGACTCATGGGTCAAGATCACCTAAGACATATCTCTTTTTTATAAATTGCTGTAATGATTATGTTTGTTTTTCTATTCCGGCAAGTGGGTTGAGCCTGAGTCTTAACATTCAATCCACTTATATTCCTCACACCTAATTTAAATGGTTACTTACATCTTGACTCACCCTGTGGGTTTTTTGTTTGAATTAATACTAGCTTTATATTTGTCTTTCTTTCATTATGTGTACCTCTTTGTCTAGAAAAATGATGTTACCATGGCAAATGGAGTAACTGCCTAGGAAAGCAGAGTGAGAGAACAAAAAAAAGAGGATTGCTGTTGGCGTGGAGGAATTGTCACAAGCCTGTACAAAATGTGGATTAGCATTTAGGCAATTTTCTACAGCATGCCTGAGATGATGAGGCTGCAGCACTTTTGCACACCCACACTGAAAATACACTCTTAGCGATGTTTTATTTAGGCATTATCTGTGGTCCCGCTTGCAAAACCCTAGATGAGAAGCTACACCATGCCACTGTGGCCAGAATGTAACTATACTTATTAAATAAACCACTTGACATTGCTTTTTGTGTCTACACAGAGAAGACCTGAAGGAAGAGTTTTAGACAATTCGATAAGATAATACAGTCACGTCCTCCAGATCTTGTTTTTTCAAATTTCACAATTTCAGAGATTGAGTCGTGGCTGGCCTATAGAAATAGGATACTCCCACACTGCAACCCTTCTATTGACAACGCTGTATTCGTCTCAGGTCAGACGAAGGCCAGCACACACTTTGAAGGAAGAAAAGCAGAAGTTCTTTACATCATAAAGTGTGTGTGTGTGCGGGAGGTGTGTGTGAAAAGAGCAGGAATGACTGATTCAATATCCTCAGGTGGAAGCAGACAGAAAGCACTTTGGGTGAGTAAAGAAAGTCATTTCAAGCTGTCAATCAAAGAGAATCGCTGACATCTTGAGATCCACCTCAAGATGGAGGTATCAATCACCCAGAGTGCAGCAGGGTTTATACTGGTAAAGCAGTGACATTAGACCCAAACTGGGGACTGCTTACTGGGGATCTCTCTCTGTTCATGCTAACATTTGGGATCAGTCAATCTGCAGTCAGTCTCTGCTTTTTGTATGTATGTTTTTTGTTGTTGTATAAAATATTCATGCCCACCTGATGACCCCAAATATGTTATTACCCCTTCATCCTCTCAAGAACTCAAGAAGGTGCCAATTATTATAAGGGATTGTAAAATGAAGTCCTATGAGCTCGACTGTTGTTGTTGAAAATATTCAACAATATTATTGATGCATTCACATCAATTCACCTTCCATAGAGACAAAGAACCTGCATATCTATCAAGTTTTACCTAAAGTGTCGTGATTTAGTGCTTTTACTAGAATCCAAAATGATCATGATTGTCAAGCATCTGATTTCAACACATTTGACAGTCATGCTAGCGGCTTTGTAAAGATAAAGGACATTTCATACATTTTAATGTATTTGGTAAGTTTGTAGTGATTTGATATCATTGAATTTTAGGGCTGCAACCAACAACTGTTTTCATTGTTAATATATCTGCTGATCGTGCTTTCAATTCAGCATCCTGATGATATTTTTACCTTATGTGGGAAAATTGTGAAACAACTTTGCCAGTAAACAAATGACTCAAACTGACATTAAGTGTACCTGAGATTTTGATCACTGGCCCATGTAGTTGAAATACTTATTGAATTATTTGCTGCTTTTCTTTTTTACATTGCATCAGAAGAATCAATAGTTCCAATCACTGCATTAAGTTCGTAATTATGTATATAAATGTCAGAGTTCAATTTCAGGATGACAAGTTATAACATTCTAGCCAATAAAATTAAAACAGATTCTGAAATTGAACAAACAACTCACCATCAAAGGTTTTATTTTTGGTCCATTGCCTTATTCTGACTAAAAACTATTTTGAATCAACAAGTTCTATTTATGCCTTTCAAACTCTGAAATATAATGTGTTAGGACAGCCACAAGGCTTCAAACACACTGTAGTACGAAAGGTGTACAACAGAGCAAAGTCAAATAACAAAATTCAAGGTTTTCTACACTTTGATCCTGAAAATAGTAAACAAGCAGAAGTAGTTGAAGGATACAAAACTGCAGCAACATGTTTTATTCTTCAAGGTTAGTTAATCAGCCTGCATGGCTGTTGATAGACAGATGGGAAAATAAGGTTCAAGATAAGGGCAGAGCATCCGATGGTTGTTGACAATATTACTGGGCTGTTTTCCGGAGCAGCGTGAATTAGGCCCAACAACAATAGCAACCAAACAATAATAGATTTCAACAGATCTGTTTTGTCATTGCTGCAGACAACAGCACGGCCTTTGTATAACACCTTTCTCAAACAGACAATCCCTTCAAAAGTCAATTTAGTAGATGTGAATGCTCTGGAAGAGTAAAAGTCATGGTAGTTCGAAAAGATAGATAAATTCCCCAAAAGGGGAATTAGTTTTTTACAACCAGTGCATGAAGCACACTGACAGTTTGATTTTTTCTTGACCTTGAAACTTGCCTTGCCATATCGGTAGAGGTTTAAACAACTTGGATAGTTACAATTATTCAAGTAGTTGGGATTTTTGAAAATTTGGTTTTGGAAGTTACGTAATTGGCATGGGTTTTTGAGCACTATGAGACATTTAACGAGACTGGATGTCAGCACTAGGCATACCTAGTTTAGGTTGGATTCCCGCACATTCTATGTACACATGATCCTTTACACTGTTTATTCAGGGCTAATGCCATTAAAACATTGATTTCACTCCCTCCCTCACGCACAGACATACTGTAAAGCTTCAAGCTCTTACTTGCGTCTCTTTCTTGTGTGGATTGAGTACATAGCTGACTCACTTAGCTAAAATGTCACCACAATACTAGTGCAGGACAGTAACTATACAGGTGTAGAAAAAACAGATAATTTCCTTAGCAGCATGCCCAAAAAACATTTGCAAAACCCCTTTTAAAGGTCCCATGTCATTCTTTTCCGGTTATTACCCTTGTGTGTTATGAGGTTTTTATGCATGTAAACGGTCTGCAAAGTCACAAACCCTCAAAGTACACCCTGTAGCGAGTAAAACTCTAACACAGAAAAGACCTGTCTATGCTGCCCCAGAACGCCTCGTTGGAGATTTCTCTTTTTCCATTGTTTTCTTCCTGGGTACAGTGACGTGCCCATACCCAAATGGACCCATTGGTCCAAATAGACCAATCCGTGGAGCCGTTACGTCCGCGGAGCCGTTAGGTTAAGCAGGTTCCTAGCACACACACTCAATCTTTTCTCAGCTGCAGCTCAGCCGATTTCTCCTCTCTGAGACGGCTGGACGCGGCGAGGCTGTGAGTCGGTGTGTGAGCACACACACAAACTCCCAGCCAGGCTGCGGGTGTGTGTGTGTTCGGGCTTGGTTTCGCTGTGTCTCGCTGTCTCGCAGACAGCCACTGGACTCATAGGGAGGGGAGGGGCAGGAGCTCCAACAAGCCGTTTAGGACAGGGAGTGAATACACATACTATACAGAGATGCTGTATGAGAAACCAATATGATTTTGGAAAATTGCACAATATAAATCTATTTTAGTATACCTCAACAATGGAATTATGATCATTAGAAATGGCCATGACATGGGACCTTTAACTTATAATAAATGGTGCTATTCACTATGGTGGTTCAATTCACAACCAACACTAAAAGTCTGTGTGAGCGTGAAACCAGTTGGGGGCTTTTCTTTTAATTTGTGCTGCATGAGGGACATTACAATTAAAAGGAATTATCCCAATGAGGGCCTGCCTGTTTATATCACACATTCAGAGTTGATGCTTTGCCCGAGGATGCTGCTTGAGATAAAACAGAGAGTGGTTGATCCCAGGGAGTATAATGTTAAAATAAGTGATGTGACATTCTTGTCATTAGATTGAAATTTGTACAAGGGCAACGTTTGGCCTGATAATGGCCCAAAAGAAAAGATTAGAGGATTGAGGAAATATCAGGGTTGATCCCCTCGGGCCTGTGTTTGTCCAACAGCAAAATACACGGAAATTAGATTTTTTTTGTTACCTTGAAAAGTCTTTTCGAGAGGAGAATTTAACCCTGAACATGATGCCCCATAGGACATGAAGTGACTTAAGTCCTTAATAATCAGCCTTTGGCCGATAAAAGTTCACAACCATTCAAAGGAAGATCTGGCCAGTAGTTGCTTAAATATATTGTGCTCTGGACCAAAGTATTGAAAAAGTATCCAGTTGGTTCTGCCATCTCAACAATTCTTCATTTAAGATGCAGAGGGAGGCACTCGGGCTGCTTCACTGCACAACTACAATTAATCAATTATTTCACCATCACATCATTAAAGTCAAACTTTTTCCTGTTGTAGCTGCAAACATCTGCTGTACAGTTCATGTTTTCACAATTTATTTCTCCCCATCTGCTCTCCAACGCCCACACCTCGAAAGTCTCCCCTGGCTGCTGTGATTGTTTACCATATAATATTGATTAAGACACTTATGCCCTCCTGTGAGAGAGTTGAAGAAGTTGCCCAAGGTTTCTCCTCAGTTTGAATCACTATCTATTACCCATGAGTAACATGCAATTAAACTTTAAATATATATGACTGTCTGGTTGATGGGTCCATGATGTATTGGAAAGCCTTATTACAGGCAGTATCAGAGTGCATTCTCTGATTTATGTTTTACAAATAATGTTTTAATGATATCATGCAAGCCTGCTAGACTTTACAAAAGGAGGTTATTTTGAATGAGAATTCAAGCTCAGTTTTAGCAGTTCACAATCTTTTTTAAGGACTATGACTTCTAAGCGTAATTTTTCCCCTTCCATGCTTTCATATCTCCCTTTTAACTTTGGGACATTTTGTGATAACTATTTCATTACCTTCAGAAGTTAGGCCTCTGAACTTCAAAGCTGATATGGATTCATGGCAAAGTATTCTGGAGAGACTCTCTCTCTCTCTCTATTTTTCCCTCTCTCAAACTTTTTATCTGCTTTAAGAGGTCCATTGCTCATAGAATCAAAGCACCACTGAAGCGCACCCCCTCAATAATGCACTAGGCACACCTTCACTGACCAAGAGTCACAGTCGGAAAAATTGAAAAGGTTCGACTCCAAAGCCCAGAGACAGTTGTTAATTAACATTCATTTGAAGCACCTTTCCTAATGTAGAATTCACTTCCACTGCGGCTTGTCAAGAAATGAATATGTGACCCCCCCCCCCCTCCTAACCCCTTTTTTTTGTGATACAATTCACACCGTTTTGAAGCATGATTAAATCTGTGATTGAAAATAGCATCCATTAATACACATGAAATGTAAACGACAAAAATCGAAATCCTGAATGTGTTAGCAGCTTCAACCAACACCCCCATTTCCAGACAATATAAACTTACATTTTGGCTTAAAGGTGGGGTAGGTAATTTTGGAGAAACCAGCTCGAGCGCGCTAGAATTTGAAAATACACAGCCGGAACAAATCTGCCACTTCCTTACAGAGCCCCTCCTCCAACACACACGAATGCGCACATGACCAATGAGGGCACGAAATAAGTTTGTGCACAGATGGAAAGCTGACAGGCAGGTAGGCCATCCAGTTATTTTAGCCGGGCCGGCTAAAATTATTGGTCGTGCTTTTTACAGTACTACTTCCACAGATGAATTTTTTTTATGGATTTTTTGTCAAAGCACTTAAGATATTCATTGCTATCGGGATGTTGAGAGCATTCCATGGAATATAACAAAAAGTGTATCTCAAGCCGGTTTCTCAAACTTACCCCCACCTTTAAAGGCAACATGTGCCAAATAAGCTTATGATCAGGGCTGCACATAACTGGTGCGCAGGTGCACATGCGCAACCCCCGCCAAAAAAGGAGCACCGGAGCATTTGAAAAAAGGCGCATTTGCGCACCAACATTGAGAGAGAGAGAGAGAGAAAAGAGAGATGAGAGGAGAGAGAGAGAGAGAGAGAGAGAGAGAGAGAGAGAGAGAGAGAGAGAGAGAGAGAGAGAGAGAAGAGAGAGAGAGAGAGAGAGAGAGAGAGAAAAGAGAGAAGAGACAAGAGAGAGATAGAAAAGAGAGAAGAGAGAGAGAGAGATATTTGCGAGTTGCATAATAACTGGTAAGATAGCAGGGTTTCCCACACATAGACTTTCTTAGGCGGGCGGCCCAGGTATATTAACGGCCGCCAAAGCATAATTCGCGAGCCATTTAGGTTTAATGTTTTTAATCCGTCCGCGAGCACGACGGCATCTGCGATCCCTCGCTCTACCCCTCGCTATCGCGTGAAGGGTCTGCTTTATGCGCTCCGCACAACCCTGCTACGGCGAACAGTTCATGAGCGTGCGTGCTCACTAGCTCACCTCCCCCCCCCCCCCCCCCCCCCCCGTTCATAAAGTCAAGTACCCCTCAAAAGGTCCGGTTTATTTCATTTTAAGGATGCGCACCAAGCAACATCTCCTTTGAGAACCAGGGCAAAAAAGTTATGTGCACCCCTGATGGTCATTGATTGTACAGACAAATATCACCAGATTGGTTTGATAAATGTAAAAGTTAATATGTTTAATAATGGCTCAAAAACCTGATGATTCTCATAAATGTTCTGGGGTAATTAAAGCAACTTTTTTCATTTGTTCTGTAACTGCATGGATGTTATAGATAATGACCTCCTTTAAGTGTGTAAATAACACTGAATCTTAATAAATATTTGTATCAATTCTGTTTATTTTACATTTGACTGCATTTATATCCAAACTGTTTGCAACATCTCTTATCATATGCCACATTTGATTCACAATACATCCACGAGTCCACCAAGTTGACTGAAATCAGGGTCATCCAGTGTACATTTTAGCATGTCATGTAACAGGCTTCATGTTTCACAATATTGCAGCATAAGGTTTGACACCTAATCCTTAAAACAGTTATACAAGTGAAAGTGAGAGCACAGTCACAAGGAGATTATGTGGTGATAAATGGTGACAGGTGATGGCGAATGGGATTAGATAATGTATCGCAGATTCAAAATCAGGCTTCTGTCATTCCTTACTAAAGTAGTTCATTTAGGATTAAAATCCAAGCTGGTAATAACCATCAATTTATAATCTTTATTTCCCACAGTAATGGCTGATTAAAACTGAATTTGAGTCCTTTCGGTATGTGAACCTTTTACTTGTTTAATTTCTACTGATGAATGGAAATGTGCCAAAATTATGTTTTTCTTTTGTTTTCCTGCACTGCAAGCTGCCTATAGTGATTTAGCACCAGTGGATCATTTAACTATTTGCATAAGCAGGACATTATTAACAGAAGAATGGAAATTGTCTGTCCACACAGGTCTACACTGCAGCAATGACTAGTGCCATGCTAACTTTGGAAACCATACATGGTGTCCTAAATGTATATTTTGTAACTGTGACTTTAAAGAAAATGCAAAGCTGTGCCGCATGGCTGATCAGTTATGAATAGTTGATTGTGCACCAACCTTTCCCGTATCTGATTGAATGCACAGTCTCTCACTGAGCTGTCACAAGTGTTTGCATCGGATGTTCTAATTGGAAAAAAACAGCCTATTTGCAAAAAGTGTCAATCATCCAGCAATGTCTGTGGTGAAAGACAATTAAGGATAGAAAAAGATCATGCAGTAAGGAGTTTTAGAGAAACTTGAGCAACAACTGCTGACCGTTCAAGGACAAGTCCAACACATAAGCAGCTGAGCTGAATCAGTTCTTGAGTGGATAGTTTCCATTATTTATCATAACAATGAAAACCAAGCTAGCAAGATGTAGATTAGTAGAATAACCTCTCTAAGACTCAAATATCCATTCAAATAGTAGGCTCAATTTTGATGTAGATCTTGAAGCAGTGAGTGCAATTCAAAACGTTTCTTTTTCATTATGAGGTAAATACCAAAGAAGTGATTTCAAATATATTAACTCTGATAAGCTTCCTTAATCATATTTGCTAAAATGAAATAATTTTCTGCAATGATAACTTTACAATGCAGAAAGCACTGAAAGCAGTGTATAGGTTTGATGCAAAAGCCAAACAGTAAAATGTATTTTTAAAAAAACAAGAAAACCTGTTTGCTGTTCATCATTCATGTTCAAAGGCTAAAAAAAACACCTGATCTAAAAGGGACCCCAGGGTAATCAGAAATTATTGAAATACGGTATGTTCTAGTGTCATCAGCTCCAATCCTAAATGAAGCTCATAATAAAAAAAAACATTCAGGTTTTTCTATATATTAGAATTAAGACCAGGGGCCTCATTTATAAAGCCTTGCGTAGGATTCACGTGGGGAGGTTGCTTACGTAGGACAAAGCAAAGAAATACGCACAGACATTTTCCGATTCATAAAACACTGCTTACCGGCATGGGACTGCGTGCGGCACGTCCTACACCGGTTTCCCTTTATAATTTACAATCGACACGAAATGTGGCGCAGCTTTTGCGGGCTTCACGTAACGCCCATATTTGCCTATACATAGTCAAAGAAACGCCCCGTATTAATATTCATTTTTACTGACTGCATGAAGAAGATCGCAGGAAATGACGACAGAACAGCTAAAAAAGAAATTTCACACCGTGTCAGATTTTAGTTCTTTTGGGAAGGTGGAGACAAATCACATTGTTTGGTGGATGCAGTTTGAACCAGAGTAGCAGCATGGAGGTCGGATCGTCACCAAAATAAATAAATAAGTGGTCCGAAAAAAGTTGACAAAATACACATAACCTTCCTCAGGCAGTGTGTCAGTGTGTTTGTGCCGGGGACAGGAGACCCCCCTGTGATGAGAAACTGTTAGAAAGTATCGGGGGATCCCTGCGGAGTGGAGTAAATTAATATATATTTTTTTTATTTGGTGGTTTGTGTTCCAGCTGTCGATCAGCTGTGCGCAGCGTCTCCACTGCAGCCTGTGCGTCCCATGCTCGTGGAGATACGAGCATGGTTTATACTATCATGTTTAATCATGTTTTGTGCCGTTCGCCAATACTTGATAAGTCACTCGTAAAACACAGGAGGTATGGAAACTAAGAACACCATATTTGGTAAGTACAGCTAATATAACACAACACATTTGTTTTATTTCCTTTAACTGGTGGATAGAGTTGCTGCGGGGGGAGTTGCTGCGGGGGGGTTGAGACCATGGATGTATAATAAGAACTGGATACAGCGTGGGAGGCGGGGCCTCGTTCATTCCTATGAGAGTTGCTCATTGGCGGATGAAGACAAAATGGCCGAATGGCGAAACCTCACGAAAGTATTCATATAATCATATAATCCGTTCTTATTGTGCATCCATGGGTAAAGGTAAAACTCATGTAGTACTGAACACATAGCCGTGGGAACATGTTTCAAAGGGGGCGCTGTGGGGATGACACAATATAAAGGGGGGGGAGGGAATCCTACTCTTAACTCGTAAGAAAAAATACCTAAATTGTATATGCTGCAAATGTGGTTGTATGTTCTTTTTTCTTTTCTTTTTCATTTTCTTTTTTAAGGATTCAAAAATAAATCTAATATTCGCTTTTGTGCCGCCATTATAGTATGTCCTGTTACTGTACTTGTACTGTACTTAACTTGTCTGTATGTGCTTGACGTAATTTCCGACCAGACTCAAAATGTGTAAAATAAGATCTTCGTTTTTAAACCACATCCTATAATTTAAATATTGTCAGTATATGAACATAACCAACACAAATGAATGAAACTGTTTTTGTATTATTATAATATTTTATTATTATATTGTTATTATATTTTTTATTTAATCTTGTGGAAGTGCAGATTCCCTGTCCTCCACCAGGGGGGAGCTGCAGCACCCTCAGCACCCCTACTTCCCACGGCCCTGACTGAACACGTCACATGAACGTGCCGGGCGGCGCGGTTCCGTGGGTTAGATCCGCGTTCATAATGCCGGGGAAAATAACTCTCAGAATAACGTTATTAGCACATTTTACAACTTGAGGACCGAATGTTTTTAATAAGGGCTATACAAATGTTCATACTGGGTAGTTTATTTAGTTTAAAAAAAATTATCCAACGATTTACTTACGTCTCTTTCCCAATGTTAATCAATGGGAAAACGTGTTTCCGGGCCCAGCGACTGATACGGAAGTGTAGTACCGCCGTTTGGCCACAACGAATATTTTCCTCAGAGTCCGGCACACTTCCTGGGGGCTTGGTTGAGACGCACAGGCTGCAGTGGAGACGCTGCGCACAGCTGATTGACAGCTGGAACACAAACCACAAAAGAAATTCAGATCCAGTCGTCATGACTCCACTCCGGAGGGATTCCCCGATCCTTTCTTACAGTTTCTCATCAAAGGGGTGTCTCCTGTCCCCGGCATAAACACACTGGGTGTTTCTCAATGTCGAGGAAGGCTGCTCCAGAGCCACTATTTCAAGCATACTACGTCATTGAGTGCCGCCGAAGGACTGTTCCAATGTCCAGCATACTTGGAATTCTACCGAGGCCGGAGTACTTCGTAGGAGAAATTTCGAGGCTGCAAATGTGTAGTCTCCGCAGTCTTAAAATCATGAGCCCGCAAAAGCTGCGCAGCATTTCGAGTTCATTGTGATTTATAAAGGGAAACCGGTGTAGGACGTGCGTGCAGTGTTTTTTAAATCGGAATATTTCTGTGCGTATTTATTTGCTTTGTCCTACGTAAACTAATTTCCCACGTGAATCCTACGCAAAGCTTTATAAATGAGGCCCCAGGTCACAGATTTTGTAAACACTCAACATCTATCGTTAGAGCATATTACCCCATATGAGTAATAAGACACAATAAAACACCAGGCATAATGTTGTGAATAAGCACTCACATTGTGTTAAATTAAATCTGCAAGGAAACCTCCTTAGAGAACCACAAGTATTAAAAAACTAATTTTGAGAGCATAACAGAAAAACATTTGCTACAGTACCTCAGTTTGTGTTATACCTTAGGTGTCTTTTCTCTAAGAAGTACCACACATAAGCCTGCTTGGTAAACATGGTCATGCTCTTTGGTTTACTGAAATTGTGAATCAATTGTGAATTATTTATCCCTTTTGGGTGTTGAAATCCAAGCGTGTAAGGTTATATACGATGTTAATGTGTAGTGAGAGGTTCAGTTTGCTTTTTAAAAGACAAAATACTAAAAGAAACATGTGGCAAGTGCTTCATCCTCCTTTTCCTTCAGCATTTATGAGGAATATTGCTAAAGGTAAAGATACAGGTCCCCTAGGGCACACTACTTTATGAAAAGTGGCTTAGGAGGAGAAGTAGGAGGTGTTTTGCTTTTTGAACAAAATGCTTTGGTTTCACCTTTAAGTAACCCAGAAAATAGTATATAAAGTCTCAAGACGACAGAAAAGCAACACTAAACTTAAATTGTCTCAGTGATGTGCCAAAGCAGACAACAACAGTTTAGATATTAGACTTAATAAGATGTTATCTACACTTAATAGATAAATTAACAGCCTAACCAGTACAAAAGCTCTGAATCCCCCCTCTTGAGTAATATACCTTTCTTTTATTTCCATCTTTTTTACCATCAACCAACCACAACGCCAACTTAGGCAAAGGGTAGAGTTCAAAGTCGGTTTACATTTAGATTTTAACCACACACATGTATAGTTTGTGTCTGCATCTTATACAATTGTAAAGGTATTGTGTTGACAAAATCTGTCCACAGACAGAGAGAAAGACATATAAACACCTGACAACGTACTCAAAATCCATTCTGCGTAACCACATTTTGCCGACAGTCTCACAAGCTACCAGCCAGATGCTAGTTGGTCAATATGGAGGACATGTCAAAAAAAGGATTTGAACCCCATTGTGCTTATGGTCTTATACTTCCTGCTACATGATTATATGGATCAACTAGCATGTTTGCCAGCTGTTTAAGACATGTTGAATTCGTCTGAACTATCTGGATGACAAATTAACTGAAACCTTAAAGACCCAGTGAAGTGTGCGCCGGTGCATGATCTGTTATGCTAATACGTATAGTAATGACCAAAATTGTCCATTGGAACCCATATAAAAAGATGTTGGAATAGCAACGAATTTGACGAGTTGGAATTTTCCGCTGGGAAATCCGCCTTCGTGGGCGTGGCTTGCGATCTACTGCGTGACGTCAGAAGATGGGCTCAGCCGAAGTGTTTACATTCACCACCGTTCATTTTGTCTCTGTTTCAAAGTGGAATTTACCAACGTTTTTGAGCGAGTATTTTATTGGAAAGTGTTTCGCAGTCGACTGGAAGTGATTGCCAATCGAGGAAACCTGACAATGGAGGCGACAGTGAAGAAAAAGGGAGGAAAAACACACGGGAAGCGATGCATTGCCGCTGGCTGTGGTAATGTCAATTCTGCCGAAGTGGCGATGTTTCTGTTACCAAAAGATGAAGGTGAGTGGCTGGTGTTATTGTTTCGTAGATTCGTAGATTGTTTATGAAAAATAAAGGCCACTGTGTTTGTGTCTATAACAAGACTATCATGGCGGCGGCAGAGCTCAAGTCGAGTTTCTCCGCCTGGAGATATTCTCACTATTTCACTTTTGTCGAGCACAAAGAAAAGAACGTTTTAGTTAAATGTAAGTTGTGTCTTGGCGGGTCAAAGATCCTATCGACTGCCCAAAACAGCAATTAAAATCTGTTGAAACATCTGCAGAAACAACATGCTGGGACGAAGCTAGTAGCTAAGACCACAGACCCAGACTCATCCGACGCCACTCCACCTCCACCTAAGCAACAGCGGCTGGATTGGCACTTTGAAACATATCTTTGTGTTTGTGTTTGTATAGACCACATTGCTTAGCAGAGTTCAGTGATGCAAATGCATGTCAAGTTGATCAACAGGTTGTATTATTCTCCGATGCAATAACAGTACTGAAATGAAGGCTACAGTATAAGGGCATTAATGGGTGCCCTTTTTTAAGTAACTAAAAAGTTACTTTTCACAGTAACGCATTACTTTTTGGTGTAAGTAGTGAAGTAACTAGTAATTGTAACTAGTTACTGGTTTTCAGTAACTAGCACAACACTGCATGTGAACATGAATGTTGCATCATGCTATGAACAGATGAATGTATGATCAGGTGATGGCCAATCCTGTGTGTAGATCTACTCTAGATCTATGACAAAATATTGTCCTCAACTAAATTGACTTCCATGGCCACTTTCCTCATCTATCCTGTCCGAAAAGCTGTCAAAATCACTCATTTCTCTCGCACCAGTATCACTTTCCGAAGGCTCCGCCATGTTTACAATCACAACTGGGCCCATCTTGTGACGTCACAGCCGCTATCGTCTGCAGCAGCGGTAGGCTCAGACTCTGAAAAATTTGCGATGTTTATCTCGTCCCTCGCACTTCCTAAAAAATTATTTTAGCCATGAACAGGTACAATTATATGTAAGAAATGAAACTGCCATTTCATTTTGGCGCAAAAAAATGCACTTCACTGGCACTTTAAAAGGAAAGGTTCTTTTTTTTGTTGTTGCCATGTTATGATAAACTCTGTTCATATTGCTTACACAAGGTTATGAAGCTGTTGGTGAGTTCATCCATTTGTATGGTTATTCGTGAGGTTAAATCTATTTTCTACCTATCATGCTATATTTAAATAATATATAAGGTATATATATATATATATAAGGTATATTAATACGTTTTAATTTTCAAAATACGAAACAGATCATGCATTTTAGCCATGCCTCATTTTGCCTCACTCCAGCTCTGTCTTTGCAAGGTCTGATTCAGCAGACCACGCCCCAATGCGGAAGAGGGGTGCGTGACACGGCCCCGGCACGAGCGTCATGTTATCATGCTTGCTGTGATTACGAGTGGAGAGTCAACATGTTTTCTCAGAGCAATGCATGTGTTCAAGCATATTACCAATTTGATCCAGAATCTGACCCTGAAGAAGCGGAGGTTTTGGTGGAGGTGCAACATCTCGGTTGCAGCAGGACGTTTCTGAATGGTTAGTTGACAAGCTGTTGTGCCTATTTATTTTACGCTAACTCTTTGTTACGATGCTTGCTACTTATTCCGTTTTGGCTAATTAGCAAGAATGTTATGTGTACAGTTTGTAACAGAGTTTGTAACGCAAAAACAGCGGTACATTTATATATATTTATATAGGGAGACACACGCAGAAATCTGCTCGAGTCTTCTGGCACATTTCCCTGGAAAATGAACTCTAGCCACAGATTCTTTGCTTTTTCCAGAGGCGGCAGTGCATTCAGTATTTTGTCCTTGTCACGATTATTGCAGCCAACAACAGCGCAATATCTATCTCTATTAGACATCCTGGCAAGAGCAGGCAAAACCACAGATGTGACTGGGGAAATGTAGCCTGCCGACAGCCTATATGCGAATTACAGGTTGGGCAATGGCCGTGGCCGTGGCCCAACCTCTCATTCCCCTGATTGGTGGAGAGTTGACCAATCAGGCGGAGTGCACCTACATTACGTCAAAAAGGTGCAAATAAAAAATCTACCTGTATCAAATCCGTTGCAGCCCCGTTTTTAGAGATTTGGGTATGGAGGAAAAGAGAGAGGGTTGTGTTTTCTCACACTTTGTGAGTTCCCTGGAACACCGGGGACACATATGTATGTATAAAAGACATCACAAAGTGCATTTTGCATGATAGGTCCCCTTTAACAGTAACTTCTATTTGCCACCACTGCTCAATCTTCATCTACACTTCCTCCCTGTTGACACATAATGTATACCGCTTATTGTCCATCAACTTGATGTGACAAGCTTATGCGGCGGCATTTATAGTTTTGATCTAGTTATTTCAAAGCCTGTCTTCATGTGCTGCTTCTATTATTTTACCACCCCTGTGGCTCCTTTTAATAGTCATCTCGATTACTGTAACAGATTACAGCCATATGTAGTCCTTCGAACAGAAACTCTTCTTCTACAAAAGTCTTCAGGGGTATGTTTCAAATCTTTTAAGGGTTTTGTGAACTCATTAGGAGGAATGTCTCCTCTAATCATATCGGGGTTCAAACTATATTTTCTTAGATCATGAAAAGTGTGTCTGAAATACAAGGGCTCTCATTAGTTTTTTGTTCGACAAAGAGCATGACATATTTGAATATCCAAGCAAAAGAAATGAGACGATTGGATTCCTCACATGAAAAGCAGAGAATTAATTTCGTAGTTGGAAGGCTTAAGATAAAGCTGTAATAAGCATTGATGTAAAAATGACCACCTTAAATTGAAATGCTGTAGTTTCACCACTTGGTCCATATTAAATGATATTCTATGGTTTCAGTGATGAAAAGGGATTTTTCACAAGCAGAAAGAAAACTAACTTGTCTAAAAGATCTCCTATATACAGTAGCAGTCAGCAATGCATGGTCCAAATAAAACTGGACAGACGAATTACTGATGACCCACCTTTGAAGGTTTCTGGGCATTTCGGTTCAGGTTTTTTCCAGTTTGCATTAAGAGCTGCCAATGTTCAAAATAGCCTTGTTGAGCATTAAAAACTGTACTGAAGCTGTCACAATTCAGCGTTTCGACTCAAATGTCATCCCCTCAGCTCTCATCCGGCATTCCCGTTGCGAGTAGTAAGTACTTTGTCATTCTGTTAACCGTCGACTTGAATTGACATTTCACTCAGTGTCTCTCATTTCATTCAATATTCTTCGGAGACTGCCTTTCCCTCCGTCCCATCATTACCAGCCAGGCCATTTCACCTTTTTGTCTTCCTGAAAATTGATAATTAGCCAGCCAGGACAAAAATTAAACTGCCAAATCAATTAGGGTTTCTCGAACAGGCAGATTCATTATCACGCTAATTCATCACAACATTTGTCTGTTGGAAGATTGGGTGTGCTTTTGCTATATGCTAACCTACAAGCGTATGTATTTAACAGGAAAGATGGTAAATATAAAGAAATCATTATCATTTTCATTTTTGGTTTTGTCTGACATGTATTTTCCTTTAGTTTTAAAAGGTTCAGGTGAATGAATGAATCAACACAGCATACAACTTGGGTACGAAAGACGATGACAACAATTATTTGCTAACCAAGACCAGATTTTAGTGCCTAAAAACAAATATTTACAAACCATAGACCATGCTAGCAGCCCTATATATTACTGTGCATGTCCCTATATATTACTGTGCATGTCTATCTATCATTATATCCATCACTTTGATCCAGCCGGATAAATCTTAACTAAAGGATGATAAATCTCCAAGGTTAGAGTATACTGACGAGGTTATCCTATGAGAGTTTTTCTCTACCAGCCCCAGTAGGATGACACTTTTAGTTTGAAACTATTGGGTTGCCATGCAATTGGCAGCAGTTATACAGGGTTAACCATCATCATCCTGCTATTTTGGAGAAATAGAAGTAGCTAACACACCAAACTAAGATTGTGTCCATTACACCTGCTTAGAATCAGTGCAATGTGAAAGGTGCTCCATAGAAGTTTCTTCTGTTGACTGCTCAGTTGAGTGTTTGTGGACATTTTACATATACAAAACAACAGCTTTATCATTACATTACATGTTACTTGTTAGACGCTTTTATCCAAAGCGATTTACATACTCAATACTGTGGCCAATCCCCACAGGAGCAATTTGGGGTGAAGTGTCTTGCCCAGGGACACAATGACATGCTGACTGCAGTGGGGTTTGAACCTGTGCTCCCCTGATCCGAACACCAACGCACGAGTACACTACACCAGAGCCTCCCTATTGTCATTCACATACTTCAGAAGTTTGTCTCAAAGATACCTGTTGTTATTCTACATTGCCAAGAAATGTATTCTGATGGCACACTTCATATAAGTCATTTATTTATGAATTTGCCTGTGGTTTCTATGTTAGTGGACAGATATATAACTCATGTTGAGATAAAGTGTCCTGCTTTATTGTTGATAAATGTCACACACATGTTAATAGGCTGATTTCCCCACTGTTACACACTATGGAACAATTTATTCTCAGGCAAATTGCAATTCTTATCACACTGATAAATAAATAAAAATAAGATTGAAGACAAGAGAGACATGCACAAACTTGCTGCTTAATTATAGCAATGAGTAATTATAGCTGCGGGCAACAAAAAAGTTACCAGACTCCAGTCTGGATATTTTAGAACAAAGAAACTAAACTGTGTATTATTGAGTGGGTTCTCATACTCAGCAAGTCTTTTTCTCATTATTTCAAAGAACAAAGGTATAAAGGTTATAAAGTACATCATTTTTGGCTTTCTTGTTAATCCAAGTTTCTGAAGGTTGCAACACTGTAGCATCTTTTAGTGAGTTTAAAAATGAAGATGATTGATAAAGCGAGCTTTATGTTATTGCATAGAAAGGCAAACCAAAAATATATATTTTTTAAAGAGGGAGAAAGTCATTTGTTCAACAGAATAACTCGAATAAAAAAAGGATTTAGACAAGCATTTTCACACATTTTTGCATATTATATGCTGAAATTCTAATACAAAATGGAGGAAACAGTGCAGCATTTTTGATGATACTTGAAATGATGATTGAAGAGCTGAAAGCACGATAGAAGGCGAATAATTGTAATTCATGGAAGCCAACGCTGGGGGATTCTGTTGCTCGGACACAGAGAAAGTCAAGTGCATGTCTGAGGATGTCTGCTTTTTACAAGAGCAGTAGCTAAAAAGAGGACAAATCTCAGATCGTTTCCTCAGTGTCGCACAGTGGGACTGAAGTGTTCTCATTCCAATACTAATATGGCTGCTATTGGTGTCAAGAATTGAGCTGAAATTATTATATTGATGCAGTGCATGTGATTTTATGGCTTTTTCAGAGTCTGAAAAAACATAATTTGGTACCTATTCTTTCAGTTGCGCTTTGAGACCCTCTAACAGTTCAATAAGAACACTCTTTTGGTCTCTAATTTCTGTAACATTGGCTTGTCAAGGAATCATTTCCCCTTCACTTGATAAAGTAATGGAGTAATTGTACACAATTCAAGCACTTTCATGTTTTTTACACGCACAATTGCAGGCTTTACATGTAATTAACATAGCTCTTGTCATAAACCAATGGACTGTGAAGGGGATTAGTGTTTGCATGTGAATGGGACCCCTGTCAGCTGTGGGATGTAATTAGGGTTAACAACTAGGCTTAGACCCAAAACATCTTCAAGCAGGAGTCAGTGAGCATTGTAATTAGGAAGCACTTTACAGGGCACACTATTGTGCTTTATGTACTCTAACTTTGCACCCTGTATGGCCTCATGGTCCCTAAAAAGATGGAATTTGTATGCATGCAACATTCATAGTTCATTATTAGATATGATTACATTTTCCTGGCTGTAATGGATATCGATTGCGCTAACACATCCATCATAATTTGCGATGTGTCACTGAGTATCAATACACTGCCAATTTGTAGGTGACTTACACACGCAATGATGATTGCATTTCCCTGGATAGTTGTTGATATTTTTTCATAAGATAAATTAACAAAGTAAACAAACTAGTGAGTGTGGTGCTTGGGCTGGATGATATGAGTCATATGAGTTTGAGAGCTACTCTGTTTTTGAATTGAAGAAAGGGCATATCAAATCCTAGGTTCTACAGTTCATAGGATTTTACACAACGATTACCCACTTTTTTGAGTATGAGAGGAGTTCAGATTCACAATGGCAGTGTAGCTAACCTTTACAGATTTAAGGGCAGAACTTGTATAATCGTGCTATGACAAATCCAAACCCTTTTCCTGTGGTTGTGACAATATCATATCTCCACTACGCAATTATAGTGGCTAATATAAATCACAATAAGGATTAACGCTATTTCTTAAGAACATTTGAAGAAAAAAATAAAGCTATCTGTAAAATCTTTAACTTTTTCTAGCTTGCATTATGTCTCTTTAATGCCAAATGAATTAAACTCAATATATGAGTGTAAAAATGTTGAGAAAATGTAATAAAAAATGTACAAAAGTGACATAAGAAGAATTATATTCATCTTTTTTTTTTTTAAATATGATTGTTATCGTCCTTACTGTTATCACCACACCCCTATATAGGTACTATCAAGGCTGTTTCAATGCTACTGTTACTGCTGGCTGTACTGGCTGTGAAAGAGCCAGTGATCGAACCACTGATCTTTAGATTAATGGACGACCCGCTCCACCACCTGTTCTTTATTTCTGCCATATTGAAGCTGACTGCCATGTCTTACTCACTGTTTTAGGCAGTGGGCAGAGAAAGCCTTCTGGTTGATGTCTTGTACAGCCAGTGGCGGCGCCAGAGTATTTTTGTTGGGTAATCTATGGTAGGGCTAACCCATACAGTGGTTGGGCTCAAGTCAGTATTTGCAATGTAATTACATACACGCTATATCGCCCCCCTTGACAGTGAAACGCCATGCGTGAGGTTTAGATTATTTCCCTGTCTCAATCAAAATTTAACTGTATGAAATAAAAAGGCACATTTGTCTTGTAGTAAATAAAAAGGGCGACCTGGAGCCAATCCTGAAATTTCCCCACAGGTGAAAGAGTTGACATGCTGAAAACCCAACCCCTGCAGGGGGGTCTGGGGGGATTCTTCCCCAGGAGATTTTTTGAAATACTAACATATAAAATACACATTCTGGTACTCTCTTGAGAAGAAAAAATAAAAATCTATTACTACACGAAATAGTAATAGCTGTGTATGCTCCTCACAGAGAGAAGAGGAAAGAGGCTGTGTGAATTACTTTACATTGTGGATAAGGGTGGATAGCCCCCATTGTTCTGTGTGTCAAAATGAAAGACAGCCCACACACCTATCAATCATCAAACCGTGGGGTCTTCTTTCATTACGTGTTGATTTCTATCAACAGTAATGTTGTATCCATGGATGTTTAAAAAGAAGTTCTACCGCAAAATTATTCTCCGTCGGGACTTCCTGCAACAACACCACGCCGTTATCGTGATTCTGATTGGCCAGAAGACATTAGCAAATGTTTAATTAAGAAGACGATCACTACGTGACAAAAGTTTTCAAAACCGTTTCTAGTCTTTGGCATTTCCAGACAAGTGGCTAGTGAAATCAATCTTGCTGCTGTCTGTGCAATTTACTCGGCGCGAGTTGTCGGACTTTTTTTTGTTACTTTAACATAATTTTTCATGATGGGGCTAAGCCATTTCTTGGTATGGCTGTAGCCTACCCCAGCCATACCCTGGAGCCGCCACTGTCTACAGCCCATTCACTCTGCTGTTGATCAACTATGCTTTTAGAAAGATCTCTTTTCCGATGACAAATCTTGTATTTAAAATGTATTTAAAAAAATCTATGATGTAAGAATCCATGTCCTTTTTTTTAAATTCATTCATCCTTCAATCAGAGTCTCTTGTTGGATAAACAAGTCATTCTTACGGTCTTCTTTTAGTCACCATCTCTTTTGACTATTTATCTCTGCTTATAATGTTGGAGCTGTCTTTTTTACATCGAATCAAACCACTTCTTTTATTCTGACACTTGCTACAATGTTGCATTTTGCAGATGTATTATTTCAACACCAGTGGAAGTCAGATAAAAAAAATTCCCCATGGATCCTCTCGCATTGTAAAACATTATGAATTTGTGATGGTCGATGTGTCTGTGGTTGCCTCATTTACCTCGACTTCAGTGCATGATGTCCTACATTCCTAATCACCAGGCCATGAACCCATTTATTTCAATCAAAGTAGGGGTATGGGCATAAAATAATCTTCAAAAGTGAGAACATTCAGTCTGTTACATGTGTCTTACGCAAAACAAGTCATCATATTGCTACGTAACATCCTGGTCTCCTTTCTGCATCTGTGAGACACTATTATCTCATTCTCCTCCATTATGGATTTTTCCTTTTACCATGGCAAATAGGGGCTTTACAAATAGAGCATTGCTCTTTGATTCAGAAAGTTTGACACCATGACATGTTGTTTCAGATCTCATGAGACATGTTATGCTATTAAACCCCACTGATCCTACTTTGGAAACACCCTGAAATTGTCTCACAGGGTAAAACATTTGACCAGTTATACAAAAGGAGCAACAGTTAAAAACTAAATGAAAACAGAAAGCATTAAATATCAGCTTAGAAACGATAAATGCAAATAATCTCAAAGCTAAACCCAACATGATTCAAGTCATGAATCTGACTTTTGACCTGCAAGTTTGACTTTAAAAAAATATGAATTATTTGTGCCCTTCGTAGTGCATACAAATATAGTTTGAATGCATTTGACAGATGGAAAGGTGCAGGACAAACAATGCCCTAGTTTCACCTCTGCAAGTGTACAGTAAAAGCTACAGTCAGTCAATCATCAACTATATGCTTGAGCCTGATGGGCTTTTTACAACCTGAAACGTTTGTTCTGGCTGACTGTCATGCTCCGCACAAATCT
The DNA here is from genome assembly GCA_031216635.1 of Dissostichus eleginoides. Classification (NCBI taxonomy): domain Eukaryota; kingdom Metazoa; phylum Chordata; class Actinopteri; order Perciformes; family Nototheniidae; genus Dissostichus; species Dissostichus eleginoides. The sequence goes on from CM062285.1 coordinate 11,907,985, forward strand.
CCCTTTTTGCTTTGTGAGAAGTTCAATCAGCCAAATGAGCATGTTTCAGGTATTTATTCTGTCATCTAAAGTTTACACACACTGAAAAGGTGAAACCAAGGTAAGAAGAACAGGGTTTATTATTTGGATTTTGTTTCTGTCAATGATTCTCCAATGTCATACTTTAAATCCAATGGTCAAAACAAAAGATATAAATCACATGTATATAAATAGTGGCATTTTGAAGACCATCAACTACATACAAATTCCAACAATTAATCGTCTTTTATCTTTAAAAGGTTGTCTAATTGAATTGTAAAATGTATTCTAGAATGAGTGTTTAATCTACAGTATACACAAGCATACTGTATCCTTTAATCAATTTGTTTTTAACACTCAATTGTGTAGTTAATTAAATGTGTATTTCAATACCAAACCAAACTGGCATCATATTATGGAAACTAGTGATGATACACCTTTCACTAATGACCTTTCCTCTGCCACCATAGTTTAAGATTACAGGGTTAAAAGAAGTCAATGACCTGGATTTAACCTCCTGTGTTTGTGTTTGTAAAATGGATGATGCTGGATGAACTAATTTAAATATTTTGTTTTTTTAATGTGTTTTCATTTGCCGCACATGTCTATCATCCGGGGTCACATGAGATGCTATCCGGTCTCAGTAAGAGCTATAATACAATCACAGCAACACAGGGTGGTCTACTCTATACTTCAGTTTAAATGATAACAATTTTTCTTCATATGACGTTAATTTAGACGCAGTAACTCAATGGAGCTTTTTTGATGCACAATAATTGCGGAGCACATTTTACAAGAAGTCAATTTAAGATTTACATGAAGAATGGCAGTGTGTCATGGTGGAAGGGTTTTGCAATAAAAAGACAAGCGATTGAAATTGAGATACTTGCGAGCTGCCGCAGCTTTGGCTCAGAAGGCAGTCATGCGATAGAAATGAAATATAAATGGGAAAATAATGGAGGTTTTTTCCGACAGTGTCATTGAAAACTTTTACATTGGTGTCACAGGCTCGAAAAACTTGCTTCTGGAAACATTTGTCAGGAACACATGTAGATAAAGAAAAAAGTGTTTTTTGACGAGTTGGAACAGTTAAATGCAACAGTGATAATTCTCAATAAAAGGTCTCAGGGTTTAACATTTGTATCTGTTCTTTTTAATGAGACACAGTAGCAACATCTTAGTGGCAGATAAATGCCTTTTACAGCAGATGATAAATGCCAGGATGCTGAATTGATATTGGACATTCATTATGTCACAATTACCTTAATTGCATTTGCACAGTCCTGGGTGACTAATGGGTTCATACTCATAAATTACCAGCAATTTTTTTTGTTTTAGTGCCTACAAATTTCAAAGAGTCAATTCGGATAAAATATTTAAAAAAAATTTAGAGGCAGAGGTGAAACCAGACGTGGATTTGTTCTCAATGTGTGAACAAGGCAAGCACAGTCAGCTGACCTGAGACCAAGCAGAGAGATATTGTCACACAAAAAAAGGATTCAAATTGTCTCTCCTTTTATCCTCCCACATTGTTAACACACACACACACACACACACACACACACACACACACACACACACACACACACACACACACACACACACACACACACACACACACACACACACACACACACACACACACACACACACACACACACACACACACACACACAGTTGTGTCCTGATGCTGGTGGATACACATTGTGTGTAATGTCAACCATCCATGCAATTATGTAACCCTGATGAGCCTTGAGGCACAGAGAGATCCGTAGCAGCTATAAAATAAAGAAGAATACATCATTAAACATAGATCTATGTCTGGAAGGGGCTTGTTGTAGTTAACATGTTTTTATAAATTGGTAATTTTGCTCCCAAGAATAAAAAAAAAACTTTAAATGTGTTATCAACCCATGTTTACAGAATGTATGCCCAGTGCAACAATGGTGGAGTAACTTATTCATAATAATAACATCAGTCTCACCATAAGCAGTTGTCAACAGATACCACTTTAATTTGTTTATTTTAAACATGTTTGAAATGACATAAGCGACTGATGGCATCGGTTGTTTGTTGCCAAGGGACACATTGTCACAATCTTATGAAGGACCGAAATGCAGCACTCGAGAAACCAAGGAGTATTCGTAATGTACTTTATTGGTAATAATACCAGAGCAGAGGGATACCAGCAGAACAGTAACAGCCGGATGATGTGCAGGCAAACGAACCAGAGGACAGTAGGCAGAAGGTGAGTCAGGGCCGGGCAGAGGGTCAGACAGCAGGCGAGGCGGTCAACGTAGGTACAGGCAGGGTCAGACAGCAGGCAAGGCAGGATAGTCCAAAGACAGGCAGGATCAGGGAACAGGCAGAGCAGGCAGGTCAGGGACAGGCAGGGTCGGAACCGGGTAGGCAATCTGGTAACAAACGCGTGAAAGACTAGCATGAAGGCAAAGTACGATCTGGCAACGGGTGTGTGTCTGATGAGGGTTTAAATACTGGCAGTAAAACTAATGGGTGCAGTAGAGAAAGAGAGTGAGCAAACATGTGCGTGTGATTAACAGGTGAGACAGGTGAATGGAAAACTACTGGTGAATGATGGAGCAGACTGACACACATACTTGTAGGTATTTTGAGAAGAAGAGGAATGGCATTTCTTCCTACTATCTTTGTAGGCTGTACTAGGTTTTCTCCATTGTCTCCTTTTTTAGCCTTTTCAAACTGCATTGCAAAACTGCAACAACAGACATTAAATATCAAGGTGAACACTGAAATACTTGGACTACTTGGATTTTAACGTTTCAGGGTTAACACTCTTTAAGTTACTGGAGCATTAAAAGGGCTTAGAGTTCAAAAGAGAATGACATAATCATATGGAAAACCCTGTGAAGATATAAGTTGTTTGGTGAGTCATAACAGAATATTGCAAATTGATATGGAGCAATGAACATATATTGCATGTGTAGAAAAAAAAGAATTCAAATTAAAACAAAGCATTAAAACCAAATGTATTTTATTAATTACCGCAGACACTAGAAACAAAATGAATCCAGCCATGTTGTGATGAAAATGTATGTAAATAGCCCCAGGATTTCTGGAAATGAATTTTTTGAGAAGCAATTAAACTTTTGACCATCTTCTTTGTAACTGTGACGATTTTTCCATGAACACAACAGCCACTATGTGTAGACCAGAGTGGAGCGTCTGTCCTCGAGTGGAACTCTAACTTTATCCTCCCCAGGTGACATATATAGACTGCACACCCAGCCCATATAACCACTGTGAAGTTTGTAAAAGAGGAGGCTGTAATTGATGACATGAAACTGCAGCACCAAGACATGAGGACAATTAATCCTGACTAACCCTTAAAGACGTCTCCTTGATACAATAGAGGATGCCAGGTCCATCTGCGGAGTCAAGATGTAAGAGTCATGCATACATGCAGACAGGGAAAGCTATGGCTCCTAATTCTGCTCATTAATCACCTGTCTGCCGAACATCCTCCAGAGAAAAACGCCCGGTTCCTCGGAGGTAATTACAGCACTTGAAGGAACGCTCTCTGCTGCAAATGCTCATAAGTAGCCACCTTATTCCTCTCCTACCCTGCCTTCTCTGTCTCATCCATGTCCTCTGGAGAAACGTCCTCCTCCTCCTCTCAAGCTTTTTCTGCTGCACCGCTCTTGCTCCTCTTTAGCTATGTAGTCAGCAGACTTTTCTTTTCCTGGGCACACATCCATTTGGCATCCGTTGTGAGATAAATAAATTATAGCCTTTAAAATCAATGCCCAGTACATGATGTAGGCTGTAGGCTTAGTGCTTGCCACCGGGCTAGAATTATGCCACTGGGACTTGAACAGGGGCATTTCTTGAGCCCTTTCCGTCGCAGAGACTAATTGAGGTTTTGAGGCATCATTTGTCTTAAAAAGCAAAGCAAATCAGTTCAATCAGGAGAGACTTCATTTTGTTTAAAGAACATTTATTGACACATGTCATATGATGAATGTTAAGTCTTTGGCGATTAGACCCCGATCCTGAAATCGTATATCTAAAGCGGGAAATGCAGCCATGAGCATATAGGGAACCCCCCGGGGTCTAGACACTGGTGATGATGCTGAAGATCTGGATTTGATGAGGAGATGGGATGAAGAGGAGGTGTGATGAGGTCTTTGGATTAACTCTCCTGGCACTGGATGTGATGAAAGGAGGTGGATGGGGAGGAGGCAGGCGGCAGCATGAAAACCTGAAATCACAGCTGACTGCAGGAGAGAGGAGAACCATTTTAAAGTTTGGCTGCAGCACAGTGATTGGCTGCTGGAGAATGAGGTGAATGTAATAGGTTATAGACAACGCCCGTGATGAGCTGATTATATGCAGCTGCGGAGTGAATGTATATATACCCAGTCTTCCTGAAAGAACTTGCGCTGAGCTTCATTTTGTCACACAGCATCCTGGTCTGAACCTGTTTGTGCCTCTTGAATCACTGCGGCGTCTGGAAACAATCTTACATGTCTCTACAGAACCACTCAAATAATCTAAAAATAAATCAAAAACAGAAGCAGAGCAACATCTTTGTGCCTTTATTTTTAAAGGCTGAACAGTACCAATGCAATCACTCAGTCTGTAAACTGTGTGTTGAAGTTGGCATGAAAGATTTATACTGTTACTGTCAGCGCATGGGTGATGTCTTTTTTTAAAGTTGTTGTAGTAATCTTGTAGATGGTTTTAGGGATTATGACACTAGACTTGCATATCATATATATTTCAATGTGTCCTCAACAGCAGAAACTAAACAGGAAATGATCTCTGCTAATGCTCTCTTTCTTGTTCTTTTGTTTTCTGTGTTCCCAGGTGGAGATGACACAAGAGCCTGATCCTGATGACGAGGGGACAAAAATAAGTGTAAGTTAAAGAATACGTCATGTATCCCTGGTTGCAATAGTGCTTATCGAATGTATGCCATAATGACGCAAGTTGGAAGCATATCATTTCAAGCAAACACAACGGCAGCTGATTTCACCCTGAATAATACACCTTCAACCGGAGAAAGGAGCTAATCATTGAAATCAGTGGCAGCGTATTATTACTGTCAGAGTGCTTCCCTTCCTGTGTTCATGCCCCAGCAACCGTTCTGCCCCTTTTTTTCCTGCCACTGTGTATGTGCATTCTGTGCCTAGTGCAACACACACCACACTTCCTCCCAATGAGTTATGATAACATTTTAAAGTAATGGCATGGATATAGGAACATCTGTTAGTTGTTCAGTAGAAATTGGAAAATGTAGCTGCATTCCTGGTTTGCAATAATTAATTTGGTAAAGAATTTCTTTTGAAAATCCATATGCAAAGAGACAAAATGTTCATGCTGAACGTATCTGTGTTTGTTGAGGTTAAAAAATGAAATCATGACTTGAGGCACTAACAGCATGTGTTCACTATTAAACCGAAACTACAATCTTTCTCTTACCCTACATTTGCTCTTTTTTGTCTAACGGCACCCAGTCTCCAGCATCGAACTGCTGTGCTTTGTCCACTTGCTGTTTACCTTAATAGCCTTTTTACGACCTCTGTAAAAATTGTAGAATGTAGCAATATGTGAACTGGGAAAAAAGCAAAAAGGTATCTATAGACGTATTTTCTCTTATATTTAATTAGTATATGTGAACTTCCAGTTAAATTGCTCTGATTAACATGCATGTTATAGACAGTTCTCTGTGCTGTTCTTTGTCCTGTACAGGCCACTATGGAGGGTTGTGGATTGCAGACTTGCTCACAGATCAAAATGTAGCAGCTAGAGTTCAAATGCTTATGAGTTTTTAACTGTAAAACATTTAATATAATACCTGAGGAAGTTATTTCACAAGCTTTAACTTTGCAATCATTGCCTGATTAGTTATAAATATGTTATGTTATGTAAAAATATTTTAAATGGGAAACCAGGTTTTCAGGGTTGCACAAATGTACTCACTTGATTCACCGAATGTATAAACATTTCTACATCCCCTAAAAAATAAAAGATATAATTTAATTAAATCATTTAAATTAACATTGCAAATCGTTATTAATTGCTTAACTGCAGCTCTGTGATCACTTTCTTTTTTGTCAAATAATGCCAAAAAACCTAACCATTTAGGTGATTTATCAATCAAGATTCAACTGAGAGTCAGTTTAATCTTGAGAAAATGTATTTTATTTAATTACATTTTGTTGCCCAATTCAAGACCCAAACAGATTTTGTTGGATAAAAGATGGATAGAGAACCTTTATTATGCTTATTGCACACAGTAGAGAACCACTATTTAAACCGTAGCCGCATCACCTAGCAATATAATTGAACCTGTAATTATTGATGACACAAAAGATTGCCTATTGTGTTTGCATCCAGATGTCAAAGGTCCAATGCTCATGTAGCATATTGAAGAATTAAGTGGGATGATGTGTGAGGAAAATATTGTGGTGTTCCATAACTGTTCCTCTTTGAATCACTCTAACAGACAGTGAAAGTCCAGGGCAACGACATCTCACACAAGCTGCAAATCTCCAGAGTCAGCAAGAATGACGACGGACTGTATGAGTGCCGGGTGACACGAGCTAACTACGTGGAGGTTGTGGATTACAAAGCCAAAGCCTGGCTGAAGGTCAACGCCACGGCCAGGCCACGACGACCTCTGCTGCCTCCCAAGAAAAGCTCCCCGCTGCACCTGACAGACAAGAAGCCGAGGAAGTCCAGCTCATCTCCGGGCCAGGACAGCATGAGTTCAGACCAGAGAGTGGCCTCAACCTCCACCTCCCACACATCCTCCAACACAGCTCAACACAACCCCGCCTCAGGTAAATAGATATAGAGGGTTATATAACAAGAGCACAGTAGACCAAAAAAAAAAAGTAATGTAGTCAGTTGTTTTAACACCAGCATAAAGACTGCAACATGTCCGATGAGCTCCAGAAGCTTGTGAGTCACCTGCATGAAAATGGGTGTGTGGTGGAGAAAACCTAACAACCAACAACAGACCTCAGCATGCATTTATACAGCAGTCAAGTGCAAAGGGGCCTTTTCAGAAAACAGACCATCTGGCCACACTGAACTGACATAGTGCAGGTGTTGCAGAACAAGAGCACCAGCAGGAAAATGTGATTTGAGAGCCAGAATTCACAGAAGTTGGCCAAGTACTTGATGAGTCTTTTGTAATAATTAATAACCCTATCACTATGTCTCCTTTGTGGGGTTCCACAGGGCTCAGTGTTAGGCCCACTGTTATTCTTCCTGTATTTGCTCCCTCTTGGCTCCATTCTTAGGAAGCACGGTATCGCTTTCCATTGCTATGCAGACGATTGCCAAATATATGTGCCACTTAAAAAGAACGACTCATATTCAGTTAAACCACTGTTAAACTGCCTTGAAGACATTAAATCCTGGATGTCATGCAACTTTTTAAAATTAAATGATGACAAAACTGAAGTGATGGTTTTTGGTGCCCCTCGGACCACTCCTATAGACCTAGGATCCCTGGGCCACTCCACCAGGCCTACCATCACAAATCTTGGGATAAAGATGGACCCTGAACTCAAGCTGGACAGCCAGATGAAGGCAGTTGTCAAAAACAGCTTCTTCCACCTCAGGCAGCTAGCCAAAATAAAGCCTTTTTTAAATAGTGACCTCTTTGAAATGGTAATCCATGCCTTCGTCACCTCCCGCTTGGATTATTGTAATGCACTATATAGAGAACCGCAGTGACGCGTCCTAAAACCCGGAAGTAAGTTAGCATTTTTACCACTTCCGGTTCCTTCGTCAAAAAGCAATGCAATTTCTCCATAGGGTTTTGGAAAATAGCTCCAAATAAGGTCTGTGTTTGACACAAAATGAAGAGATAGATCACGTTTTGTTCTACCACATTAAATACATCAGCAGTGACCCCGCTGGTGATTTCTGAAGAGTTTACGTGTCGGAAAAACGATGGTTGTTAACAAGTGGCATTAGTGGACTACAGAAATGGTCGAGGCCGTTGTACGTCATTACGCCGATTACGTAAACACTCCCGCTAAATTTCTTTCCCCCTGTGTTCTGCTTGAAAGAGAGTATATGCCTATCTTAAGTATCTGTAGTATCTTTAGTATCTTTAGTATCTATATCTTTATCTGACCATCATCATTTATAGTCAGTTGAGGCGATCTTAAGTTGGCGTGACGTTGAGTAGTGCGACCCTGCCGTTCTAGCTTGTAGTTCCTTTATAGCATAACGTTAGCATTTTGCTTCTGGCGACTAGATTTATGATTCGAAAATTATAAAAGTAGCGTAGATATGTGGAGATTATCTGGCTGAACAAAACGTGATCCCTCTCTTAAATGTGTTTCAACCACAGACCTTATTTTGAGCTATTTTCCAAAACCCTATGGAGAAATTGCATTGTTTTTTGACGATGGAACCGGAAGAAGTTTACTTCCGGGTTTTAGGACGCGTCACTGCGGTTCTCTATATGGGGATAAGTGCGTCCTCCCTTGCTCGCCTGCAGATGGTGCAAAATGCAGCAGCACAGCTCGTGTTTGCGTATGTCTGGCACACGCAAACACGAGCACATTTCCCCCATTTTATCTTCACTCCACTGGCTGCCCGTTCATTCGAGGATTCATTTTAAAACTCTTTTATTTACTTTTAAAGCCCTCAATGGCTTGCCCCCCCCCCCCCCCTACCTACCTCTCTGAGCAGCTACACGCCAACTCGCACTCTCAGGTCAGCTGATCAGTTGCTCCTGAGGGTGCCAAAAACAAAGTCTAAGCGCAGAGGGGACCGTGCTTTCTCTGCTGCCGCCCCTAAACTGTGGAACGACCTGCCCTTGTTAATCAGACAGGCTCCCACACTGTCTGTTTTTAAATCCCGTCTTAAAACCCACCTCTTCTCCTTAACATTCGTAAACAAGTAGATTGTTGCTTTTATTTGCTTTCAGTGGTCTATTGTTTTTATTATATGGCTGTTTTTTATTTTTTAATTATTACGTTTATTCTGGTTTGTTTTGTTTTGTATCTTTTATTTTAAATTATGTTTTGTGAGCAGAGCTGTGTGATTTTATATTTTATATATCTCTCTGTACAGCACTTTGGTCTGGAGGTTTTAAACTGCTATATAAATAAAGTTGGATTGGATTGGATTGGATCAGCATCCATGAAAGGCACATTTTGGAGTTACTATTGGTCACAACTGGCACCATGTAGAAGGAATGTATTATCTCCTGCCAATTCAAAGATGTGATAGTCTTCCTGCCAAGATGGTGGTATGGTTTTATGGTGGTTGTGTACTGGACTTGAATAATTGAATTCTGAAAGCCTAAGTGTGCTGTCATTTGACTGGTTGCACATTAAAAATGTCATTAAAAAATGTCAATGGTTAATTTGTTTGAACTCTGAGTGAAGCTTCAAGGGCCTAAGGTGGACTGTCACATTTAAAAAATCGGTTTGGAATACAGCCAGACATTATCGTTGTGATTTCATCCATTTGACCATGAATGCAATTTGAACTTGTCATTTTCTGAAAAGCTAGACAAGCAGCGACTAATATGTGTCCATGTATTTTAATAGTGTTGGCAGTTCAAGATTGTAAATATCAATATCATTAACAACCTTTAGCATACAAAAAATAAAAGAAATGAAAAAAAAGGCTTTAGGATATCAATTTCATCACTGTAATGGGGCTCTTGCTGGTTAGGAATGTAGACAACAATATGGGGCGTCTAGTCAGGACATGGGAGGCAGGGATATCCTTTTAAGGTTTATTATTAACTGCATAAGAAATAGGTTATAGATGCACATGCACTCAGTAGAAACAGTATTGTTGAAATGTGTGTGGTTCTAAAGGAAGGAAACAAACATCACCATTAACTAACATGAAATCTAGCAACACAATTATAAGTACAGCTACTTATGCATGCAGGCATAGAGGCTGCCACTCCATACAAACTTTCAACTAAATTACGTCAACAGCGAATAAACCTATGACTACAATTTTGAACAGAAACAACTATTTTTTAATTGCAAACACATCACTTACTTATGGTCAAGAAGGCACACGAACAAAACCGGGAACTTTACTGTTTCACAGAAATGTGACATTGAACTGCCAGCTGTTTTCTACGCACCAGCGGACTAGAATTCGAAGGGGGTGTGGCCTAGCTACAGATTTAATGTCTCTGCTCATGCTTCTTCAAGTTAGGTGAAATATTTGTACACCTTTAACACTTGTGGTATCAAGTCGCATCTCATAGCAGCAATGCGGAAGATGAAACTGGCCTGTAGAGCTCAAAGGGAGAAAAAGTGCATTTGGCTTTATCAATGCATACCACAATGCGTCATCACAGCCTGTCATTTTATGTTATCTTATTTGGAGTGTTGGAATTCTCTTTATTGAGGGAACAGTTTCAAGTCAATTGCCTGTCTCTAGCATGCCCAAAATGTTGCTGCTTGGCCCACTCACTAATTCTAGGAGATACAAATACAATGTATCCTTTCATGTGTCTGTTTGCAGGCTACTCATGTGCTGTGAAATTGATTTTAATACTTTACTGTTAAGGCACTACTCGGTCAGGCTCCCAGCTATATTTTGAATTTTTTATACTTTATAAGCAGCTTCTGAGATCCTCAGGCAGGAATCCTCTGGTGCTTCTTGAAACTCAACATATTACCTTGGGTATTGTTGCTGCAGGCTCTTCAGCTCTAGGACTCCCTGCCTGAGCACTCTAGTAAAAATCAGTAGCAACTTTTTGGGGTTATTTTTCACATTTATTTGTTTCGTTTCTCAATGCGCGTTAATTATCTTTGTAATTTGTTTAAAACTTTGCGTGGGTAAATCTTGAACATGACCGTATTGGCGGCACGACACATTTGGACCTGAACCAAGAATACTAAAAAATAATGGGCAAAAAGAAACAAGCAAGATTTTGTACAAGGTTGTCTGTCTTTTCTGCTAACTATAACTAACATCATTAGAAAAATGTGATGGATGCTATAACTGCTAAAAACACACTGACTGTAAGTTGTCTTTTTTTTCATTGAATTTGAACAAATGAAATTGTGGGATTTACTGTCCTGTCTGTTATTAGATTCAGCAGGTTGCAAGTAATATCAATGTATTCTTGTCTTTCATAGAGCCAATAAGGCTGAAATCCTTCCTAAGATGTGTGTGGTGTAATACCTATTGAGTTGTCTCAGTGAGTGCAAACATCATCAGCCTTTGCAAGCAATGGAAAACGTGCGCACCAAGCAAGTGGAGGATAATTTAATTTCATGATTGGTAAAGGTCAGTGTTCCCAGTGGAGTTCTTTGTCAAACATGAAGATACTTTATCTATTTAAAAAATGCCTTCTCTTTAAAAAGGAATCATTCACAGCGAAGAATTTTAAAATGCAGTCACATTTCGAAGAAATAACTTTTGTGTGAGATGAAATCATTGCCATCATTTCTTTTTAATAATTTGCTCCCCGGGTGGATAGCGTTACTGCAACAACATAAATGTGTGAACATGTAATGATACTGCTGATTGGCCACGTTAATTATAACTAATTATCATTTGGAAGACATTTTCCAATATTATTTAAGTTGGCCACCGGCATTAACAAAAAAATATATACAGAAGTTTCCATGTTGACCTCCAAGGAATTATGGACATTAAGTTCTAATGTGCTGTATAACATCAGTTCAAATTGCTCTAATTAGCTAAAAAAAAATGTGCTCCCTCATTCATAACCATTGTTAAAAAGTGATTCTCTCTAAATTGAATCTCAGAAGGATTAAGTACGTAATTGTAGCAGTTTGAAGACTAAAAACTCTTGTGCAAACTTTTCAAAGTCTTTCGAATAACAACTTTGACCGTGTTTACTGCTTACCTTTCAAAGCTCAATCAATCAGATGACAGCTGAATGAAGAGGTAGCCAAAGAAACAAAACTTGAATAGGTGTTTTCACCATAAGGCTCTGTGCCCAACCTTAAAGTTAGCAAAGAACAAGTCGCGTATCATGCGTCAATGCAGCTTTAATGCAGCTTTAATGTTCTTAATTAAAGCATTTTCTGATCTGGTGCCAACATGGTTAGGGATTTTTCTAAAGCTTTATCGTTTAGGATAAATTATGACTTATTATTAACCATTTTAACTGTTAGTATACAAAGAGTAGTAGCTGGGCTCATATTCTGTTACTTTGTACACCTCTGCAGCCACTCTGACAACATACTTAAGAGATTTTTTTAGTATAACAATTTTGCACAAATTCTACCATTGGTACTGAAAGAGATTGTTCAAATATGAACAACTTATTGTGGTCATGATAATAAATAATCAATGTTTCTAGAAAGGATGGTGTCATACCCCCCTCAGTAAGAACCATAGACTGTGGTAAGAACCTTACACTAAGATAGCTAATCACAAACAAAAAAGTTTGGACCAAATCAACTAAACTAAATGCAACTGCATTTTCACACTAGCTAGAAATGACATAGTTGTAGCAATAAAACATAATTTACCCATAATGTGTATTACCATATATGAAATGTAATGTGCAAGGAGTTGAAATAATGGCCTTTGCAGATTGCCATATTTACTTTCTTGTATCTTCATATTTAACTTGTAACTGTTTAGGGTGCTGATCAGGCAGCCTAGCATTAGGTGGCTCAGTGGGAATTGTCTCTCATTACCTTTTTGCTTTATTTGAATTTCTGACTATCAAACTTTGTTACAACAGTGCTGCTCCTCTTCATCTTTAAATGTCAATCATTTTCTACCTGGTCAGATAGTTCAAACACTGAGTGGGCCCTGCTCTGGGTTCTGATACCCCTCTGCGCCCTGAAGCAAAACATAGAAAGATATTACTTGCCGCTGAATGGAGGTAAAAAGTTGAATAATCCCTGCGGCTGCAGAGTCAGAGATTACGAGGCAGCCAAATTATGCTGACAACTGTGTTGCAATGAGTCCTGTGTGCGGTGTGTCTGACACTGATAAATGCCTCTCTGGAGGCTCACAGAGGTGTTACGGCTGAGGGCGACAGAGTTCTATTACTGGTTTGAAGAAGATGAGCAACAATAGGTAAATTGGCTGAGATGAAATTAAACCTGGGAGAGTGCAGATATTTTCCTTTTCCGCTTTGCTGCATGAGTAAACAATGAGGCACTTTCCAGATGGAGGGAATGTGACTGTGGCTGGTGAAGCAGTTGCAGCAATAGCAGCAGCAGTAGCAGAGTGGTCTGTTCACAGCTACTCCCCACCAGTGTGTCAGATGTTGTTAGATCACAGCTCGGCCTCCATCGTTTCTGGCAGTGTTTTTCTCTCAAAGCTCAGAGGTGACCAGAGCTGAATGTGTTTAAAAAAAAAAAGAAGGAAAAAATGTCCCCTAAGCCAGACTTGTCCTCACCCCTGAGACCAGCATGGTTACTGAATGAAGAAAAAACAAATATGGACTCAGCTTATTGCATAAGCATTCATGCAGCAACAACAAAAGCACTGACCTTGTTTTTTTTAAAACCACCATATTTAAAACTGCATCAACTGCATATGTCTAAGGAAAGATTACGAATGAGTCATTGCTTCAGTAGGTGGTTAAGAACCACCGGACTGCTGTTCGTGACTTAATTTCAATTGCTCAAGCAATTGCACGCAATGTCATTGTGTCATTTCAAGTTTGTGTAAATGCTTTTCCTCCCTCACTAAAAATGTTTTTCTTTGCCTGTAAATCTGGCTAATGTAAGTGAACGCTCAGTGGGGAAAAGTGTGAGACCCAATTAAACCATATTTGTGGCTAAACGTCTGCACCAGTGGCTCTTTGTGTCCTCATACTGAAGACTTCTAGGGATACATCCACAAAAAGGCATTTGTTTATTTTTAAGGCTTTGCCGACCACATTTAAGCATCTGTTAATGGACTTAAAACAGAAGCTTTTCCTTACGCACAACTTTAGTACAGTTAACAAAGGACCTGTAAAGGTACAAGTAATAATTACTGCTCTCCAGTATGACAGGAACTTCCAGCCTCCTGGCAGAGCTACAACCAGTGAGAAGCATGTCTATATTTCGACTATATTTCTTTATCCATTGTGCAGTGAAACTTTGATTTGTAAGAGTAACAGAGGAGAGAGCAGTTGAGAGAGAACAAGAAGAGAAAGCAAAAGTAGCAGCCTTTAACGATAAAAGATATATTGATATTTAAAGTATCAGACACGTTCTTTTATCATGAAAGTTCAACAAAACAAAGACATTTCTACTTTTACTAAGCAACCTATTGCAGAGTAAACAATTGTCCTCTCTACATCAGGAAGCGCATGCCCTGTGTTTGTGATGTCATATGGGCATTCGGGCATGTTAGTATGGACAGAGATTGTTAAACAAACACATGTGTGTACGACCATTTTTCATTTTAGAGTGGCGTTTTCAAAGCAAAAATAAATTAAGATTGGTAATTTATTTTCTACTTATTTGTTTGTAAGGTAAATGCATATTTACCTTTATATATGTATATGGTGAGAATCAATATGGAGAAGAAGCAAGCAACAGAAAAACAAAACATAAGAAAAAATCAACTCAATTGGTAGAAGCAGCTTTTTTTTTGGGAGGAAATAGTGATACTGAAACAGACAGGAATATAGTCACATTAAGCCCTAATCAGCTGCTTGTTCCTCAGTCAGTTATGGCTTGTAAAATGGTTGCAGTAATGTCAGATAAAACACACAAAACTGCTGGAGTGATCTTTTCAAACATAGTGGATGGTAATTTTGGAGCATTTGCATTACCCAACAGACTGTGTTATCATGTTTAGCCTGATCCACAGATGAACAGTCAAGCTGCACGGTAATGACATCCAGTTGTATTTAACCAGTCAGTCATCCAAAAATCCAGGGCATGGCTTAGGCAGCCAGACAGTCAGAAAGATAGTGTATCATTCAACAGGCAAATCATACAGCTGGTTTTATAACAGAGCCGCCATTCAAGTACGCAAGTAAGTCAAAGAGACAGTCAGCTAGCCAGTCAGCCAGCCAGGGATCAGCCAGAATAGATGGAGCTGGCACTAAGCCAGTTTGAGCTCCCTGTGGAGGTGCTGTGGTGATTCACCTCCCTGCCTCACTGAACCTGACTGCCTCGCTGGCCTAGAATTGATATTCAACATCACCATTTCACCAAGCCAAAAACATTTTGGCAAAATGTAGAGCGTTGTGTAAGGTTATTTAGGACAAAATGAAGAGTATTCAGTGTGGATTTATTCTATCCCAGCATGTACAGAGAAAGCCCGAATATGTTTCTACCAGCTCAGACACTCCAATTATGCCTTTGGAAAAGTCAGTTTGCAGTCCCTCACACTGTGGAGGAAAGCTGGGAAATTACATGCAAAAAATGCAAACTCAAAGAGACATGTGCAGTTTTAAACCCTCGGATATTTGAAAGTCAGACTCCCCCAAAGATATGCCATGGACACTTTTTCCCTTAGCAAGAATTCAGATGTAAATGTATCTGTAATGGCTTGTAAAGAATAGGACACAGTGACCTTGTCAACCACATTTTGACAAGACGTGGGTGGAGTAGCTTTTAGCCACAGTGATGGATAGATAAAGTAATACCACTACTTCCCACAAAGGTACTTTGTTTGTGTTTACAGCTTTTTGTATTCTTTCTTTGCTCAGCAAATAAAATGCATGGTAGGTTAAAAAAAACAGCAATAATTCATAAATGATTTTCCTTTATTGTTTTCTTAAAAAAGCACAGGAACAGGAGGTACTTTTACCTTATGTCTATGACGAGTGCTAGTTCAAGTATAGCAATTGAGGGATACATACTGTGTAAGATCAAAGGGAGAGCTGCATGCAGGTGTTCTAGAAGAGCCATTAGTTACTTAGTTGTGCTTGCTCACCAATCGAAGTTGAAGCGGGAGCATGAAACACAGCTCACCAAGACAATTAAGGTACTTGGAAACTCTTAGTGCCTGATTACTGAAACAATTGTGTGACTCATCTCGAAGCATAACTCAGTCACACAGACATGTGACATAGAAAATACATTTCAATACATTTGCATAAAATTGTAATTAAAAGACACTACTAATAACTCCTGTGATTTTTCCAGGAAAGATACAGAACATTGTTGTCATTCTACATGTATCTATTTTTACTCTGTTTTTACAAACTGAAAAAAATAGTTGGAAAATACCAAAGAAACAAATTCAACAGCTAATCAATAATGTATGAATAACAATATTCCTGCTGTTTTTTATGTTGTTTTCTACATTCTAGAGGGAGTGAAGCACTACTTAGAGTTGCCTCAATGCTTTTTGAAGATACATCTGTAGGATGTCAAATCTGACACAAAGAAATGACCCAGCACAGCAGTGCAACATGCAGTGACCCATCATGTTATTCCCAGAAGGATATCAGTATGGCCCAGCACTGGCCCTGCTTTTACTAGATGTTTCTTGAGAGAAATAGATGGTTATATATCTTGTTGTTGTTCCAGGAAATTATTCCTTTATATCCAGGTTAGATCCAAGTATATGATAAGATACTACTATTCCATGTCAGCCACCCCGATAACGCATCACATATTGCTTCAAGTTGAAGTTAGTAAGAGCCAGTCTTACAGCATGCTTTTTGGGAGTTCTCCACAGTACATTACATTTCACAGTATTGCCAACTACAGATAATGTATTAACAGTTTGCATAGGAAAAAATACACAAGAGGACATATTTGCCTGCTTTAGTTTAGCAAAGGATTAATATGATGAAATGCAGGCTCTTTCTCAGTGGAGGATATTTTTGCCTCAAGTTCATTTAAAGGTTCCCTGATGCAATCTCCAAACAAAGTGACTCACACAGTAACTGGATAAACATACTGTAGCTCAGTATTGGTAGTGTTAATAGAAATAAAACAAATAATAAACATGCAGTGATTGGCAGTGTATTTGAACTGACTTGTGTAACAACACAAGTATCTCTATGTACTGTAAACAAAATAAAAATACATCAATTTAAAATACATGAATTGAAGTGACTTCACTGTGGCTGAAAACACTGGTAAAAATAAGTCAATTCTGTAATGCATAACTGACAGATATGGTTCAGCCGTTACACATGGCTATGAGTACAATAAACTCTTGATGAACTCAGTGAAGCAAAAGTGTCAACATGTGCCGGATTCAGGTGTTTAGCCTTAATAATAATTAGCCCAGTGCCACTTAATCAAAAAGGTTAGCTGCTTAAAAATGATGAAACCAAATACAGAAAATACATTTGTTTATATTCAGACATGTTGTTCACAGATTCTATCAAATGTATCAAATATTTTATAACTTCAGACCATTTTTCAGTTAGAAATCCAGGTGATTGTTGTCTCTACAGTGCTAACATAACCTGTGATTAGCCAAACCAGGAGTACTTTCCACTATGATGTAGTACATTGTTAAGAGAAAGCATGGCTGTGTAGACACCTGTATGTTCAATGCTCAAACATTTAGCAAGGTTTATCCCCAAAAGCCTTTCATCTTCTTTTTTAGATTAGTCATGCAGAGCGGGATAAAGCTTGACTGATGTGGCACAGGTGTTATTTTTAGTTTATAATCCAATATTGACACCTGGGGTTTGAAAACCATGTGTGCCTCTTCACTTTGTTGACATAATTTGATTATTTTAGGTACTGTATATGGCTGTGAATTACACATATACATGTCCACCCGTTCCCTCACAATGCGTCACTCTCCTGGCTCACAATTACATTGGTTAAATACAAATTCAAAATGTGGAAATATATTAATTAAAGTGCATTAACACAAATAAGAACGGACATCTCCAACATCTTAGCTAAGTAAATGATTGCAAAATATGTGTTTTAGTAAATCAGTGCGTGTCTTTCCATGTATAGCTTTATGTACTGTCTCACTGCGTCTTGCTCTGACTCATAGCTGAAGGCTGATTAATTATTCTCTGTGTGAAAGATGTTTTGGCCCAGAGTGATTGCTGCTCCTCTGTGGCACTCCTGTTCTCTCACCTTAAGCCAAATGAGATGTGGTGGGGAGGAATAAAGGGTCAAAGCCTTCCATCTCTCTCCCCTCCCCACTACAATTCCTTTTCCATTCCCCAATCCCCAGCAGCCCAGACAATCCAGGGCTGGGCCGCAAGGTTCAAAACATCCCTAAGGACAATTTTCTCTTACAACCATCACCCCAGTCTGCTACAGGAATCTAGTCAATGTCAATATGATTTAGTGAATATTTCATTTTCTCTTCCCCAAGTTTGGCTTGTTTCACAGGATTACAACTTGGCACTTTTGCTGTTTCTCAAATTTCCATCTTTTCAAGCTGCGTAAATCCTTTCTTTCTCTGTATCTGTTGATGCAGAGTAGACTACTTTTTGTCAACAGAATTCTGCTGCATAGGACTGTGTATTTGTTACTTTTTCTCTCATCATTCCGGTTTGATGTCCCTGAGACAGAGGCAAATCAAAGAGTAGGCTGAGGATGCTGTGTTCTAGTTTGCAGTTGTTAGTCATGTCAGATGCTCAGTAAACAGTCAGAGCTGTCTGCAGTGGTGATAGCAGTTTGTTAGGGCCAAGGCAACAGTAGCTGCCCATGTAAATCATTTTCATAACACTTCAGAGGCTGTTTACTTTGAGGGGGTTGCATTTGTCGTTTTCTATGGTTGTTTGGTAAAACAAGTTGAATTTATGTAACAATATTAAGTTTAGGTCCACTCATCAAAAGACAATATTGGACCTTGACAATTTTATATGATTCATATGCCACGTTTTCTTTAAGTCAGGCGGCATTATGTATGTGTTTAAGGAGATTCATATGTAAATAAAGGCATGACCATAAGCTCACTGAGAATCAAGCTCATTTTAAGAACTCAAATGTCCAATGTTCTGTCTTGTGGCGTTGGAAAACAATAGTCAACAAAGGGAATGAATTAACAATCAAATAATGTTTGGACTTGGACACAATTTTCACAATTCTTTTTTATCTTTAAGTATTTTGCAATGTTATTTGTTTGAATCCATGCTCTGCAGCTGAGCAGTGTTCACGGGCTTAATAGGTGACTGCAACCTTATGGAGCAAACTTAATGAAACCATATGGTGTTACATTTGGAATGCAGAGGAGGGTGAAACACAAACAGGCAACCACATGTTAGAGAACACACAAAAGACATATACACAATCTGTTCCACTGCATGACAAAATGTGCTTTTATAATGTGAGTTGGGAATTCCATCAGGGTGTGAAGGTTAAAAACAAGAGCTACAAATTCTGACACAACATGTATGTCCATGTCGTTTAGAGCTACATATAAAAAAAAAGTAATGTTAATTTGTTAATTTGTTTTAATTTTTTTTTTTTTCTGTTCCTAGGTACAAGAATATTATCCAACTGTGGGCTGGCTGTCCTCCTCCTGGCATGTGGTCTGGTGAGGGATGCCTTGTTATAATTTGAAGAACTGAAATGGTTTGCACCCTGATCTCGTACCTTCCTTCCCCCATACTCACATATACAGATACAAACACACACAAACGCAAACACACATACACACACAACATGCGGACAGCAAAGTTGGCCCTCATTGCCCCGCCACTATTGCTCTTGCACCCAGCACATTGTTATTAGCCACTGTAAACACCAGTCACCTTTAAGCCAGTCGGATTACCTTTTGTACAGATGTCGCCATGGCACCAACGCTCCGGTGTGAAAACGGACTCTGTATCTTGTTGGATAACTCTCATGGAAGACTGACTTTCTTATGGTTTCGCTATTCCAGTCAAATGTGTTCATTGCTCAAAAGTGAACAAGAAAAAAGGAGAATCTATATTTGTGTAATAGATATGATTCTAGATATATATATCTGTTTTATTTTAAAATCCTATCAAATACTGTATGTGCTGTATACATAGCTGAAACTCACCATATTGGCCAAGGAACTTCATTGTGAATAGGCACTATGGCCCTCTCAAATAATCAAAAGAAACTAAAGTACATGCTAATTTAGACTGTTGTTAACATTAACCATACGGTTAAAAAGGTTAATTATTTTTCAGCTGTATTGGCCATCTAAATGTTCTAAGCATCATGTTACATCTTGTTAGTGATACATATACCGCTGTGCATGCTTTTTGGACTGAAGGCAAGAGGGAAACAAAATTAAATTGAGCTACACTAGTCATCACTTGGAGTTCCGTATGTCAAATTTAGCTTTTATTGTTTGTGCTAGCTTTGGTGTAAAATAAAAAAATGTCCCTTGTTATTTTAATTTGTATTGCATCCTTAGTAGGAATAAAATGGGTGTCACAATTTACGCGTCATTGAAAATCGCGAAAACGATGATTAATTTTAATTGAACTGTACCATTTTATAAAGGCATGCTTCAGTTGCTTTAGCGCCTCCCTGGTATGTCTCATTATTATAAAGGATAAATAAGTATTGAGCCAATTTTGATCATAGGTATCGCAAGGTATTCTATTATTTTAATGCCAGCACACAAATACACACATTTGCAGGTAGATGTCTGAGCAGCTGGAGGACATGAGATGCAGTGCAACACAAGTAAACTCGCTCATCATCAACATTGTATATGACCCAATTTTGGGAGGAATAATTTAGTTTTGTTGAAACTATCTATCTTGTATCTTTATCTTACAGTAATATATTTTTACCTTTATTTTCAGATGATATGTCATAAAGATTTGTATTCACGCGAAGCATTTATAAGCAAAACGCTTTGACAATCTGACACAAACATCGACAACGATGTTTTTTGGTTTTATATTGGAACAACAGATACAACAGTATAACCTCTAAAATCAATGGGATTCTTTTGTTGTTGTTAACTTTTGAGCAGAAAGGGAAATTGTGCGCCATCCATCAGAAATGCAGGTGTTCCAATTTGAACTGAAATATTTATGAATAATAGAGTAGTTTACTTATGTCTCAATAATCATACTGTAAGTCAATGTTATCCACCATGAGTATCATTTGGTAAGACCCAGAAGAACATGCTATTTTCTTTGCTTAATTGATGCCCAAAATTGAACTTAAGGTAATATGAAGCATGATTATGTAGTTTCTCATGTGTTGTATAATATAATCTAACATTCATACATGACATAAAAATGTAATTGCCAACGTTTACTGTGCTGTGTGTTTCAAAAAGCAACATATTCACCTCCCTTTAAGCTTGTGTTCCACTTTGCAGACAAAGCGAACATCCCCCCTGTATAGTTGTACTGCATTCCTAAAGAGCTGTGGAGGGAAACTTGTTGATTCAGCACCATGGTTAAAAGGCTGGCAGTGCTTGTCATGGGAGCAGACCAGAGACATCAGCAGCTTCCAGCCTGGGTATAAGATGTGCTAGTGATTGAGGGCAACCCTGTCTAATCCCTCAAGTTCCAAATAGCTTCAGGGTATAGTTGGACAGTTAATCTACCATCACTGTCATATATATCCCACTCTGCTGTGACTGGAAATCGATTGCTGTGTTTTGAAATGAGAACATGTTATGTAATATGATTCATAAAGTTTAGACTGCAGAAAAAAATAAAGCTTATTTTAGTGTAGAATGGGATTTTAATGTTGATTCTATTGGAAATGGAATTGGAAAAGCACTTTGGAGAGTTGGCAGAGTTTGAGCGGACGGTTTGACCAACCCTCATGTAAAAAGCAACAGATCTGTACAACTTGTAAATGAAATAATCAGCATGTTGACATTTTTTAATCCATTTAAAAAGGCAGAGGCCAGTGATGTTCTGTACTTGTAAAAATGGTGTCATGTACTCATACTCAAGTGCTAACAAGTCCAAAGTGGGTTTTCATCTCTTCAAAATGAACTTGGATAAAATGTATATGACAAAAAAAAATCTATATATATTAGAAACATCTCCTTTTAAAGCTTTCATCCTAATCTAGGGGGCTCATTGCCTAAGGGTCCTTGCAACATATCAAATAATAAAGAAGGAGATATTGGAGCGATTATTGATTTGATATTGTGATTGAACTGAGGACAAATGTGTCATGAGTGTGGGATGTAATGGAGGCTGGATTGCATACAAGCAACAAGGTCTCTGTTAACAAATAGGGAGAACAGTTCACAATGACGGCAGTTCCTTCATCTGGGCTGTTATTTCAGAAACACAGCTTTTCTCCTTTTCTGTTTTATATGCCACGCTACTCATTCACTCTAGATGTATTTGTTTCTTCTGATGTATTTCATTTCAATGCGGTCCTGTCTGTTTGTTGAGCTGTCAAAAATTCTAATGAATTATAGTTATCTTTTCTTTTTGTATTGTGTGAGGCTTCTGTACTGGAACATTGCAACAGTTTGTATTATAATGACGATATCAGAATAATATTTAAATAAACCATTTTCACAGATGAAATTCAAACACTGAGGGATTCCATCTGTCTCGTTGGTCACACACTGAGCTTTATTGTGAGTGAACTGAAAAAAGTGCTGACTACAACAAAAGAGGAGTTACGCATTAGTAAAGCCTAATCACTTTTCATTGGATAGTACTGCTAAATGGTACTCAAAATCAATCTGCATTTCATTTGTGCAGCAATCCCGACATAGAGAAACAGAGGAAATACAGAAATGGATGAGAGTTATTTAAACTCAAAGAGCAAATACTGAAGAAAATGTGTGTGATTGGCATGATTTTCTGATGTCTTCATAATCACATGGAAACTGACGGCCCACGACTCCATTTTATGTGGCCCGCAAGAGCTTGCAAAGAATATAATACCTTTACTATATGGTGACATGCCACTTTACAGAAGCACGTTGCCCATAAACTACATGTCCCACAATGCCTCTAATTTTGTGACATGCGCAATGAAGAGACTTGCAAATGATTTGCAATTATATAATATAATACATTATTTTATATATATTATATATTTATATATGTATATTTATATAGTCTTAAAGTTACCGGTCCTTTGAGTGCAACCATAATACTAATGTGGCCTGCGATGACATTTAGTTTCACACCCCTGGTCTAGGGTATGGATGACATGGGTCATTAGCTTTTGATGCATTACAATAATCCAATTTGTTAACTGCTGTGTACAAGAGTGAGCATTTAAAAAAATGTAATTTAGTTTCTAGTGTATAGTGCCAATACAATACTATCAAATGAGCCTCCATAGACTCTAATGTAATATATAACTTATAATGGCTCAGGTTCAGGTAATCGTTATCACATTATGTACACTGGATACATGTAAAGCACAACAGAGTTTGTTGTGTAGACAGGTGCAAAGTTAAAAATACAATTGGACTTTGTAGACTTCAAAGCATCACGCAACTCATCATAACTCATGAACTGTAGATATCCAAATTATGTGCAGTTATCAATGCACTAGAGTTAGCTATTTACCATTTGACTGCAGTTTGTGCTGTATACAGGGGCTGAGTTATAATGAAATGCAGCCAAATGGGCCTCCATAGAATTTGATACATTACATAACACAATACCTTATACACTTTAGATGTCATCATGAAATGATGTACAGGTATTCGGTGTGCAATGCTTTTGAAATATCAACATGGTTTGCACAATATACAGGTACTGTGTTATAAAATAGGATTAGACTTGATTGCTCCATTGAAATTAAAGCATACATATATTATACCGTTTTCGTATTATACAATTGTCTGAATTTTGCACAGACTATAGACTGTGATATAGTCTAAATCCGATGGATGTTTATCAGCAGGTATTCAAATACTTATATCTCATCAAGAATGATGGTCATGAAAAAGCGTCAAAAATATTACTGTATATCTTTAAAAACAACATTTTGACTTAGATAGTTTCACAATTTCAACACAAACCGTCGAGACACCTCACAGATGATTCCTGTGATGTTGAGGGGTGAAAGTGGTGAGTGGCATCCTGCACGTAATACTTTAAATTTGTCTTACTGCGGTTCTCTGTTGTTAACAATTGGCCTGTCAAATCTCATCATCCATTCATCTGTTTGAAAGACAAGATAGAGGAATTGAAAATAGGGATAGGGGGAGAGAAAAGATCCTCTTCGGAATTTAGCAGTGAATTTGGCAGCGCCTCAGCTAATCAGGTTCACTTAATCAGTGAATTCAGAATGCACAGCAGGGAAAGTAGCAAATGCAAGAGAGATAGAAGAGGAACAATGCAAAATTAAACCTCTGCCAGTCTTTGTTAATTCAGCAGGCAATGACACAGTTATTTATGTGAAGGCAAAAAGAGGGAAGCCATCTGCCAGACTCTGGCGCTCTAATCAAATCACTGTCCCATTGCAGCACAAAGAAAGAAGGAAGGAGGAGATTATTGTATTACTTGGTTTGTTTAAATCTTACATATTCATATATGCTCTTTTGGTAATGTCGATGAATCACTGATGGCAAGTATATGTTTGTTTTTGCCACTGAGGAAGAAAATAATATTGTGATCTAAGAGAAGTTTACCTTTCCAAATGCTCATGAAATATACATGCACACATTGTACAGAGAGAAACCATGCTGAGTGAGAGAGCTGCTGTGATTTCAGCCTTAATACAAAGCACCCCGCTGGCAGCACTGCATGGGATAGGCAGTGTGGTCTCAAGTGCTTCCTTAGACCTCGAGAATGACATTGTACATCAGATATAATGGGGACAATCCAGCCATAACAACACTATGGGGATGCAGTGGCCTAAAGGTTAGAGAAGTGGATTTCACTGGGAGTGTTTCGTCAAACAAAATAGGAAATCTGTCAAAAAGTCTGAAACTTCACAAATCTAAGCGTCTAAGGACTGGTCATGCCCTTTAGACTCACAAGCATTCTCGTGTGTCTTGTATTTGAGAGACTGTTGGATACCTCAAATTAACCAATACATCTTCTGACCTCAAAAACAAACACTGACTTTCACACAAGACATAAAAGATTTTTGAAGCAGATGCACTTATTGTTAAATTGTGCACTGAAATATTGAAATTAACATAGCTGTTTTGATTTTTTGTTCAGTTTTTTTGGTTTGTTATTGATTTGTTTTGGTGTTTTATATCTCCTGTTGGGGAAACAAATAACTTTAGCCGATCTTAAAATGGACACATATTTAACTATTCCAATCAATGAAATAAACTCGAATATAGCCTTCATGAACATAAGAAAATTCATTTTGTCTAGCTATTATAGTCAATGGCAGTCATAAAGGCAAAAATCAGCTAATAATGATGCTTGGCTGATAAATCAATGCAGCCCTAGTTTTTTAATTAAGAAAATGTACTCTAAAAAAGGAGCAACTTACTTTCTTTCTTTCTGGAACCTTCAAGCACACCTCATGTCCTATGTTTAGTAATGTGTAGGTAACAGAGTTCCCGTTAGCCGGTAATTACCGGACTATGACCGGTAAAATATGCTGAAGACCGGCAAACCTAAATCTCTCCGGTCAAAATGTCCGGTCAAAATAATTTCCCCTTAGCGCAATACCGCATCAGTTGCGCCACTTATGTGACAGACAAGAAGAGTATGTGACAGACAAAAGAGTATGTGACAGACAAGAATAGTCAATTCTAATGTCTAACATTTCATGTGGAGAAAGAGATGTCCTGTATGGGTTGATTGTGCGTTGATCTGTTGGTAATGCCTCGGGGTTCCGGTGGGCATGTAAACAAATGCATAATGCTGCGCTATACTTTGTGGCCTCACCCGGTTGCATAGTGACGCTTATTGTTTAGGTGTCTTTTAATAAGCAGGTAGTCATATCATTAGCTAGAACTAGCTAGATCTGATCGATATGGACATAAACGCGAGTAAAGTCTAATCTGACGGGAGAGAGAGATCAGCTGCTGCTGACGAGTCGACACGCAGCTCTGCATGATCACCTGCAGCGGTGAGCGGAGCAACACACACACTTCAGGTTAGAAAATCACACGTAACTATTTTAATTACCTCTCAAACTACCTAAACTAGTTATAGATATGTTTAGTTTTACTGTCGGGTCACACATTACTGGATCCGCGAGCTGCATGATACTGGCGGGCTGTCAGGAGAAGGAGAGAGCGCTCCGTTATTCCCGTGTAAATTACTGTACACTTTTGAATAATGTAGTTAATCTACTATAATTAGTTTGTTTAATATCAAATCATATCAATTTGTTTTAAAGCTCAATAAATAACAAAGAAGACCTTTGACCGGCACTTTTTTAATTTTGTCCGGAAGATTTAAACTTTAACGGACATTTTGACCGGCAAAAAAATATTCTAACGGGAACTCTGGTAGGTAACTAAATATACTTGGTTAAGGATACGGATTGATCTTGGTTAAAGGAGAGCAGTGTAAAATGCTCCTTAAAATGGGATGCAAACATGGGCTTCTTTTGCCATATGCTTTGTGGACAAATCCACCAAGGCTTCACAATCCCTGTATCTACCGTCCATTTGTTTTTCTTTATTAAACAAGTAAACAGAAGAGCGTCTGAGAGGCCTTTTTGCTTTTTGCTTTTTACCTTACTGAGGTCTAATGGTCGTTGGAGCGAGGGGCGGGGCGAAACTCACGGAAGTGATTTCAAAACAAAAGCACTCGTTTGCTTGGAACGGTGATAATATTATAAACAAGGGGAAACAAGGTGAATTTAGTGATCACAACGAAAACGGCCACGACACATATTGAGCCCAGAAAACTAATGTTATCAAGGGCTGTAAATATAATAAGCCTGTGTCTAAAATGGACAACATTGTTAGTAGATTTAAACTATACCGCGATTCTGCACTGCAGTCAACTCAGCCGTCTCTCGCGTTTGTTTTTTCAAATCAGCCTGTCCTGCTATATTTGATGATCGATACAAATATGTGTTACCATAAGTTCTTAATAAAACTGATACTGTTGGACTCGGTACTAGTTTGACTGCTACCAGAAATAAAATGAAGTACTTTTACGTTGTTACTACTGGACTCAGTAGTCTTACACCTACTACCACAATACAATTAAGTACTTCTAGTGTGTTGTTTAAAAAAAAATCCTCTGTCAATGTCCCCTCCTGATAACAAAATCAAGCCACTTCTGCTAAGTTTGATGAGGGAAAAAATGATTTTTGCCATTAGTTCTTCGTGAGATTGACACTGTTGGGCTCAGTACTAGTGAAACTACTCCCACAAGTACTATGAAGTACTTTTACTGTGTACTTTTTGAGTAATCCTCTGTCAATGTCCCCTCCTGAGTACAAGAATGCATGTTTCTCTGCTATTTTGAATCAGCGTTAAAACACCTTTCTTCATGAGACTTATATTGTTGGACAGAGTAGCCTATTTTAAGAGGATAGGTAGACATGATATCAGCAATACTTCCCGTCAGTACTCCGGCAGCATTTTTACACCTTGGAAAGTCTTTAGAGACTGGCCTTCAGCAAAGTGACAAACCCTTGTGACTCTTGTTGGCCTCTTATGACAATGCTGTCTTTTAAATAGGACTATTTCTCTGCTCCTAGTTCATTCCTCTCAGTTTCTTCCATCAGTCCCAGTCATTGCATGTCAGTCAATAGAGATTGGAAAAATGTGTCCAATTCAACAAAATGTTTTTTTGTGAGTGAAGGCCAGAGCTAAATTATTGATTGTTTTATTGTGTAATTACAAGGTGAGAGAAAAAAATTCCACATCCTCCTATGAAACGTATTTTATTTCCCTTTCCATGTTGTACTTATATATATACTTACTTGTATTACAACATTTGCATGTTGAACTGCTGGATATCTTCCCCAGCCTCAGTGAAATACAATGAAATAAATGGATTCATAATGAAAAGAAAATTGATAAAAATGTATAAATTAATAATGTTGTGTGCAAACATTTCAAATTTAAATATAAAATGAAAAAAAAGTTTACTTTTGAAATGATTTCTCACAAAAACCTTTCTAAATTATAGTAAATTGTAAAAAAAGGTTTTAGTCAATATACGTTTTTCTGCCTAAAATAGTTGAAATCGAGCATTACGTAAACTATATCAAACACCACATGCATGGCAATTAACCCATTTTTGCCCGCTATTTAAATTAACTTTGGTTGAAGTTAACAATACTGATATTATATAGATATATAACATATCATTGATGCAGTCTTTCTGAACACTTTTAAAATAAAATACTGCAAATGAAGAATATTTTTGAATGTTCTGCACAGATAGTGCCTTAACTTGAATTTGAAAACACGTGGCAACTTTATTAATACAGCAGATGAAAAGATTTGTGGAAGGATACATTCTTCATGGGCTTCAATGGCTCTCTAGAAAAACGGCGTTGTATGGTTGCTTGTATTATCCTCAGATAGTGGTTTGTTTAAAAAACTAGTGACATTTTAATAAATATTGAAAAAAGGGCTCCAAAAAAGGCATATATATATATATACCTTAACCAGTCTGTATTTCTTCAAGCACCACAAGTTTCAGAGTTTATAAAGTACAATTCTGGGCCATTGATTGTGTTATTTCTCCAACCACATACAGTAAAAATGCCTGTTTTGAAGCCTTAAAATGGTGCAGGAAAAGGACTTTCCTGAGAAGAGAAAAAAGGAAAGAAAATTGTTATAATGGGTGATGTAACATTAATGACAGACATAATATGAGGTCCTTGGCAGTTGGCACTCAGACTCTAGAGGGGTCATTTTGTGATCATGGGGCATCACCCTTACAGCATCAGGACAATATCATATGGAGTCAGACACTAGAAGTGTGCTGGAGGCTGATGCGTTGACTGGGACTGATGGAACGATGAGGCTGATGAGACTGAAGAATCTGCCAGGAATGAACTAGCGGCAGAGAAATAATTATAGAGAATTATAGAACTTTTTATAAATATAAAGACAGCAACATCAAAAGAGGGCAACCAGAGTGACAGAGTGTGTCACTTTGCTTAAGGATATTTGTGAACAGCTATCCAGGCCAGTCTCTAAAGACTTTCCAAGGTGTAAAAATGCTGCTGCCGGAGTACTGACTGGAAGTATTGATAATGTGTCCACCATATCCTCTTAAAATACTCTGTCCAATAATATCAGTCTCAGGAAGAAAGGTGTTTTAACGCTGATTCAAAATAGCAGAGAAACATGCATTCTTGTACTCAGGAGGGGACATTGACAGAGGATTACTGGAAAATTACATAGTAAAAGTACTTCATAGTACTTGTGGGAGTAGTCACACTAGTACTGAGTCCAACAGTGTCAATCTCATGAAGAACTAATAGCAAAAATCATTTTTTCCCTCATCAAACTTAGCAGAAGTGGCTTGATTTTGTTCTCAGGAGGGGATATTGACAGAGGATTTTTTTTAAAACAACACACTAGAAGTACTTAATTGTATTGTGGTAGTAGGTGTAAGACTACTGAGTTCAGCCGTATCAATATCATTAAGAACTAATGGTAAAATTGTCTTTTTATCACTCATCAAAGATAGCAGAAAACATGCATTATGTACTATGGAGGGGACTCTGACAGAGGAATACTCAAAAAATACACAGTAAAAGTACTTCAATGTATTGTTAGTAGCAGGCTTACTAATACAAAGTCAAACAGTATCAATATCATTAAGAACTAATGGTAACATTTAATCTGTATCACTCATCAAAGATAGCAGAAAACATGCATACTATGGAAGGGACTCTGACAGAGGATTACTCACAAAGTACAACGTAAAAGTACTTCATTTTATTTCTGGTAGCAGTCAAACTAGTAACGAGTCCAACAGTATCAGTTTTATTAAGAACTTATGGTAACAAATATTTGTATCGATCATCAAATATGGCAGGACAAAAAATGAAGAGCAGCTGATTTGAAAAAACAAACGCGAGAGACGGCTGAGTTGACCGCAGTGCAGAATCGCTGTATAGTTTAAATCTCCTAACAATGTTGTCCATTTTAGACACAGGCTTATTATATTTACAGCCCTTAATAACATTCATTTTCTGGAATCAATATGAGTCTTGGCTGTTTTCGTTGTGATCGCTAAATTCACCTTGTTTATAATATTATCACCGTTCCAAGCACACGAGTGCTTTTGTTTTGAAATCACTTCCGCGAGTTTCGCCCCGCCCCTCGCTCCAATGACCATTAGACCATTGTAAGGTAAAAAGCAAAAAGGCCTCTCAGACGCTCTTACGTTTACTTGTTTAATAAAGAAAAACAAATGGACGGTAGATACACATATTCTTCACCCCTACAGTACCTGGGCAACATTGTATTCCAATAGCCTATACTTGTTTAGGGAAATCTCAAGGAATCTGAAAACTAATCCAAACACATAATCATAAATGAACAACACAAAAACCAAGCACATAAGAAGGTTAGGTTGTGGGAGCAAACAGTATTGGCATGAAGGCATATTATATGTAGAGAAAGGTAGAAACAGTCTTGTTGTACACCAAAATGAAAAATATACATTTTTCAGCTTATGTCCAAACCGTAGGCTATATATAAATGGACGTAGTGTCCGTGACGTCACCCATAGGATTCTGCAGAGTTGCCGAGAAGCCTAAAGTAGGCGGTGTCGGCCACTAACGGCTCGACAGTGACATCAGAGTCCAACTCCCGCCTGCTCCAGCCTGATCCACCGAGGCGGGACCTGCTGCCACCGAGCTGGAAGTTCCAGAGCTAGCTGAGGCTACCAAGCTAAGCTAACATGCTCAGCAGTGCTGCTCTGTGATGCTAGCCGGCTAACCTACGTCTGTTGCTCCTGGTCTGCACATTTTACGTTGCTTAAGGTAAGTTAACATGAAACTATTCAGCAAAACTTTCAATAATAATCTACGGTATTGAGTTTTGGGATAATACTTGCATACAAATCTTAAAATGCCTTAAGGTTTCTAAAATATATATTTTGTGGTAAATTCAACAGTGGATCCAGCAAAGATTCAAATATTTGCATGATTTTAGTTATTGATTTTTTGCTGTCACTTAATTATACTTTTAATAAATTCAAGTCAAGCTTAGTTACATGTGATGGTAGCTAGTTAGTGCTCTTACCTGTGTGCCTCCTCCACAACCAGACTGTATTAAAACTCTTGAGTACCAGTTTTATCTACTTTACTTTAAACAATTAAAAAGACAAAATCAACTGCATTTATTGAAATAACAATCTTCATTTTAGGTGCCTCTTCTTCTTTTAAATTAAACTTTCAGACATGAGATATTGAAATACAGTAATAGTATTGTTTATTTTAAAAAAACTGAGCCACTCCTTACAGTTACAGTAACTTCATATTTCTTATTGTCTAAAGCATTTATTACACACATTTTCTCCTCTCATATTCACAGTGTGGATCAATTGAGACAGCGTGGATGTCCAGAGAGCTGCAGAAACTTTGGGGGAAACCTCAGCGTGACTGATGTCCTGTCTGTTGGTTTGGCTGGAGAGGACTGAGGTGGAGCGGTCTTTCTCTGGGAGGAGGACCAGGACTGATGAAGAAACCACCTAACTGCATCTGTGAGCCCATACTGGGCACAGCTGTCACAAACAAATGATGACTACACACTATTCAGTGTGCAGATCTTTGTGTTCACAATAAAAGTTTATTTTCTTAGTGAATGTCTTGTATTGGTCTTTAATCTCATATCAGCTTTTCATTTTCTTCTTGCCCCTCGGAGAAAACGGTGAGGCAGTTGTGTCCTTCAGGTATGTTCTTTCCTAACAGAAATGACAAGAAACATCAAACATATGACATTATTGCAGAGTAAGTGTGTTATTTAGGTTATAAAGGTGCGTTTGAGGGCTGTAGAAATAAATACAAAATTATTTGAATGCGTTTTTGAAATTCATCACTTTGTACTACAAAGATAATCAGATTATGAATGAACAGTCTGCAGTTAATCAAAATTAAAATATATGTTATTATTAAAATAATATTCAACTGTTATCAGAACTTAGTGTAAATGTAGAATCATGCTGTTCGGTTGTCTCACTGCAAGAACCACTTTTACCACGTTTTTACAGACAATATGTAGAGACAAATGGTAGTAATTTTCACAAAGTAAAATAATAATTGCCTTGAATACATTGACATGTGAAAGATGACAAAAAAATCATGTTGCTTGGTCAAATCTAAATGTAACTTTTTGCAAGGACGGAACCGTCAACTTCCCTGATGTGTCAGTATTTAGTCATGTTTAATGGAATGTATATCAGTGTATTATAGTTGTTACTTTATCTATTTAAACCAGAACGTTTCTCGATTCTTTGTACAGTATGAAAGGGTCTTTGTACCTTTGAGTCCATGCTGAAGTTCACTGATGTCAGGAATCTCGGTCTGTCTCTCGTGGTCAGCATCCTCTGGTCTGTCTGCATCACCTGGAAACTTTAAACAAACAGATAGTAAAGTAACATGTGTTGGTCACAGACTTTTTTACATGCAAACGTCATGTCCTAATCTTTTTGATTATCGTTAAAAAAAAAGCCCTTACTGTATCTTATCAGTTGGATTGTGTATTATTGTATAGTTGGGGTCCTTTTTATTTTACCGTTACTTTGGAATAGTTTTTCATGAGAATTTAAATGTGTCCTATGCCATATTCACATTCATTTGTAACACACACGTAAGGGTAAAAGACAAACATCTTTAACAAATGTAATGCAATGAATAAGCTTAATTGTCACAGAAGCACACATAACGTCATATCTAACATTTAAACAAATCATTTCCTTGTCCCTAAAGCATTGACTACGCTATCGTCCTTAAATGCAGGCATTAAGTTACATGTTCACGTTCTGCTGCCACAATAAGTCGGTTTCTCCAGTGTAATGATAATAAAATGCTTAGTAAGTATTGGTAATAATATTAATAAAAACAACAACGTTTGGGTTCGTTCGTTTATTATGATGTTAACGTTAACCAGTAAGCTTCAATAATCAACTCCAGCTCAACAAACCATATTGCAATATCTACGTTAACGTTATTTCTGGAACCATCTGGAAATGTGAGATTCATATTTTTCAGATACACAGATCTTATAGTGAGGTTAATCTCATATACAGTACGCTGGTCTTCAACACTACTGTGACGTTAGCTGTCTGCATCGTCGAGCATAGCAAATTTAAATCAACAATATCAATGCATACAGTTACCTAACTAGCAAACTAACTAATGTACGAGGATGACCTTATTTTACCAACCTCACACAGAAGCCGTTTGTTCTACAGTATAATCCTTCTTAAT
The DNA here is from genome assembly GCA_031216635.1 of Dissostichus eleginoides. Lineage (NCBI taxonomy): Eukaryota > Metazoa > Chordata > Actinopteri > Perciformes > Nototheniidae > Dissostichus > Dissostichus eleginoides. Next base: position 11,941,134 of record CM062285.1, read on the forward strand.
GTTTTACACTTCTCTAATGTTTTAACTTGTATGCTACGGATAGCATCGTTAGCACAGATGTAGCTTCCTCTCGCTCGTTAGCTGAATAAAAAGACCAGTAAAAAATAAAGTGCTTGAATTTCACTTACCGAAGAAACTGCATTCAGGGACGGTCTGTTTTAACCGCAGAGCTATAAGATAAGTCAGATATTTAAATGAAGAATACTCTCCCAGGCACAGACACAACAAACACTTCTGGGTTCAAGTTGTGTTCCCGGGATCAGCCGAGCAGATGAGCCCCTGTAGCATCCTGGAGCTTACTGAGCTAACGGAGCTGCTAGCAGAGAGACAGAAATCTAGAAGCAGCATTCACTGCAGAAACCTGTCACTCAAGGTGACCACGCCCTAATTTATGCAAAAACGTCAAGACCTAATATAAATAAAAGGGTTGCGTTATAAAACAATTCACTCACCAATTCATAATCATGAAGGCGGAATCTAACTATATCCTGAATATTTTTTATTGCATCCAGGGGTAGAAACATGTTTATTTCTGCTGTAAAGTTGGGCATTTTAACATGGGGGTCTATGGAAATTGCTCCTTTCTGCAGTCATCGCCTATCGGCCAATAGATGAACTGCAGTTTGTGGCACTTCCTTATTGGCCTCCCGGCTCTGCCCCAGAGTTTGCCGCTTGGTCCAAACAGGTGATTGCGAAACATGCATACATGTTACACTAATCTCATTATTTCTTCAGTGGTCTGCCTGTAGTAATGCTTATTATGTATCTGCAGACCCTACCTTTTTAGATGCTGATGATGAACCTCAATGAATGGCCAGGGGATGACGTCCAAAATCATCTTTAGGGGACCATGCATACATCAACTTTAAGTCTTCGTTTAGTTAGGCTTTTTCTTCTCCCAGGTGTGGTACAGATGATTGGACAGACATTGCCATTTGTGGGGACATGGTGGTTGTAAGTGCAGACATTTTAATTTGAGCTGTCAGGTGTGAATGTGTCTTTTCTTGCTGCTGAAGACACAGCAGCAAGAACAAACATACTCTGCAAACATTAAAGGTCCCTATTATAATGTTTTTCATGTATATATATTATAGTTCTCAGATATAAACAAAACATGTCTCTGAAGTGTTTTGCTCGAAATACCAAACAGATAATGCAGTGTAGCATCCCATAAACCCCTCTGTTTTAGCCCTGTTTCAAAAGTCTGTTACTTTAGATGAAAGTAATTTGGTTAAAAAAAACACACAATGGTGCTCTAGGAGGAGATTCAGGTGATAAGACAGTTACCTTGGTTGGTTATTGGCTAATGGTTACACATTGGCTAATGGTTACACATTTTCAGACAGTTTTTTATATAAATGGATCAGGACAAAAAGTGAGCAATTGTTTTTTCCTGAAACTTTCAGAATCTCATTACACAGAGGGGACACATGTTTATGTATAAAATACATCAACACGTGGATTTTGCATAATAGGTGACCTTTAACTGAGTAAATAAGTTAAAAAAAATGCCTTTAAAAGTCGTACTACTCTGGGTAATATGGATTTCCCAGGAATTAATACAAATGCTCCCACATGCTTTCACAAATGCTGACCGGTGCCCCTGTCTTAACAGGATGAAGGGTCCTCTGACACCGTCTTATGTTTGCGATTGGGATCTGGTGGCTGGTAAAGCGCTAACAAGCAATTCGCTCAAAGACATTCTAACAAAGGCAAAGCAATTGAAGGGCATTCAACTTTTTCAGTTTGTGTGTGTGTGTGTGTGTGTGTGTGTGTGTGTGTTTGTGTGTGTGTGTGTGTGTGTGTGTGTGTGTGGGGGGGGGGGGGGGAGGTGGGGGGGGATGGGGCATGGTGTGCGAGAAAGTCGTGCATTATTTATTTGCACTCATTAAAAGTAATCAATTGAAACTGGCATTGATGTAAGGGTCTTTATCGGGCTTTCAGGAATCCGTCATTGTAATGTACCGTGTGACTTTCTAACCCTGCTTGATTGTTTTGTTCCACAAAACGCCCGGAGGAATGGAAATGTGTTTGTGTGGACCCATCAATGCTTAGCATCTCTCAATGCTGTAGGATTGATGAACCCCAAAGGATTTAAAAGAAAACCAATGGTCTAACAGCCTGAAATATACTGTGGTGAGCTTATGATGACTGTCAATGACTGAATAGCAAAACAACAATGGCCATGTCACCTTAAGGTGTGTGAATACAAAGCTCTGAGTTTAACCCAACATGAGAGACGGATAAAGCAGAAAGAAGGCAGTTATGGAAATGTGATGCACTGCTTTAAGTGAGTGGGGGTGGTGATTAAAAAAGAGCCCAAGAGAATTGAGTGTTGAATATGTGTTGACAGAAGGTGAAGCCTGCCTCCTTAAACTATATAACTGGGGACAGGCATGTTCTGTTCTCTGGAGCACTTTCCTTACATGTAAACAAACAAATGACTTCCTATCACTATAAATCATAGATGTTTAAAGATGTGTGTGTGCTGGGGTCTATTATATTTACAATACAATACAATACAGCTTTATTTATAGGTCACTTTAAACCTCCAGACCAAAGTGCTGTATAGTCAAATAAACAAAACAAAACATACAAAAAAATAACAAAGCACAGCTCACACACCATAAAACAAGTAAATACAATAGACAATTGCAATAAAAGCAACACTCTAAAAGATGTTAATAGGCTAAGGAGAAGAGGTGGGTTTTAAGAAGCACTTTAAAAACAGGCAGTGTGGCGGCCTGTCTGATATGCATGGGCAGATCGTTCCACAGTGTGGGAGCCGCTACAGAGAAGCAACGGTCCCCTCTGAGCTTTGACTTGGTTCTGGGCACATTCAGGAGCAGTTGATCCGCTGACCTGAGAGGGCGGTTGATATTTCTTTGTATCCAGTACTCAAAAGTGATGCTGTGCTGCAGTTCTAAATCTAAGTGCCATCCAATATGGAAGACCCCTACAGCAAAACCCTCCATTCCCTTTCAAATCCTCACAGGTTGCCATAGTGAAGGAAGTGAACTGCATACACAGGAGGACGTGAGAGTGACACCCTGCTGTCAAACCATTTCAAGGTTGGTTTGGGGCATACCAGGTACTGAAAACAAATCATTGACGGACAGCTCCCTCACCGTCTCACTGCAAGGTTTCCTAGTGAGCCCAAATACACTTTTAAGTTGTATACATCTTTGTGACGAAAGATGTCAACATTTTAGTTTTACTATTTTGTAGTGTATTATATGCTGCTACTGTATATCAGAACCTAAAACATGTATTGGCAAATGTATTATGCAATGATGCAATATAGATATGTGTGGATGAAATAGGTAGCCAATGACAGGCTTATTCTGCATTCTACATTACCTTGTCAGGTGACATTAAAAGCAGCATCAGATAGTGATCAGCTGCATCACCTGCCAATGGGCCTTAATTCTCCAAAAAGCCTATGCATTTAGCTGTACAAATGCACAGATTCAGAAGTTTGAAATCTGCCAAAATGGTAAGGGCAACAGAATGCAAGTACTAGTCTGGAGATGTTGTTCATTAACACATTAACACACTTTTTTTTAAACAATTTAATTAATAGCTAATTTATTGTATTTTAATTCAGATAATGTATTCTTCATCATATTTCCATTCATCCATATAGAGGACATTAATAGTTGATAATGGAACTGCTATTGAAAAATAAACAAATATATAATTACAATTTGGGAAGTAAGGAATTGCAAGTTAAATATAATTTTATTTGGATAATTTTGGCTTGCATACATTTGTGTTGCTTGTATCTATTATTTCAAATCAAATGTTTGATGCCCTGATAATTAAATGAACCTTTTTTTTTTTTTTGGGGGTGGCAAGAATAGACTACATATCAGCTGTAACAGCAATGTGATGAATTGTTTCACATGAGAACCGATAAGTGTGTGTGCCAAGACGCATGATGAAGGGGAAAAAAAGTGATAAGAAAATGAAAGGAACCTTCTCTTTAAGTAACATTACAAAAGTTAGAAATGTGTTTTATGGTTGGGTGCTTTTAAAACTGCAGTGAGTAAGAATCCAATCAGATGAATCATTTAAAGAAGACAGCAAATAAATGTCCTAAAAAATTCGAAAGATTGCATTGTTGCTGTTGTGTCTCTATGCAGGCTATTAGTTTGATTTAAGCACAGTGTTAGAATAAATTAATGTACAACTTGCTTTTATTGTTAAGCTTGGGATGGTCAGATATCAAAGAAACTACAAGAAAGGTTTTATTGGGCAAAGAAAGAATGATTATGATCAATAAAATGAAAATCAATAAAAGGCCTGCAGACTATCAATCTTATATAGAAAAGGAAAAAGGGCAATACATTTTAATAGATAATTATATTTCTGTAGCAAACAAAAGAAATCTAAATAGTTGGAATTTGAATTTAGGCAACCAGATTCTAGCTGAATTGCAAAGTACGGAATGAATGAAGCCCACTGTGTGATGCCTTGGTAAATCAGGAGCTACATTTGCACATTCTGGCTTCCTATTTTTGAATCAACTTTATTTATTCAGGGAAGTTTAACTATGAGCAACGCTTTCTTACTGAAACTTCCTGATCAAATTCACAGAGTAACAAGCTCCCACCGGGTAGCTGACAAGTAATAATTCAGACCCAGAGTATAGGGTTGAAAGGCAGGATAAAAAAAAAAGAATGACAAGAATGATGGCAGGTTTAGCCCGCCTTACCACTTTTGCCTGAAGAAATGGTTGGAAAAAACTGCACAGCCTGCTCAATTTGAAGCACTGGGGGACCTCCCAAATGACAACCCTGCCTTTTTAAGCATTTACAAGATGGTGGTTCCACTGTGAATAGAGTAGATCTGAAATGACAACAAAGTGGAAGATTTTCAAGTGGAAAGGAGGGCTGTGCCATTACTAAAAAATGAACACAGATGAGAAGCAGCCTTAACAGATGGAAATAGTAATACATTTGAGAGCTATTTAATATCTCTTATTTGTTTGTAATATTTGATTACAGTGTTGAAATGGTTTATTATCCTACTGCTTTGCTCAGTTGCTGCTAAACACACAAGCTGCTAAGAAATAATTGGGGCCGTAATTTTCTGATGGCCATGCAGTAATGGCTACTTGAAGAACTCCCCTGTCCATCACCTTGAATACAGCCTATTGCTCCCCATCTTTACTTAATCATTGACTTAATTTCAAAGATAGGAGAGCTGACACTTTGGAGAACCTTCTATTGCCATTCCGTGAATCCCATTGACTGGTATTGAAATAGATGTCATGAGGCAGGATGGAGGAAAGGCTGAATGGCTAAGCTCAGAAAGGACAGTAATATGTTTCATTCCCTGTGCAGAGACTGATCTCAAGTGTGGATTATGAAGCCATTTAGCCTGACGCCTGTCACAATTAACTCTAAAAATTGAGATGAGCTTTGAAATATTGCACATTACATCATCGCTGACACATATTAGCAATCTGCACATTGCTGTCAAGGAACTGTTTCAATGAAAAAAGTTAATCACATCGAGTAAAGTAATGAGTATTGCTATTCATATAGTTGTGTGTGTGTCTAACTATGATTTGATGTGTTGATTTAGCCTGTTGATATTGCCGGGGATATTAAACATGCCGGTAATTTAGCAAAACAATGTTTACACCTTGGGAACATCATTGAGAAATATTCCAACAAGTTGTTTGCTTATTCTTTTGTACTTCTTTTCAGTATCCCACATGTGATAATTAGACTCATCACGTTTGATTTTTATTATTAGAAAAATAAGGTAGAAACATTACCTTTAAAATATTTAATTATTCACATTCAAGTTCTATGAAAAATTATGGATGCTTTTATGAGGCTCAACAAGTCTGATCCAGTCAAATTATGTGCATATTATTCAGTTTCAGCCTTCTTAGTGTATAATTACGTGTGTTTCCTTGGACAGTGTTTCAATTTTGAGCTTCCACTAAGATTAAGAATAAGATGAACCTTTATTGACCCCTAGGGGGAATTCAGTTTTCCACTGTATATCTTTTTAATACACAGACATTACAGTACAAATACACACATGCATTGGAATACAGGTATCGGTGCACAGATGCACATGTATTCTAGAGAAGTGCCAGAGCAAAGAGGCTGCCAGTCTGCCCAGCGCCAGGGAGCAGTTGGAGGTTTGGTGCCTTGCTCAAGGGCACCTCAGCAGTGCAATTCAAGATCAATTTAACAATATATTTTTGCATGGAAGATGGATAATGGATGTTTTCACGCATAACATTTATTGGAAAACATTATGTGGAGATCTTTAAGGGTGCCAGTATGAAAAGGAGGCGTGTGGCGCAGTGGATAGAGCCTTGGTGTCACAGGTTCAAACCCCACTGCAGTCAGCATGTCGTTGTGTCCCTAGGCAAGACACTTCAACCCAAATTGCTCCTGTGGGGATTGCCCACAGTATTGAGTATGTAAGTCGCTTTGGATAAAAGCGTCTAACAAGTGACATGTAATGTAATGTAATTACAGCAAGTAAAACATGTTTCAACTTTCATAAATGTTTCAAACTGGATTTGAAAGAATGTGAAATGTTCCTTTAATAATCAGGAAACAGGTTAGGCTGGGCTAACCCTCAAATGGACTACCTAGTACAAAATGTCCCCTGAAAGCAGTTTTTTCTTGATACTGCATTTACATACAAATAATAGGAAAATATGTTTGCACTTGATTTGGTTTTCTATTTACATTATGAGCAAAAATACAGATACCTAATCATTTCACTAAGTTGTTCACTGACAACATAATTTATATTGAACTGAAAGTGCAATTTTTGCCTCACCTTTGGGAATTTCTTAAAAGAGACATCCAGAGTGGTGCAATGGATTCTTATTTTGTTAAAGCTTTTTTTCAATATATGTATTTGATGCCTTTCTTAGATTGCTGATAAGAGAGGTAACAGGAAAAGGAAAGGGAGGGGAGATGGGGACGGGCGGCCTGAAATGAACAACACAATTATAACACAACAACACAATTATTTTGAACAGTTGGGACTTCAATTACATTGCTTATAATAGCATTAAGATATATGTGGGTGTGAATATGACATACATTCAATGCTTTAAATCCTCTTTAACCTGATTTAGTAACCTACTAATTTGGAAGTGAATTGCAAGCAAAGTTACTGCGTTCATGAACTATAATGAATAACTTAAACGATATGTTTTGGGTACATATTCTAGGATGCTGTAGAGACAAATACAAATATATGCTTTGAATTTTACTCATACTCCTTTACTTTTAAATGTACTCCTGCAAAGACGCAAAATGTTTCAGTTTGATCATTTCGAGCAAATGTGGTTAGACTATAACTTTATGCATTTGCAGCAGTTTTACAATTCAACATGTACATGTCCTTCCATTAAACATAGCACTTTGCCTCCAACCATAAAATCATATGGAAGAATAGTGACTTTGCTTTTTCTGTTTAACTTATGCGTCTCAAATATAAGATATGATAAGACTTCAAAGCTGCTTCCCTGCTGTTTCCTGACATTTGCTGTGTCCAAGGGAGGTTAGATGAAATGACCTGAAAAAAAGAGCACTTCAGCTGGGTCTTGCTACAGGGATAGTCTAATTAACATTTGAATTAACACAAAATATTGGTAACTCGAGGCCATCCTCAGAGCCATGTCTGGGACAGACTCATTACAGTCGGTGTTAGCCTCTCTAATGCTCCCCTCTGACGTGCTACCTGGGAAAAATGTCATCCTCTCTAGAAGAATGAATAGATTGCGATGGATTCAATTCTTTGGTGTATTTTTAATGCCTCTCAATAAAAAATGTTGGGTAGATACAGTTGAGAGGTCAATTCTTTTCATATTTAGAAAGAGCTGGATTTAGATTTAAAAATAACTACGGTACACATAAGTACTGTGAACACTTGAACTACATGAGGATGACATGTTTAGTCATCTATAAGTATTCATATGAAAAGATATGTAACCCTTAGGCCATAAGCAACATTAGTAATAAATACTATTATTCATTTTATCCACTCTATAAGGCCACTTTATACTGGCTCTCCCAAATTTCTTTTTATACATTTTCAAATGTTCTATGGCCATAAAACATAAATCTAAGCAGGCGCTTAGTCGCTATTGTGTCAGGCCCGCTTTGTTTATAAAAGTCTGACATCTATATTGATGTTAGATGACAGCCAGGGGTGAGAAAATCAAATCTGCATTTTGTAACTGAAGGACTTTGATTACAATATTTGCTTTAAGATTGCAGCAGAGAATTGTACTGAAGAAACGCAGCACTTAGGAAAGATTGTTGGGTTTAAGCACCCTTCAGTTGTTGAAGGTTCGAGCCCGCTCCGCGCTGTTCGTTTGATGAGTGGTCTGCTGTAAAAAGGAACGGCTCAGACAGAGATATGAGATTAAACAATAAGCTGATTTAATGGTAGAAACAACAGTACAATATAACGAAGTACTTATATAACGAAGTACTTCGGGCCTCAGCTCTTCCACCGTGCGATGTACGTATCAGACAGTCAGACAGAACAGAGGCCGCGAGTGTACAGAATTCACAATATTTATCCCCACAAACGGAGAGGAGTTGTGTGGGAGGAGTTGTGTCGGTTGCTCCTCCCTAGGTGTTCATCCATTGGTGGACTCACTCCTGGGCGAGCCCTAGGCAGTGAATCAGAGTGAGTCAGCCATTGACGAGGTCTAAACAGCGAATCAGAGTGAGTCAGCCATTGACGAGGTCTAAACAGCGAATCAGAGTGAGTCAGCCATAAGTGTGGGAACTTTCGATCTCCTGCGCCGCCGATCAGTCCCAGGTCATCTTTTATGGCAGCCATAAAATAAACAATTCTGGGTCGCACGGGGGTGAGGTACCAATCCTTATCTTCGTTTATCCTCAGCACCTGGCCGTACCACTCTGCATCCCAATCTTTCTCTCAGAACAATCTCTGCATAGACTCAATGGTGTCAGTTTTATTACCTTTCTCCTACAACCCCCCCATGCTCCTATCCGGGCCATTAAAACCCCGGGGGGCCGACTGGATCCTCTACATTCCTAAGTCAACGCACACACAATTGACCACAGCAAACAAAGGAAAATAAGAACACTTGGTCTAGTTTCATAAGTATACATTTTACACAGACAAAGTTATAATTATTAAAACAGGTTATATAGGATATAAAGGTTACTTTAAGATGGAGTCTGTACAGATCTTGGTGCTTATGTATCACTGTTTGATATATGTTTTTTAATCAGTAAATGTGCTGTAATTATCCTTAAAGGCACAGTTCACCCATAAACACCTTAAAACAAATGTTCCCCTCATCTATCATTCGAGATAGTGATGCTATGGATTTCAGTGCCTCTGAGACGTTAGCTCAGCCTTATAAAATAAAATCATTAGCTGAACATTTGGTCTAAAAATTCAAAAGCAAAATAAAATGCATTTATTATAAAAATGAAACATAATATCAACAATTTTGATTATCACTACTATTAATGGTTTATAAATCATTCAACGTTATAACATCAATCTAATAGTAACAGAAATAAATAATATTAGGTAATAAAGTACAATAAACTACAAAACAAAAAATAGAATATAATAATATTTAGGCTAATATAAAAACAAAATAAATATATACATCTAATCATTATAAAGTTAAACTTTGGCCAACATAAACAACATTTAAAAAACAGTGTGTCCCTATGAGAAATGAAAGAAGAAAACTAAAATAATTTAATTATACAACAAATAAATAAAACACATAGAATAATAGACTTTATTGGTGGCAAAATATTCTTAATAATTGAGCTGATAGAAAATGGAAGGAACGAAAACTAAATATAAGCAGCCACTGTCCAAACAAAGGCTGAATGCAATAAAAAGGTATGAGTAGAAATGTTATTACTGTGGGTCACTGCTGGGAAGAAATGTCATCTGTGGGTAAATACAGCAATATGGAGTGTGGAAATGTCATTTTCTGTGAATATAGAATCTCCCCGCCATGTTTGAAACCTTATCACTTCCTATCACCAGATTGTTTATTCAGGTCGGCCCGGAAACTTAAGTTGAAAAGATCACCCCTCATGTGTCCTAACAGCAGCAGCAGCAGTCTGGCAGCTCAGTGATGGTCTGAAGGAGCATGTGGGGGGGGTTGATCTTGGCTTTGGTTCAAGCGGCAGTCAGTCCTACTTGCTTTTACGTGAACAGCCTGCACAGCCGAGAGCAGTTTCTTGGCAACGGTAGATAACAGAACAATAAGAATACAGAGACTTGGATAATACTGCAAGGGAGTAAATCATTTTAATAGTGATAATCTTACATTTTTATAATAATAATATATATTATTTAGGGCTGTCAAGTTTTTTGCGTTAACGCGTTAATAACGCGTTGATAACGCGTTAACGCAAAAAAAATTAACGCCACAAATTATTTTAACGCATGTGTATTTTTTGTCCTCGGCCGCCCCGTAGTTTCAGAGCGCATTGAGTTTAAATATCCCTCTAAGGTACATTTAGAACAGATAAAAAATGTGCGATTAATTTGCGATTAATCGCGATTAACTATGGACAATCATGCGATTAATCGCGATTAAATATTTTAATCGACTGACAGCCCTAATATTATTATATAATGTGCTATTTTTCAGTTTTATTCAATATATACAGTGCTTATGAAAGTCATCATACCCTGTGACAATCTTAACCTTTTGTCACATTACACCCTGGAACTTAAAATAAATTAAATCTTACTTTTTTTAGCTTCATGTACACATTATGACCCTCATAATCAAAGCAAAATGAACATTAAAAAAAATTCGGGACAATTATTAAAAATGTATAAGTGAAATAACCGGTTTGGTTAAGTGATCAGCCCCTTGCAGTATACCATTATAAACTTACTCAGGCGCCACCAATCAACTTCCAGATCAAACACCAGGCTAATTGTCCCCTACCTGACATCAACTGAAGTGATTTTGATTGCTCCAGAATAAAACCAGCTGTTTCTAGAGGATTCCACTACTAGTAGTGCATGGTACTGCATACAAATCACCATGGTTGGAAAAGTGCTTTCAAAAGACCTCCGGGATAAGGTTGTAGGAAGGCACAAGTTAGGTGAAGGCTACAAAAAGATTTTGAAGGCTTTAGCTATCCCTCTGAGTACTGTTCAGAGTGGAAAGCGTATGGCACCACCAACACATCAGGCCGTCCATCCAAACTGGATGAGCGAGCCAGGAGGACATTTATCAGAGAAGCTACCAAGAGGCCAATGGCAACTTTGAAGGACTTACAATACTTTCTGGCTGGGACAGGTCGGTCTGTGCATGTGACAACAATCTTACAAGCTTTACACAAAGCTGGCCTCTATGGCAGGGTGGCAAGAAAGAAGCCTTTTCTGAAAAGGTGCCACACTCAGTCTCATTTGTGCTATGCAAAAACACACCTGGAAGATTCTGTTGCCATGTGGAAAAAGGTTCTATGGTCAGATGAGACTAAGATTGAACTTTTTGGACTGAACTCCAAGTGCTATTTTGGCGAAAACTAAACACAGCACACCATCCAAAACACACCATACCTACTGTGAAGCATGGTGGTGGCAACATTATGTTGTGTTGATGTTGCTCTTCAGCAGGGACTGGGCACTTGGTCAGGATTGAAGCCAAAATGGACACTGCCAAGTACACCCACATTCTTGAGGAAAACCTGCGTCCTTCTGCTAGACAGCTGAAGATGGGCAGGTCATTCACCATACCGCCAAAAGAACAACTCAGTGGCTTAAGGATAGGAAGGTGGATGTCCTAGAGTGGCCAAATCAGAGCCCTGACTTAAATCCGATAGAAAATCTGTGGATGGACTTGAAGAGAACCGTCCATCGTCGCTCCCCACGGAATTTGACTGAACTCGAACAATTCTGCAAGGAAAAATGGGCAAACATTCCCCAATCTAGGTGTGCAAAGCTAATAGAGACATATTCAAAAAGATTGATGGCTGTAATCGCAGCAAAAGGTGGCTCTACCAAATATTAAATTAGGGGACTGATGACTTTTCCAACACTGTTATTCTAGTTTTCCATTTTTTATTAATTTTCAGAACGGTCGCCTTAATTTTTCATTAGTTCGATGTTTTAAGGCAAAATGTGTAAATAAAGATGGAAAAAGTCTCTTTTTTTATGTGTTTTGATTTCAGGCTGTACGACAAATAAACACTTTATATTAAGGTACACAAATTAACCATCAACTAGTTGTTAATTAACATGCATATTAGCAGTAAATTGGCCCTTTATTAGTCATTATAAAACACTTATTAATGCCTTATTCTACATGATCATATTCTACAAGTAATAAGCCATTAGTTGAGAGTTTTTCCTCAATAACCCTCTAATTAGTGCTTATTTATTGCAAGTAAGGAAGTTGTTGTACATGAGTTTTGGTCTTAATATGCTCTGCTCAATATGGGCCTAATAAGGCAGTAGTATCACAAGAATAGTCATTCTCCCATAATAACACTTAAAATAACAAATATGATCTATTCTTATTTAACAAGACATGAAACTATAAATGTTAATTGTGTCTAAATAACTAAAAATTAGGTATTTATATCTAAGAACATGTTCCCAATTTTAAAGTGAAGTCTTGTTCGTAACCAATAAGCTAGTAGTTTGACTCTAATTAGGAATTTATATCTAAGAACATGTTCCCTATTTTAAAGTGAAGTCTTGTTCATAGCCAATAAGCTATAGTTTGACTCTAATTAGGTATTTCCATCTAAGAATATGTTCCCTATTTTAAAGTGAAGTCTTGTTCATAACCAATAACCTAGTAGTTTGACTCTAATTGACCTGAACAGGTTCCCTATTCTAAAGTAGCCTCCTCTTCACACTTTGTAAATACATTACATTATAGCACACTACTACTGAAATTAACCTCAACAGTACATGAACAAAGTAGGCACACGTTGAAATATCTGTTTTATTAATGAACCACTAAAGAGAGGTTCAGACACTTACCAAAACATGTCAAGTTTCTCCAAGGCTGAGAACACATAATGCAGCCTGTACTTTTTAATAAAAACTAAACTATGTATTTGTGATCATACTGTGTGACCTGCTTGTATGTACTTACACAATAGGTGTACTGTTCTCTCTATGTGTTGTACTGTCTCAGTGTGAACATAGATTAAACAGCCAGCCAAACTCTTTTGAGAGCCAGGGAATGAGCAGCCTTGGTCCTTTATTGACTTATTTGCAGACTACTGACATTCAAACGGAGTGAAACTATAACAAAAGAAGTTACAAGGCACTTAATGATCTCATACATGCAAGTGTAACATACACAGATTAACACATAGGACTGCTAAGTGTAAACAAGGTAAATATAGCTAATGCTAGCTGTGCAATAAGCATGTAGGCTATACAGGTTAGTATGGCTAACGCTATTGTGTATGCTAACGCTACCGTGTAGGCTAATGCTAGCGTGAATGCTAACGCAAATACTAGAGCGAATGCTAACACGTTTTCTCATTGTGTTTAAACATCTCCAAATGTCATCACATAAACACAACACATGTTACTAATCCTTACAGTGTAAGTGTAAGGCTTACACTTACACTTAGTCATTGCTTTCTGACGGACTTGACCCTTTTACTCTTCAGGTTGCATAGGGAAAATTAGTAGCAGCCTACTCATGAATGTCTACTGCCATTCTATTCAGTTCACTTTCTCCTACTTCATGTACCCGGTTTCTTGTCTAACCTTCAGTACAAATTTTACAAAAATATAAATGTGCAAATATGAAACATACAGGTCAATATCACCTTGCTATTTGGTAGCTGAACTGTCAATACCCCAAAACATATTCTTAGATATAAATACCTAATTTTGAGTTATTTAGATTTTATTTTAATTTACACTTATAGTTTCATGTCTTGTTACATAAGAATAGATCATATTTGTTAAGTGTTATTATGGGAGAATTACTATTATTGTGGTACTGCCTAATTAAGCCCATATTGAGCAGAGCATATTAAGACCAAAACTCATGTACAACAACTTCCTTACTTGCAATAAATAAGCACTAATTAGAGGGTTATTGAGGAAAAACTCTCAACTAATGGCTTATTACTTGTAGAATATGGTCATGTAGAATAAGGCATTAATAAGTGTTTTATAATGACTAATAAAGAGCCAATATACTGCTAATATGCATGTTAATTAACAACTAGTTGATGGTTAATTTGTGTACCTTAATATAAAGTGTTACCAAAAATGGATATATTTTTGCCATTATAGAGAGTGCCAGTTTTGAGAGGGGAAGACTCGAACCGGATTCGAACCGGATTCGAACCTGGTTTCGCTGCAGTAGCCCAGTATATGAGCCACCAGCTTTATCCAATGAGTTATGTGACAGCCCATTTTTACATATTTATGAGAGGTTTCAAGACTCCAGGTATATTTTTGGGCTAACTTATTTCTGCCAACATAACGGTGCTGTCAAAGTCTCTGGTCTGACTGAAGAACATCAAAGGACTGCTACTAGGTCTTTCCTATGAATGTTGATATAAGGTATCTTTTCCCCTTTTTTTAACAAGCCACAGAGCCAACAAAGCATCTCTAGAGGAGATGGAGGTAGTTATGAGAACAGGAAGACAATGTGTTGGCTGTCCTTTCATGTTTTGGAAACTTTTGAATTTCTGAATTTCCAAAGCAGTGCATAACAAAGAACCCTCAAAACAAGAAATAATAAAACATACTTGCTTAGCAAAATATCAGCGTGAATATCAGCATGAAGATGCAGCAAACACTTTTGAGAATCTAGTCCTTTAAACAACTGCATTGATCGAAGGTGGTGCAATTTAGTACAGCTCCACAAAGAATAAATGCAGTTAAAACCATTGAATGTGAAGCATTATGCCTTGGTTTTTATGCTGTACTGTAGCCCAATGTGAATAAACCTAATTCCATTTAAGCAAAAAGGTATTTTCAAGAACCGGCTTGGGGGAAAAAATGGTGTTAAGATAGTAGAAAGTCTAGATATGAAAACAGAAATGGAAACTGCAATGCTGAAGAAAGGTAGGGAGACAGAGTCCCTATTTCCCAGCCTGGTGTTAGGAGTGGCAAGGAGCCCATTAACTGAGGAGGTGGACTTTTAATGAACAATACATTTTTCAGATATTCTTAGGGTCGTAAATTAAGTTTTCATTTAATAATACAAAAACACAAGATTCAAGATTCAAGGCTTAATTGTCATATCCACATTAGCTACAGTGTAGATATGGCGATGAAAAACTTAAGTCACAGGCTCCTCCAACAGTGCAACATGAATATATATAGGACATAGAACACATAAAACTGATAACATAGTGCAAGAGAATGCTTTGAGATGTGCAAATAAATACAAATAAAATAGAAATAGTGCAAAAAGAGTCTATATACAAGTAAATGGAATATGATATATGGATAAATAATTAGCAAGATACAAACAGATTCATGTTTATGGATGTTCTTTACAGAGTTCAGGTGTTTAATAGTCTTATGGCCTGTGGAATGAAACTGTCCCTGAGTCTGGTGGTTTTAGACACAGAAGTAAATACCCATTTGATATGAAATAAAATATGAATTTTAATCAAACCCTTACTTTTCAAACAGCTGTGATCCTCCCTTCACAAGATTTCCAGATTTGCCACTTGAAAAGTACAATAAATGTCATGCCCAGCCTGTGGTCTCTTAAAAAGTAGAAGGAAAAAGCAGGGCACAGCAAATGCACAGTTTGCTATCACAGTTCTCCCTTTGTGGGGTTTTTTTCCCCCTAAAATCCCAAGATCCTTCTGGTGGGTAATTATTTCCAAAACAGACTATCGTTTGCAAGATTTAATCAATTGTTTACTCAATTCTACTGCTATTTGAGATGTCACTTTAGCATACTGCGATATAAGGGCTACATGAAGTGATGATGATACGGAACCTCAACATACTCAAACTCCAGCCGCCTACTGACACGAACAATGAACGGATCTCCTCCCCGAGCAGAGAAAAAGAATGTAATCTTCCGGATAAAGACGTGTTTACAATGACAGAGTGGGACAACAGGCTATTATCTCTTCTTCATATGTCTCTTATTCATTCTGTCCTACATACTTAAACTGGGATAAGAAGTGCTGAAAACAAGCCAGTGTCATTTCCCCATACCACACGCCTGAGGCACTGCGTCAAGGAGGCTTCGCAACTACTATTATGTGGAATATTTGGAACATGTTCAACACATCCTGTTTTGCGTATGCTCAATTATCTTCATCTGTTGGAGATGTCAGCGCTTGACAGTATATTTTCTGTAATTAATTGCCCAACCCTGAACACAGTTTGAGCTGATATCTGATGGAGAAAAACTGTATTTGATGTTTTTTATGTCCTTATTCATTTATTCTTTTTTTCTATGTGCTACATGGCTTGGACAGATTTCGCTCTCTACACCAAATAGATTGTGTTATATAAAAGACCAAGGCTGAGATCTCAGAGGAAATACAGAAAAGGGTCATGAGCAAACTCAGGACCACATTAAAATCCTCAGCAAGGCCTCCATCCGTGTGCAGCGATCCCATGGGGTAGTGGCAGCCACGCCACTGAGGATGTGTCCTGTACTCTGCTCCAGTTAAAAAATAAAAAGGAAAAAAGCACTCAGAGTCATGGAGACTCAGTGGAATAAGCATTTCCTTTTAGAATATGTAATAGTTATTCAAACACCAAAGACCAAAAAATATTTTTCTCTGCGGAAGAGTTAGCCAAAAGCTGCTTAAGCATTTTACCGTTCATTTACAATCATAGTGTGTTTGTTTCATTTTGAAATGTGTTAAGCTAAAGACTCATCATGGCTGCTGCCCACCCACCATGTGTCTTTATTTCTGCACACGCCACACAAACATAACTGCATTTGCATGTAGTGTAACAGTTTATATATTACACTACATACCAAGAAAAAGGAAGCAAATAAATAACGCTGAATACTCAATTAAATGTTTATGTGTGTGCAGTGGCGACTCGTCATTAGGGCACAGCCCCACCTACTGTCAGCAGAAATGAATTAAAATAATAATTCCAAAAATATGTATAAAATATATGTTAAAATATATTTAAAGATCATGTTTAGTCGTCTGATTCGTCTCTACATTGCTGTTTTAGTCTGCGTTCTTCTGATTAGTGTCCACAGTGTGCCTATTGAGCCGTGTTGAGCGATGAGGGGCAAGCTCTGGGCTGCCCCTCTCTCTCGCTGTAGAAATGAACATGTACTGTGAAAACTACAGTGTAAAACGGAAAGAAAATGAATGAAGTTGACCATCTACTTCAGCTTTGGTAAGTTCATTTTATGTCATATATTTTGTTGATCTTCTGTGTTTTGCCTATAGGCTATTGCTCTGGTGAATCGATTGATATTGTGACCTCGGTGATGAGTGTCTGTGTTTTCCTTATATTTACAGTCTATGGTGTTTTAATGCTGAAGCATTACGGTTGTTATTTTTGTTAAAGGGCCCATGTCATGCTTTTCCGGTTATTACCCGTCCCCTTGTGTGTTATGAAGGTTTTTATGCATGTAAACGGTCTGCAGTGTCAAAAACCCTCAAAGTACACCCTGTAGCGAGTAAAACTCTAACACAGAAAAGACCTGTCTATGTTGCCCCAAAAGGCCTCGTTGGAGATTTCTCATTTTCCATTGTTTTCTTCCTGGGTTCTCGGACGTGTGAATACCCAAATCAACAACAAATGACTGGATTGGCCCAAATGGACCAATCCGCGGAGCACCTCACACACCAGGATCCCTTGGCTAACTAACAGGGAGTCCCCTTTGACTTGCATAGATCTCACAGCGTTATAAACCTTTTTCTTACTCAATATCAAGCCACACTTATTGTTTTTACTTCGGCTGTGAGTGTTTGTGTGTGCTCAGGATGAGTTTCGCTGTGTCTCGCTGAATCGCCGACCCGGGAATCTGTCCGCTCCTCGCAGCAGCGAGCCTCGCAACGTCCCGACCAATCAGAGCACACTGGGCTCACAGGGAGGGGGGGGCAGGAACTCCAACAAGCCGTTTAAGAAAGAGAGTGAATACCTGGTGAATACACATACTATACAGAGATGCTGTATGAGAAACCAATGTGATTTTGGAAAATTGCACAATTTAAATCTATTCTCGTAGACCTCAACAATGGAAATATGATAAGTAGAAATGGCCATGACATGGGACCTTTAAGTATTGCTTTGTGATGGTGCCCTTTACTCCATGTATTAAGGTGCATTACAATATGACATCCCCACGCTGTGTACGTAAATGTATGCGCTGACAGTGTTGCTCCGTGTTCTTCATTCAAGGCTTCCGACAGTATGTCATTTCATTTGACATTCCCCCCCCCCCCATTCTCTCTCTCTCTATCGGAACCATGGATAGCCTACAGCTATTTGTTTACGTGTTTAAAAAAGCACCAGAAGCTTATATATAAACATCTAAGTGGTTCGTGCCCCACCACTTATGTACATATAAAAACGCCTCTGTGTGTGTGTGTATAAATGTGAATGCAGGCTAACTGGTCACATTTTGGCATTTATTAACGTAACTCAAAAGAAGCTTAATGTTGTTTATCCTCTATCAAAACCCTGGTGGAAAAAACGGCCAGTTGATCATTCTCTGGGGACTACAAATGTCATTACTGTCAATCCATTCAATGTTTCTATACTCAGGGCCATGCTAGCAGCATCCAAAAATAATCTTAAATCTAGCAGTGCAGAGATACTTCTATTATGGTTCTCATGACAAGCCTAAAATAACCCTGAGGGTATTACTATGATATTTGGAATGCAAGATGGCGGATATGGCACATTTGAGACTTAAAGATTCAACCTTGCAGGTAAAGTAGGTAATTTGGTGTGTTTGGAAACATCTTACGTATACATGTCTGAACCAGACAAGCTCTTCACAGAATTAGGTAACAAGATCAGCTCACAGTATTACCTGCCAAGCACTTCCCTCTCTTGCTAGCTCGACTCGCCGTCATCCTGATACTGGAGTTTACCACTTTTCAGTCTCTGTCTGTAATAGCGCTAGCCACTTAGCTCCGCTCGTAATGGATGTCTAAACAGAGTAGCCCCATCTAAACAACGGTCAAGTAATATCACGTCTACTCTAGCTTGGCCAAAAAAAAGAAATGGGGCGCTAAATTCGATTTTTTTTTAATTGTGTGTTTATCAGACAACAAAGTATTAGCCAACTGCTGCAGCTCTGGGGACACACCTTGGTTAGACTCTGTAGCAACGTTGGAGTCAGTGCAAGCCAGGCTGCGAAACGTTACAGTTGTCATGGGCGGAAATATTTCACATAACCTGACAGTGTTGGACAAAAAAAAAGTTTTTATTTTTATTTATTTAATCTTTATTTAACCAAAATGAGATTTTATCTCAATGCTTTTAGCATTGAGATACAATCTCATTTTCAATGCTGACCTGGAAAGTAACAAAGCACATAATATACTCAAATACTGTACTTGTGTAAAAAACCTGGTAAACCAAAAAAATAGGGCTACAGATTATTTATTATTTTATACTACTTAAATGTACAGTGGGTTATTATTAAAAGGTGAATCAACATTACCTCAGCTCAGAGTCATATTTTGAAAAATGGCTATTTTCATCGTGTACTTTGAAAAAGATACGTCATGCTGTCATTCATATTTCGCAGGATTCCGTTGGTGAAGCTCTGATGCTGCAACAATGCTTTAGTCATGCAGAAGTGGGCGTGGTCTAATCTAAACTGGGTTGGAAATGTCCTGTTGTGGTCAGCTATGCCAGGGTCTTGCTGGGCTTTGCTAGCCACAACCACACCAAGTTTCCCTCCACTTTTAGGGCATGATCGTTAGTCCACCCCTGCATATTGTAATTATGCCGTATACAAGGATGTTTTAATAAAGTAATCCATTCCATCAAACACATCTCAGCACAATTTACATTTACTATAATATGTTCTGTGGATCTGCAGACGCACACATCTTGGCTTTTATTTACAGATTTGATTGGTGACTTTGAGACTAGAAATGTTAAGTTCACTATAGAGAGCTAACTTCAAAATTGCTTTGTGAAAATCACATACTTCATTCTAGGCCTTTCATCAATACCATAGACTGTATATATAAAGATCAGTACCTGTGAAAATGAATCCAAGACACATTTTTGTGATTGTTACTGTTTCTTAGTATATTTGGTGTCTAAAGGCATTCCAAGAAATGTATTGTCGCTTTTAAACAATTTTATCTCTGAGTGTATGATTCCTAATAATCCATATGTGCAAACGACTGAGACAACGCAGGCGCTCCTCTGCAGATATTTGATCATCATTCATGCAGTGGCGTTTACCACGTTCCACACAATTATGAAATAATTAAATGTGGCAAGGATGCACTAGAAAGGACAGAAAATAAAAATGTTCCCATGAACAGTATGAGAAAAATACACATCTATCTGCAAGAAGATGAAAGCAATGCGATACAATTCCTCAATTCCACTGTTGCCAAAAACAACTAGGATAATTACTGTTGCAGAGAATACCTAATTATCTTTTCATACAGGACCAGACCTTTTCACACCTATGCTTTAGTTCCTTTTGAAAACAGGTCTCTTATGCCTTAAAATAACCCTGAATCTGAGAAATAAGCTTTATCTCTTCTTCTAACTTGGACTCCAGCTACATTGCTGAAGGGATTAGCATAGTGTAATGCTCAGTCACCAACTGTGTGTCAGTGCTCCACCTCCTGCTTTCACTTTGTGTCAAATCAAAGCGTTATTTAGCATTTATGCTGAGGTGTTAGAATCGCCTACGCTTCTGTGCTGAATTGAGACCAACTTTATCAGTCCAGTGAATATCAGGTTATTGATCTTAAAGAGAATTCAAATGAAAGGTACTTACGGATCTGTTTGATGTTTATACTTTTATCCCTGGGTGGGATTATAAGAATAGAAACTAAAAAGGCAGCTCAATTATCTGAACTGCATTTGAAGGCTTTGGACTATCAATGAAAGAAGGAAACATATACACACTGAATGAAAATATAAGCTAGAAATAATCAAATCATGATATAAATAAAAAGAAAATATATTTGATCGTGTAAAATGTATCTAGAATATTCAATACTAACATTTCTTTGTTAAAACATGCAGAATTAAAGCATTCAGCTAAATATACTGTGGGACACCCTTGCATTATGTTTTTTTGGTGGGTTTTGTGTGTTAACAATATTTTATGGTTTTATATTATATGGTTAATTGACATATCTTTATTTTTATATTTACATCGGGCAGGGCTACAATGGAAGGCCTTACCTTTGGGAGCAGTTGGGGCTCTTGTTCCAGGACTGCCCTGGCACTGAATATTAGAAATTATCAATTCTGGTTACGATAGTGGTGAGGCAACCTTGTTAGCAATTACATTTATATGGTATTAATTTGTTTTAGAGGAAATGCAACTGGCACATACAACATGGACATCATATAATATACAAATAAAATGACACAACACAATACATCAGCAACCACATAGAAAGTACAGGAGTTTAACATGCAAGACATTAGGGTTTCACAGCAAACGATGCAATGTATAATGCAAAATCACTGCTTTTAATAATAAAACTATAATATTTAACTAACTAACTGTAACTAAGAGCTGTAAATGCCTAAATATAACTTTAATAAAAGGGAATCATACTTGTTTGCTAGAAAAAGATGATGTATTGCAACAGCAAGAAAACAAATGAAATATGCTGGGTAAATGTATTAATCTCATTTAGAAGAGGTGTTTGGATTAGGAGAGTCAATAATGTAACGAGCCATGATGATCAGTTTTAAGATTAAGAGCTACACTCTCTAGAGAAAGCAACAGAATCAGTTGTTTCAACAAATGCCCTAAAACTGCATATGTTTACACTTGAGTGAATAAGCCCTCTGGCATCTGTTGTAGTGTAAGAGGAGCAGAGAAGGGCGTCAGAGCGGCAGACTCTACACACGGAGGAGGTCGAGATGGTTGAATGGTTCAACAAAACATCATACTTTTGAAACAGAAATTAATGTTCGTTTTCTGTTACGAGCAGACAGGTTTTTTAAAGCCTTAACAGGATTGTTACATAAACATAACTATTTGTTTTGTTTTGTAACCAGGACCATAACGTTTCCCTGACCCTAACAACGTTTTTAAACCAAATCAAAAAGGGTTCTAACCTCAACTGAGTTGTTCTTTGTGTCAAAACCTTAGAAAACCTTAACTGTAACGTTGGCAAATCATAACACAGATATATTTTTGAACACTGATTTGTAACAGTTATTAAATGCACAGACAAATTATGTTTGTAGTGGTGAAATCAGAAGGCACTTTTATGTTTCAGAACATCAGATGAATTCACGATAAAATAAATAGAATGCCATATATTTGGAGAACCTTGGGGTAGCGATGTTGCCCAAAAGGGTTAACACAGTTTTGGAATTACCAGATTTTTCCCGCTGTGACCGAGACTCACACAATCCCAGCCTGCCACTTCTCATCTCTAACCTCCAACTACCAAACACCACTGTTCAGCAGGTGGGGGATTGAAGGTGAGACAGGAGCACAAGAGAAAGGCAGTGTAATTGCATCTCAGCAGATACAATGAAGCCATTCATGTTGAAAGCCATATTCACAAGGTCATGTATTAGGTTGCTCATCTCTTTTTATATCTTTCTCTGAAACAGGAGGTAGAGGAAGAAGAGAGCAAAGTGGATGGGAAGAAATTGGTGCAAACAAAGCTGACTGTCGGCAATTTGGACTCTGTTGTGTTACTGCCATTTCATAACAAAATGTTATGCATCTGACAGTTTTTTAACAGGAAATAAATGGAGTTTAAAAAATGTTAGCACATGAGGCCAAGAGCGAAGCCTAACACACCCTCTCACTCACATTTACATGCACAAGGTGTACTCATGGGGGGGCAGAGTTATTGCTGAGGCCTGTCAGGCTCGGGGACTGTTGAATATCCATTGTGCGCTTTGTTTTGGCGAGAGCCGTCTGAGGTAATACTTGCATATGTTCCGTCTTTTCCTCTGCGAACATCTGTCTGAGGAGGTGCGTCGATATGATGTATGGAGCTGTTTTTCGAGGCTGAGCTAAGAAGAATGGAGCCCTGCATCACTTAGCATCCCATTGCCAGACACAGCCCAGGCATTACACCTCCCAGAAGTATCAGGCACACCCTTGCTTGAGTAATTTTGCCATCTGTTGACAATGTTTACACGGCGGGTGATTTGTCATCACAAACAACAGGGTAACAAATTAACAAGCGTATTTATGATCCGAGTTGCATTTGCACAATAAAAATGCCATTGGTCATGTAAAACTGTCAGAAAACCATTACAGGTCTGGGTGAAGAAGCATTGGAAATTCATTATATGGCTCAAAATGTAATGTTGTGAATTTGAGTATTTAATATGTGTAAGTAATAGCTTTTATTTCCAAGGCATCTGAAAATATAACACTATTCATAGTGAAGTTAGTATTAGTTTGAAGAATTGAAATGGACTTTTCCTTCTGCGAAGCTCAGTGCCCAGAATTAAAGTCCTGGGACCACAATGCTATTTGCACTTTTCCAAAGAATGTAGCTGAGAAAAGGTCAAAAAACAAATTGAAATCTTGGCCCAATATTAGATGTAGAGTGGGAGCTGAAGTGTGGAATGACTGATAAAACAGCAAGACAGAAGAATGGGGAAGACAAAAATAAATCATTCACTGTATGTCTCAATGGGCATTTAGAAAATCCGTACAGCGCTGGAAAGTGTCTTTAGTTATGGGATCGCTCTGAAATGGTCCATTCCTGTAGGAAAATAATCTCATTTTGTATGTATAACTTTGAAAAGGTCACAAGATGAGCAGACAGGCATGTGAGAACTTGTGAACCATCAAGAGACAGCAGGTCTGAAGAGAAGATCAGAAAGAGAAGAAGCGGAGCGAGCAGCTCTGATGCCCTGATATTCTCTTAGCACCTAATGCGCCCGGAGACACTATTATATTGTGTGTGTGTGTGTGTGTGTGTGTACACGCACACATACAATATTCATCTGTCAGGCAAGGGAAGAAAAGCAAAATGGGATCTAACTGTATGGAGCGAAACATTAATCTGATGTTATGCCTTACAGTATACGTTTATCACTGATCTCACTTTTACTGTGACATTTGTAACAGGATGGGATGAATGTATTAAATACATTCCACACAAGGTTAATTTGATTAGCAAATACATGTTTTCTTTTTTTTCTCTCTCTGCATATGCAGTAATGTTATGTATAATCATTTTCAAAGTACGAGATGAAACATTATACCAATTAAAGGAGTCATCATCCTTGTTTTTGTTTTGAAAATAATTTGTTTCACCTGCCCTACCTGGATTATCGGAAATAAAGAAATGGGTGTTTTCCATCAAGTTTTCCATGTGTCCTACATTTCGGTTCGCTTTGCTCCACTCACGTGACAAAAGTAATTTGCCGCAATTAACTTATTACTACAAAAAAAGTGTGAATATCGTCACTCACAGTGAAACCCCGAAGATCTTAAACTCTGCTGTTCCATTTGGCACTGTTGAGTGTTTTTGTGTCTTTCTGCTCATTGTTTTGGTTTAACAGCCTACAATGTGACTATATGGGGAGACTATATTGCTCATTGGTTTTTTAAACAGCTTTCTAAGGTGATGAAATGTCATTGTTGTGTTTTTCCATCTTGGTCCAATGCCCCAGATAAAGTAATTCCTGCCAGTTTACATTACAGCAAAGGTAGTGCTTCGAGTTGCTACACCGCTACATAGCTGCTCTGAGGAAGAGTAGGCCACTGAAGGGGTTGTTAAGATGTCCACAATAGTGACAGCAAGAGGGTTGAAATTGGAAATCATATCGAGAGGTAAGCTGTGATCTTTGTGACCAGAGAAGCTAGGTCTGCTACTAACAGGAGAAGGAACAGGGATATAAACGATTGTAATAACTCAACAAAAAAATAGGTATGATTATAGTATTTTAAACAAAAGATATTAAAATACAAATGTGTATGAATGGGTCTAAAATCAAGACCTCAAAATTAAGTGCTATTCCAACCCAGTCTCACGGCATTTCGTGTTATAGTCACGACATTTAATCTATTGATTCGTGTTCACCAACACGATGTTCCCCTTTTTTTCGTGTCACACAGAACGATTTTAAAAGCAATGTATTTCTATTGGTAGTATGTTTCGTGCCTGCACCACGTCTTTTTGTCCGGTCGGGTCTTGGAAGACCGGAAGCTGTGTGGTTCATAGAAAGATTTTCTTACTCAATATCAAGCCACAATTATTGATTTTATTTTAAATTCTATAATTTCAGACTTTTTTTGCCGTCCGTGAGGAAAATAAATGGGGCTTAGAATACTGAAATCTGTATTTTTTTAATCTTTTTTTCCTGCTAATTTGTTATTCTTTTCTAAATAACACACAATTACAACAACAACCTAACAATAGATAGGTAGCGGTGCACAGCTGATAGACAGGGACTTCTAGTTTTTAAAGATATTATTGATTTTCTTTGAATTAAAGAATGTAAATACTGAGTTGAGAGAATAGTCAGGGGTTTTGGGTGATGGGACACATCTATGGATTCAGAATTTCAATAGCTTACCATTAAATGACGGATATACCTTTCTGTCTGTGATGTTTTACAAATCAGATATTAATGTGTAGAAGTAAAACATATCAAATAATATAGCAATATCCTGTAAAATTATGTGAAAACATGAATAAAACTACACATCTTCAGATGCTATACATACATAAGTGTCCTACACTAATAATAAAAAGTATAATTTGTTGTGTTAAAGGTCCCATGTCATGACCATTTCTACTGATCATAATTCCATTGTTGAGGTATACTAGAATAGATTTATATTGTGCAATTTTCCAAACTCACATTGGTTTCTCATACGGCATCTCTGTATAGTATGTGTATTCACTCTCTGTCCAGCTCCTGCCCCCCCCTTCCCTGTGAACCCACTGTGCTCTGATTGGTCAGCTCGCCCACTCTGTTCTGATGAGTCCACCACCGTTACAGCGGAACATCTGTGATTATGTGTTACCAGGGGCGTCGCCTGGACCTGAAAACATTCGGGGCTTAGCCCACAGTGGCAGCGGCCGCGGCGCTACAGTGGAATTTTCTACTGCAACACTATGAGGTGTGATTTGTGCCAAAGAACAGATAACTAAGCTAACTGAGCGGAGAACTGACGTGTCAACGTGCGCCAACGCCTCCATCAATTTTGAATGGGTTGACGTAGAATACAGGCGACGTCACGACGATGTCAGACGTCACGGCGACGTATCATAGGTGCGCTCAAAGTAGGCGCTCAAAGTACGCGCTCACGTGGCGGCGGCGTAGCTTAGAAAGCGCTATCTTAGATATGCGTGTTGATAACGTACGTGTGGATATGCGCGTGAATAACATACGTGTGGATAAGCGTGTGAATAACGTACGTCTCGCCTCCGTTAGCATTGTATAGCATTATCCTAGCATTATATTTTTCGAATGATTCCGCTCCTACAGTAGTTTGGAGAGTGTTACAGGTAAACGTTTTAATCGGCACAGTATTGGTATCAGAAGAGAGGGGAATAATAATTAATAATCATTAGTATGAGAATATTTGCAGGTGTTGTAGTAGGCTACTCGAGACCGGTCTCCAGACCACATTTTAACGGTATTGGTCTTGTCTCGGAATCTACTGCATTTGGTTTCGTATTGTCTCTGTATCGGACCTATAGGACTCGAGATGTCATGTCAAGACCGATCAAGACTGTGATGAGGGTCGGGAACTGAAATCCGGTTCCGATTTGGAACAAATAACAATTGTCCGGTACGGGGATTAATAAGAGTTGTGTCTAGCAGCTCTCTCTCTCTCTCGCTCGGGAACAGCTGATCGATGCACGGCGATCAGCTGTCCCTCCCTCCCTCAAAGTGGGTGTGGGTGTGGGTGTGTCTGTGTGTCTCATTCACTGTCCCTCAGGTTGTGGCATGTTTCGATTGCCAGTTTGTGGCTTGTATGTCTTGTGAACGCAACGCTGGCATAATATGATGTGGCCTGCTGACATGGCCTCTAATAAACACACAGGACTCAAATAATACGTGTTTAATTCAGCCCAGATGCGGTGACTGCAGGCCAAATCCATTAATGCGGCATATATTGAAGTTGTTCAAAGTTGCACCGGTATGAGGCGCAGTGAGAACCACGCACCTGTCAGACTAGCGAATGGGCACCTTTAAATTTCAGGAGAATAATGAAGATGTGATTGGTTCTTCCACACTCCGTTTCTCACGAGACCAGCGCGCTGCTGTTTACATTAGTGTGGACTGGACCGACTGGAACTGACGGCAAGGTTAATTATTGTGGAAGGATGGACCCCCATCCTGCAAAAAAAGGCAGCGAAATGTGCTAAAATCACTGATTTATTCAGAACCCCCCGTATGGTATAGAATGACGAAGCAGAAAGTAAGTGAGCGAACATTATGAGCCACATTTCTTTCTATATTGTAGCCTGATGTGCACATCGGCTGTCAACAAAACAGTTTCTCAGTCCAATGTTAAGTTAGTGGCAGGCCCTGTGTGACTGGAGACTGTAAGGCTACAAAAAACCCAAACATGTCCTTAATGTTACTCAAGGCAAATATATGTAATATAACCGTTAGACTGCAGCTAACTGTGGGGCTACAAACCCCTCATACTGTGAGTGAATAACTTGAGATGGTTATTGTCTATAAAGGGGAGACAATCATTATGGTATTAGGCCATGCAAATACAGGGTCAACTAAGTGATAAAATAAGTGTTGCATAATATGTTATTTTCATAAATAGTTGTTAATGTAATGATTACATGTTCTCCTTATTCAGTTCCACTATCAGATGATGCTGATGGTGATGACCCTGAGGGAGAGATGCAGGCAGAGCTCAGTGCTAGGACAGAACTGGCAATAAATAATACATCATTGGATAGTGTTTCTCAAATGAAGGGGGAAAATAATGAAATAAAGTAATGTATTAAGACTCAGTGCGAGTTATTACTTTCTTCCTTTACTTGGCATTCTTCAAAAATACAGACATTGCAGCACATCGTTTCACGTCTTTGTACAGCCTTTCTGAGCAGTAGAGTATGTGTTTGCGAACCTTTGTTTCCTTCTGAGCTCACTTAAAAGTCACTTAAAGGTATACTCAATTCAATAGCTTTATTAGCATGACCTCAGTTACATATAGTATTGCCAAAGCTCTGTATAGTTGCAACATCTATACAAAATATATATATATATATATATATACAATATATATACACTCCCTCTTGTGGCCAAAGGGGGACACAACTCTTGTCTTCAGATGTATGCTTGAGTGCAGCAAAATGTAGCACAGTGACTATTTTGTCAACTAAACATCATAAAACAATACATATTTTAGTAAACGGGACATTATAATCTCCGCACGTTAACTCTATATTTGCCTCTGCCATGGTGCCAAAATGAAATGAAATAAAATAAACAATAGGGGTAGCTTTTTCTCTGAACTTCTATGTATACTGCATCCCTCCATATCAAATAAACCATAAACAAATACATAAAGTGGTGTTCACTGCAGCGATCTATTTTACACAAAACGATATGAAAACTTGGTGATATACAGTGGCGTTTTATCCTGGAGAACAAGGGAAGACAGGCTTCTCCTGTTTTTTCAGCCTTTGTTATCATTTTGATAATTAAAAATATATATTGTGGTTGTTTTTGCGTTCAGGGCATACAAGAGGTGTAACATTATTTTAATACCAAAACTATATTGAAATAGAGTCTAGCTTGAACAGCAACTAAGTAGCTGTAACATTACTGGGTTATTTGGTGATAACTACCAAAGTAAAGTAACTTCAGACGCAGACGTCACGTAGCTTCTCAGACGAGAGGGGTGGCGACGGGAGTGTCACGTTACTTCTCTCGCGGCATAGTTCACGGCATGGTAGGCGACGATCGACACGATTGGCTGCTCAGTTAGTTCAGTCTTTGGCACAAATCACACCTCATACAACACTCCCCACACGCACACACACAGTAGCCTACACCCGCGACTGTTACAATGAAGGCTCGATAATAAGCTCACGGCATATAGGCAGTAGGGATGTTAAGATTCACCGATTCGCATCGGTGCACCGGCATAAACGTTCAAGATGCGAGTGCACCGGTTGAAAGAGTGCACATCGGCTACAGTTTGGGTTGAACTCGCCATGCATCGATTGTAGCGTCTTTGCATCGGTAAAAAAAACGATTCATTCATATAATATCCCCTCATCCTGTCAGCACTCAGCAGAGACGATCTTTGATCTTTGCTTCGCACGACGGAGGCAGAGAGTCTCAGTTATCAACACACATGGAAGTCGAGGAGAAAGAGAAACACAGCGCACCGAAAAATACCTACAAATCAAACGTTTGGCAACACTTCGGATTTTTCAAGAAAGACGGACAACTTGAAAAATCGCTCGCAAATTGTAAACGATGCCGTGCCGCTTTAAAGAACTTAGCGACGCACATAAAGAGGCGAAATGTGGTCTGCGGCTGAAAAGAAAAACCTGAAAGTTAGACATATGAGTTAAATCACTCAGTGAGGTGTTCTGTCAGAGAGAGTGGTGTTTAGTTTACAACAGCCTGTGACTGCCAATAATAGTTTAAATGTCTTCCTTACTGTAAGCAGTTATGAAATACCTGTTTGTGAAAGGTTATTTGTATTTGTTATTGTTCATATATAAACGACTGCTTTCTGCTCACTGCTGAGTTAGCCTATGAATGAGTGTTAAGCACATCAGGCTGGCAGTTGTATGGGCATTGCACTATGGTAGTTGTTATGTGCACATTGTTAATCATGGGCAATGCATCCTTAAATTGTTTAACTGTGAGGTGTTATACAATTGTACTGTAGCCTACTCTGGAGAGTTTTTTAAGGTAAAAAATAAACAGCATGATGGGATGCGCAGTACTAGTAGAGAGAACCAAATATGTAAAGCACTTTTTTGTTAATGTATGATTTGCTGCATATAAGGAATAAAACAAAAATCCTGTCGTACCATATTGAAGTATCATTATTTTGCATCGTGTTGAATCGCATCATATCGCCCCGAATCGCATAATGTTGAAACAAATCGTATCGAACTGTATCGCAACAGGGGTGAATCGTATCGTATCGCATCGCCCGGTGTTTCAAATGTATCGTTAATGTATCGTATCGTTGGCAACGTATCGAGATGCGCATCGCATCGCCTCAGTGATGGAGATGCACATCCCTAATAGGCAGGGGTAAAGTGCTATTTTTTATGAGTGGGGTGCGGACCTCACCTCCTCTAGGGGGGTCCGGGGGATGCTCCCCCGGGAAGATTTGTTTTAAAATATTGAAGTTAAAAGCATCAATCTGGTAAGAGCTTTGAGAGCAACATTAAGAGATCTATGGATACATCTCTCAACACCCATATGAAACAGAACTGTAAACAGATTTTCTTTTTCTTTATGGATATTTTACAAATCACTCCCCTTTTAAACTATATTCTTGTTTTACTGCCATATAGTATTTCATAACTGTTTTTCCTTTATTCTCTTTTTTTTTTATAATGATCATATGAAGGTGTGCCGCGGAAATAATCTTTTGAATAATTTGTGACCAAACCGTTTGAGACCCACTGAGATAACTTAGACTAAAGTTAACTATCTAAACACTCAGAGAGTCCTTTAGCTCACCTGAGTCTCTCAGTCTGACAGGAGAGGACTCTCCTCCAGCTTATTGTGGAAACAGCTCCTTATGTCCGTTAGTGCAGCTAGCTAACCAGATGCCAACAACACGGTCCCTGCTGGCACCGGTCCCTCTCTCTCCCTCTCCATCACAGTAAACGCACTATTGCCAAACACACAGAACCGAGCTTGAATGACACAAGCACACGTTTATTTCCATGCAACTCTCTGATTGGTCTGGTGTCTTGCCTCTGTTGCATTCACTGAACACGGGAAATTACGTTGCGCGGGACGTTGCGCGGCTCGCTGCTGCGAGGAGCGGACAGTGTGAGATGGGTTCATTTCCTGCTTGCTGCGTGGGGTCTGCGAGACAGCGAGACATTGCGAATGGATGAGGGAAAGGGGCGATGCTGAGGGGGCTGCAGCACCCCCATCTGCGAGGCTCCACTAGCGCCCGCACTCCCCCCCCCCCACACTCCCAAACGCGGCGCGCCACAGTTTCGCCGCTGCGAGGCTCCACTAGCATCCCCCCCCAGCGTGTCACAGTTTCGCCGAAAAAGAGAAATCTCCAACGAGGCGTTCTGGGGCAGCATAGACAGGTCTTTTCTGTGTTAGAGTTTCACTCGCTACAGGGTGTACTTTGAGGGTTTGTGACTTTGCAGACCGTTTACATGCATAAAAACCTTCATAACACACAAGGGGATGGGTAATAACCGGAAAAGCATAACATGGGACCTTTAACACTTTAAACTTGAATGTTTTTGAACCCGCACCGCTTAGTGGTTAAAGCACGTTATTGCATTTTTTTGTTGAATATGTTATATTTGATGAAAAAAATATTAAGAGTACATACAAAATAGGGAGAGAGTAGAAGGTCAATGATAGTCATATAGAATATAAAATATCAAGAAGATACTGTAAGTGATCTCTACAATAAAACAGTTTAGTGCCGGATTAAAGTAACCTGTATATCCTATATAACCTGTTTTAATAATTATAACTTTGTCTATGTAAAATGTATACTTATGAAACTAGACCAAGTGTTCTTATTTTCCTTTGTTTGCTTCGGTCAGTCGCCCCCCCCCCGGGTTTTTAATGGGCCGGATAGGAGCATGGGGGGGTTGCAGGAGAAAGGTAATAAAACTGACACCATTGAGTCTATGCAGAGATTGTACTGAGAGAAAGATTGGGATGCGGAGTGGTACGGCCAGGTGCTGAGGATAAACGAAGATAAGGATTGGTACCTCACCCCCGTTCAACCCAGAATTGTTTATTTTATGGCTGCCATAAAAGATGACCTGGGACTGATCGGCGGCGCAGGAGATCCAAACTTCCCACACCTATGGCTGACTCACTCTGATTCGCTGTTTAGACCTCGTCAATGGCTGACTCACTCTGATTCACTGCCTAGGGCTCGCCCAGGAGTGAGTCCACCAATGGATGAACACCTAGGGAGGAGCAACCGACACAACTCCTCCCACACAACTCCTCTCCGTTTGTGGGAATAAATATTGTGAATTCTGTACACTCGCGGCCTCTGTTCGGTCTGACTGTCTGATACGTACATCGCACGGTGGAAGAGCTGAGGCCCGAAGTACTTCGTTATATAAGTACTTCGTTATATTGTACTGTTGTTTCTACCATTAAATCAGCTTATTGTTTAATCTCATATCTCTGTCTGAGCCGTTCCTTTTTACAGCAGACCACTCATCAAACGAACAGCGCGGAGCGGGCTCGAACCTTCAACAACTGAAGGGTGCTTAAACCCAACAATTTGGTGACCGACCGACGTGATGAGTAGGGTCTCATAGAAGGCACACCGGCAGCCAGCGGACGAACGGTCCAGGGATGACACCTCGAATACCTCTGACAACTAAACCAGGGCCCCACAACAGAAAGGTGAGCAGATACCTGTTATTATCAAAATCTGTGATTGGCTATACTACAAAATTTTAGAGTTGTCAGCGGCATTTTCAGTGTTTTAGTCTTACGGTAGAAAGAGCAGTACTACAGAATAACACTTTCCAGTCTCAAAGAGGAGCTGCAGTTGTGTTATATGTGGGGTATTTCAAGAGGAGAAACGCAACTTTCAAAATCAATTTGAAATGACCGGATCTCGCAAACTCTTGCTGTGGGGTTAATCTAGAAGACTAAACGTGACGATAAAGAGATTCTGTAGACTGGGTTTCGACTCCTTGCCAAAAGCCACATCGCCGAAAGGGGGTGTAGAAGCGCTTTGGAAGTCTCTCCATCTGTTGAAATATACATCGCACTATAAAAGTCAACTAGACTGTACGGGGAATATATTAACTGTGTAACGAGATTGCAGTGGTTTAAATTGTTAAAGGAAGTCCAGCTGCAATCATCGTCCGAGATTTCAGTGGTTTTAAAATAGTTAAAGGAAGTCCAGCTGAACTCTCTGAGAAATAAGGTGACACACACAGTAATTCTTAGACGAATTCTGGGGTTGGGGCTCATCGACTAAGTAACAGGCAACCTTAGACGGATCTGGGGTTACGTTAGGTATATTTATTTTGAGTGTGATTAACTGTGTAACGAGATTGCAGTGGTTATAAATTGTAAAGGAACCAGCTGCAATCGTCGTCCGAGATTTCAGTGGTTTTAAATTTGTAAAGGAAGTCCAGCTGAAATACTCTGAGAAATAAGGTGACACACACAGTAATTCTTAGACGAATTCTGGGGTTGGGGCTCATCGACTAACGTACACAGGCAATCCTTAGACGGATCTGGGGTTACGTTAGATTTATTTATTTTGAGTGTGATTAAGTGTGGCTTGATATTGAGTAAGAAAAAGGTTGATAGGCGCTGTGAGAATGGGTCTGCAGAGAGAATTTCGCCTTGATGCCAACTGGCTGTTATCAGCCTGCAGCCAGGGAGGAGAAATCAGCAGAGCTGCCTGCACTGAGTGTGTGTGTGTGTGTGAGGAAGTCCGTGGATTGGTCAATTTGGACCAATCAGCGCGGGCTTAACGTAACGGCTAAGCGGTCCTACGACGCTGGTTATCAACTCGGTAAATCGAGCCAGGGTTTCTCTCTCCAGCTGAGAGCGCGTTCACGTGAAAGGGACAAGTGTACTAACAGCGCAGCGTCATACTTCATTAATGAAAAGTAAATTAATATTAGACAAATATGAACTTTAAACATCCATGACTTAAACATATAATAAAGGATACAAGCCACATAGTTGCACCTGCAAGGTGAATATAGAGCAACTGGTTAAAAAATAAATAAACTACCGAGTGTTTGAAAGCGTACAACAGTTTTATGTTATCACTGTTGCCCATCTAAGACACGAGTGGATCTGACTTTAATTACATTTGAGTTGAGTGTTTCGTCAACCTAATGTGTTGCTTAAAATAATACTTCTGCATACAGTATGTGACAATGTAAGTGTTGCACGGTCAGATACGGCTCGAGAAGCTGACTTAGACAAGGAAATATATGATATATTATGATATTATATGATCGATGATGTGATATGAATGATAAGTGCGACACGTCGGCGTCTTCTCTTCATACGGCAGTTTAAACTGTATTTCCTTTATCCTGTAATATGACTTGATAGATTTAAACTCCGCACGCTGAGCTCTGATCAGGCGCAGCTTTCACTGAGTTGATCTCTTTCTATAGACGCCGGAGGCAGGCAGCGTCAGGTAAAACAAGTTATTTAGCCTTCCCAAACCTGAGCCTTACGCGCCGCCAATAATACACCTCGCACCGAAAACTATCAGACTGTATACCTGTGGGAATAAAACTACAATAATTAGTAAATTATAGTACGCAGAGATATCTGGTATTTTTTATAAAAAACTAAAACCTTTAGGAGAAGCAGATACGAACGAAGTCAAAATGGAAGGAGAATTTGAACGTGAAGAGAGAGAATTAGGAGTCCCTGTTCCGGGGAGTTTAAGGGAACAGTGGGGACAAGCAGAGAGATTGATACTTAGCGGACTTAAGCCCGGAGATCATAAAAAGGCGAGCAGCGATCTCCGTTTCTTACACGATCAGATGATCGCAGAGAATAGAGTAGAGGGTGACGAGGCAATAAGTCTCCTAGCCACAGCACTCAATACATACGAGCGACAGTTGGTTCAGAAATTAGAAACTCTCAACAAGCAGAAGGCAGGTTTTATCAGGGCTTCTAAACTTAACAAAGAAAGGGAGCTAGTTGACAAGCTAAGGAGAATAGGCCATAACGCAGCCTTAGTTATGAATGGAGTGGCAGTAACCTGCTCTCTGAGCAAAACTCCCGCCAAAAATCTGCCCGCCATAGCAGCCCCACCCAGTCCTGCACCAGCCCCTCCCACAGAAGTGATAGAGCCAGTCAGGAAGGAGAAGCCATATGGTGGGCCCCTCCCAGACATCCCAGAGGGCGGTCCCCTCCTCTATCCAGATTTATACAACCCCTTTAAGACCCGACCCCCTCCCTATACGCTTCCCTCCACCTCTAACCCCCCCTCACCCAGTTCCCCTCATGACATTAAAGGAACACCTGTATCAACACATACACCTACAGATGAAGAAATACTTGACTTTGTTGCAAAACGCGTCAAATTTTTTAGGACTAAAAAAAAAAAGGATGAAACCTCTGCCTCTGACAGAGAAGACACGGCAAGTCAAGACGGCACAGGGGACTCCACCTTCCTCTGAAACAGGTTGATATAGCCGGTGTCGGACTTTGTTTATGAACACATTAACTGAGGGACAGGTTTCTCCCCATTTGAGCTGACCCACGGCCATCAGTTTCCGGGTCCTGGAGCATTAGCAGTAGGGAAAGAAGTAGAAGAGATGGATAGCAAACCATACTACCAGCAACTTAAGGGCTTGGTATGAGATTTCTCCACCCAGGTGGCTGACGCCAAAGGGGGACCGGAGAAGCACGAGGCTAACACCGCAGAATTCATCTGGCTGAAGGTCATCCGTCCGAAGTGGCTCAACCCAAGGTTCACCGGCCCGCACAGAGTGACTCAGAGGACATCACATGCAGTTCGCCTCGAAGGAAAGGGGGAAACGTGGTATCATTGGAGCCAGTGCGCCGTTGGAAAACCTCCAGCAAGGACGTTAGACGACATCAGAACTGACATCGCTGCAGCAGGACGAGAGAACGACACATCTGACGACGACAGCCCAGCAGAAGCAACGACCCATACAACAGATGACAAGGACAAAGACACAGAGGTAACAACAGGCGATCTTGGAAAGGAGATTACGGCCGGCGAGGAGGCGGACACGAGTCTACGGGACCCCGACCCCTGAAACACACGACTCCATATAGGACCCGACTTTTTTACTCCCACCTTTAGGGGCACTTTCCAATAAGTAGCAGCATTTTTATGCCCACCTATAGGGCCTCTTTCTAATAAGAGTAGTAGGTTATATATAACGAGAGGTTATCCCTATAGTTAAAGGGCAGTGAAGTCTCCCCACTCACCAGACCTTCTATTTAACAGGTTTTACTGAACCTTATATTTAACAGGTTCTGGGAGCACAGTATTTACCATTACAGGGTACTATTTTACACCCTAGTTTTAAAGAATCTCCTTAGGAGATTTTAGCATTGTGTTCAGAAACCTAATTACAATAACACGGACCACTGATTAAAGGTACTCAACAATGACAGACTGTGGATTACACTTCCTTATTGTTTGTTGGTGTACTCTGCTAGTGGGAATCGTGGTTTTACTTGGGACACTGTTTGTATCTTGAACACCATTCTTAGTTATATGGCCCATTAGCGAATTGCCTTATTATTTGATTGGGTGTTAATTCCTTGTGTCCTAGTAAATCTCCTATTATTAATAACAGAAATAATGTGTGTTCACCCTTGCCTTTATTTTTGTTTTAATGATTCCATTGACCACCCAGACTCCATTCCCCCGCCAGAGGAGTCCGTAACTAGGGTCAAACGGGCCAAACATGAGGTAGTTGTTACCAAAATGTCTCCTAAACAAACCTTCACTTTCCAAGCAGGTAGTGATGGAATAATGTAGACAGGATCAACTATGTACATTACAATGTGCTCCGTTTAGCTAATCTCACTAGGGACCTGTAGAAGGACTCGCTGAACAGCTGGGGCCGACTTCCCTTATGGCTGAAACAGAATAGAATGGCCCTTGACATGCTGTTAGCTGAGAAAGGAGGTGTGTGTTCAATGTTTGGTGATATGTGTTGTACTTTCATTCCAAACAATACGGCTCCGGACGGTTCCGTCACAAAGGCTTTAGAAGGCTTTCGCACACTATCCATAACTATGCATGAACAATCAGGGATACACAACCCCTTGGAGGAATGGTTTACAAACATGTTTGGTCAATGGAAAGGTTTAATAATGTCTCTTTTGATTTCAATAGCTACTTGTATTGCCATTTTAGTAACATGTGGTTGTTGTTGTGTGCCTTGTATCCGCTCATTGTGGGACAGACGCAGTAGAAAAGAATGACAGTGGTTATGTTTTGAATGCTTTGTGTGAATTGATCTCTGGAGGTGAGATCAAAAGGGGGATTAAAGTAACCTGTATATCCTATATAACCTGTTTTAATAATTATAACTTTGTCTGTGTAAAATGTATACTTATGAAACTAGACCAAGTGTTCTTATTTTCCTTTGTTTGCTGTGGTCAATTGTGTGTGCGTTGACTTAGGAATGTAGAGGATCCAGTCGCCCCCCCCGGGTTTTTAATGGCCGGATAGGAGCATGGGGGGGTTGCAGGAGAAAGGTAATAAAACTGACACCATTGAGTCTATGCAGAGATTGTACTGAGAGAAAGATTGGGATGCGGAGTGGTACGGCCAGGTGCTGAGGATAAACGAAGATAAGGATTGGTACCTCACCCCCGTTCAACCCAGAATTGTTTATTTTATGGCTGCCATAAAAGATGACCTGGGACTGATCGGCGGCGCAGGAGATCCAAACTTCCCACACCTATGGCTGACTCACTCTGATTCGCTGTTTAGACCTCGTCAATGGCTGACTCACTCTGATTCACTGCCTAGGGCTCGCCAAGGAGTGAGTCCACCAATGGATGAACACCTAGGGAGGAGCAACCGACACAACTCCTCCCACACAACTCCTCTCCGTTTGTGGGAATAAATATTGTGAATTCTGTACACTCGCGGCCTCTGTTCGGTCTGACTGTCTGATACGTACATCGCACGGTGGAAGAGCTGAGGCCCGAAGTACTTCGTTATATAAGTACTTCGTTATATTGTACTGTTGTTTCTACCATTAAATCAGCTTATTGTTTAATCTCATATCTCTGTCTGAGCCGTTCCTTTTTACAGCAGACCACTCATCAAACGAACAGCGCGGAGCGGGCTCGAACCTTCAACAACTGAAGGGTGCTTAAATCCAACAGTATTCAGTTTCGGTGGCAGTTCTTCCAGTTTGTCCAAAGGTCTTCTAATCAGGGCTCTATAAATAAAGAACTACGGCAGATGTGTAATATTTAATGCCGCCGAACCGTGTATTACAATGCCGTTATCTGATGACTTTCAAAGAGAAAAGCAAGTACACTCGGAATAAAGTATTATTTTCTAAAATGTTTTCGGATTTCATATCGCATAAACACCATATCCCAACGTGCATTGCGGCTAAACATCCAATCACCGAGCTTCAACGATAGCTGAGGATCTTGGGTAATCAGTTCAGTGGGTGTGTATCGCCTACGTCTGTTTCCGGTGACTTTATTTTGAAATTCAGTTTCTGACGGATGGCAAAAAAGCCCGATATTATAGAATTAAACAAATAATAAAAACAAGGATAATTGTGTGTTATTTAGAAAAGAATAACAAATTAGAAGGAAAAAAAGACTTAAAAAATACAGATTTCAGTATTCTAAGCCCCATTTCATTTCCTCACGGACGGCTATTCACCACGAGATGAATTGTAGTGGCCACAAAATGATAACAAGGATGACAAAGATTTCAAAAACTAATTCACAACAAATGTTTATTTCATCCCACAAATGTTATAGGATAAAGAAATTACTCCTCACTCACACTAGACTCGCAGTGCTTCTCAAAGTGTGGTCTGCGGATCACTGGTGGCCTGTGATCGCCCCCTAGTGGTCCGTGAGTATATTGGTAACATTTCACATTTGAAATAAATTAATTTATTTAAGTTTTCCGCACTCTCGCAGGAATATCTCCGCAATGGAGCGAGCTTAAGTTTCAGCGCAACACCTTCGTCACACATGTTGCCACTTGTTTGTACCATTTTCAGGCGATTTGTAATCTGTTCTAGAAAAACGATGTGTTTTTTTTTAGATTTCAAGAAGTGTATAAAACAAACAATGGATGTCTTTTATGAACATTTATCCATGCTGGAAGTAGATTTAGATGTGTTAGGAGTTAGATAGAGATTATTATCTAATATATGCATCCAATGAAGCATTGCATGAAGTCTGTTGATGAATCAGAGGCTGTTGTTGAGGCTGCAAAAACGTTTTTTTATTTTTGTTTTGTAGGCAGACCATGCAGGCCAGCCCACTGGTCACCAAGGTTCATGTTTTAATAGCATTTTTACAAAAAAAACCCACGCGAGCCTAACATGTGAAAAAATGGCTTAGACCTCAGAGTTAAACTTGGGCCTGCGACCATAGTTTTACTGTATTTTTTTTTTTAAATCCATAGCGGAGGTTTGTGTCATACTACATGCGGTGTATTTTGCATATCTCTCAGTAGCCAACGATCTGTTAGTCTGTTAGCTCGGACATAAACTCCGTAATAAATGTAGTCTACATTTCATAAGAGGTGTAAAACCTGAGCATTTTAAATCGCATTTGAACGAAATGCTTATATAATCTGTAGTTGTATTTGTATTGTTGATTTAATTTATGAATGAGGCGATATAGAGAAGGTTAAGCTGTCATTATTAGGCTGTAATTTGTTATATACTGTTGGAGTGGTAAGTAGGCCTGTTGTTTTTGGATATTTGTGGAGTTAGGTGTTAAGCAAGTTTTTTTTTTATTGGTTAAAGGAAGGGTCCACTCATTAGATAATTAATAAAAACTTCAGTATTTAGTGAAACATTATGTTTAAACCATACCCTGAAGAAATCAGCGATATTCCCCGGTAAATAATGATTTTATAGCTCTTTTTTATCAAAACCTGTATATTCCGTCAGGCAGCTGCCATTTTGGCCATTTTCAGTAGTCACATGATCCAAAAAACTAGGTCGTGACGTCATCTATGCGTTCACTTTGTAAACACACGAACAGCTCGTTCGACGAAAACATGGCGGAGTATTTGAGTTCGGACTCGTCAGCCGAGGAAGAAGTTTTGAGCAATGTGGAGAGATTGGATGGGGGAATTCAG
Source organism: Dissostichus eleginoides (assembly GCA_031216635.1). Classification (NCBI taxonomy): domain Eukaryota; kingdom Metazoa; phylum Chordata; class Actinopteri; order Perciformes; family Nototheniidae; genus Dissostichus; species Dissostichus eleginoides. Next base: position 11,981,272 of record CM062285.1, read on the forward strand.
CCATATAGGTTCGAGCCAAGTGGCCAGAACCGTCAGGAATCCAGTGACGATGAGGATGAACAGCACGGTGATCTTGCTGGAGACGATCCCTTTACTCGTGCAATTGATTTCGGGGGGTGAGTAGGGAGACCTGTACATGAATGGTGTACTTGCAGTCGGTGTGTAGCCATGGACAATCCTCTGATGAACATATGTTGTCATGAGCTTGAAGAGCTTGAAAATAAACTGGTCACAGACTACTTGGATTACATATGTTTACACAGGGAATTCGGCACTGTGGTGTTAGAAGAAGCTGTATTGAGAACAGCACTGGTTGCCATGAAGGATGTGAAACGCACCTCTTTGGTTGAACCAATAAATGAAAGGTGGGTAAATTTGACCGGTACAGCCCTTTCTTCTTAGCATTATATACTTTACAATTAAAATTAACATATGCACAATATTTTTAAATTGTAGTGCCGATTGTCAAGCATGTCAAAAATACAATGCCAAAAGAAAAGGCCTGATGATGATGATGATGATGATGATGATAATGATGATGATGATGATGATGAATCAATCGTGAATATTAAATAAGAAAAGCGTTCATTTCAGGCCAAATGTCTTATTTGTTTAATTCATCATTAAAAAGTAATAATTTCATACATATTTCCTTAGATATACCGATATTTCACAGTGTAAATAATAAACATATATTGCTACCACAGATTAATTATTATGGTGGCATGATGTTGACATTGACTATGAAATTAAATGTATTAACCAAAACACGAGGACGTGTATCAGGCAACATAAATCACTAAAGAGATATATACAGCCAAAAAAATCTGAATAAATATATATATGAAGTGGACATTTTTCTCAATGAACAGGTGAAAACAATCAAAATGCCCTAGAAGCACTCAGCTAGCTGTGAGTATTTTGACAGAACTGAGACTGGCTGTTAAAAAGTCAAAATGAAACTTAGCTTATCTTGAAATATAATTTGTGATAGGAACACCTGTTCATTACGATAAAAAATATATCCTATTTGCAACAAAATACAATGAGGCATATTTCAATGGAATTGTGAGAACAATGGAGAGTAACTAGAGTAAACAACATGGACGAAGCACATACGTCATTTTGTCCAAACGCACAGTTCACGTCACGTCCGGTAAAATAAGTCATGTGACTCGTCAAAATGGCGCCGCCCACAGGGTTGATGTTATTTCGGTAATTAATCAGCTTAAAATCACTGATAACGTCATCAGATTAAAAAAAATAAATAAAGACTGGCAGAGACTGGTCTGTTTTATCGTATGATAATTATTTAAAAATGCGTGTCATGAGCATTGCCTCCCTTTAAGTGGTCCTTGGTATGAAAAAGTTTGAGAAACACTGCACTAGAGGCTAACATTCACACTCTGGCAATAATCTGTTTTGACAATAAAAGTCAAATATAGTCAACACTAAATCTAAAATGAATTGTATATTGTTCCCAAAAACATACAAAAAGAGGATCAGAGCTCTGAGAGATCTGACAAAAAGAAAAAAAAAATTAGCTCTGAGATTTAAAGTGCCAGTGAAGTGCATTTTTTTGCGCCAAAATGAAATGGCAGTTTCATTTCTTACATATAATTGTACCTGTTCATGGCTAAAATAATTTTTTAGGAAGTGCGAGGGACGAGATAAACATCGCAAATTTTTCATCCTGTGAACGGCCGTCTGAGCCTACCGCTGCTGCAGACGATAGCGGTTGTGACGTCACAAGATGGGCCCAGTTGTGATTGTAAACATGGCGGAGACTTCGGAAAGTGATACTGGTGCGAGAGAAATGAGTGATTTTGACAGCTTTTCGGACAGGATAGATGAGGAAAGTGGCCATGGAAGTCAATTTAGTTGAGGACAATATTTTGTCATAGATCTAGAGTAGATCTACACACAGGATTGGCCATCACCTGATCATACATTCATCTGTTCATAGCATGATGCAACATTCATGTTCACATGCAGTGTTGTGCTAGTTACTGAAAACCAGTAACTAGTTACAATTACTAGTTACTTCACTACTTACACCAAAAAGTAATGCGTTACTGTGAAAAGTAACTTTTTAGTTACTTAAAAAAGGGCACCCATTAATGCCCTTATACTGTAGCCTTCATTTCAGTACTGTTATTGCATCGGAGAATAATACAACCTGTTGATCAACTTGACATGCATTTGCATCACTGAACTCTGCTAAGCAATGTGGTCTATACAAACACAAACACAAAGATATGTTTCAAAGTGCCAATCCAGCCGCTGTTGCTTAGGTGGAGGTGGAGTGGCGTCGGATGAGTCTGGGTCTGTGGTCTTAGCTACTAGCTTCGTCCCAGCATGTTGTTTCTGCAGATGTTTCAACAGATTTTAATTGCTGTTTTGGGCAGTCGATAGGATCTTTGACCCGCCAAGACACAACTTACATTTAACTAAAACGTTCTTTTCTTTGTGCTCGACAAAAGTGAAATAGTGAGAATATCTCCAGGCGGAGAAACTCGACTTGAGCTCTGCGCCGCCATGATAGTCTTGTTAGTAAACACAAACACAGTGGCCTTTATTTTTCATAAACAATCTACGAATCTACGAAACAATGACACCAGCCACTCACCTTCATCTTTTGGAACAGAAACATCGCCACTTCGGCAGAATTGACATTACCACAGCCAGCGGCAATGCATCGCTTCCGTGTGTTTTTCCTCCCTTTTTCTTCACTGTCGCCTCCATTGTCAGGTTTCCTCGATTGGCAATCACTTCCAGTCGACTGCGAAACACTTTCCAATAAAATACTCGCTCAAAAACGTTGGTAAATTCCACTTTGAAACAGAGACAAAATGAACGGTGGTGAATGTAAACACTTCGGCTGAGCCCATCTTCTGACGTCACGCAGTAGATCGCAAGACAGCCCACGAGGCGGAGGTCGACTGCGGATTTCCAGCGGAAAATTCCAACTCGTCAAATTCGTTGCTATTCCAACATCTTTTATATGGGTTCCAATGGACAATTTTGGTCATTACTATACGTATTAGCATAACAGATCATGCACCGGCGCACACTTCACTGGGTCTTTAAGTTAGAAATCTAAGGAAAGAGTTGGAAACTTGAGAAAAAGATTTCAGAGATTAAAGTAAAATTCAGAACTCCAAGAAAAAATATTCCGTACCAAACCTTGGGAACATTGTATACATGTTATTTATATGTAAATAAAAATAAGTTCCTTTTTGACAAAGAAAAGTGTAAAAACCTCAACCGCTTAAATGTACACTAAGCATTCACATAAGCTCATGTTTATGTTTGACCTCTGCAGCTTCAATATCAATCTGTGTGCTAAACCAAATTCATTATATCTCCAATGAAACATTTAGAATGTTTATGTAACCACCATTGGGTCTTTAAGTTCTGGATAAATGTACTCTGCATGCATTGATGCGTCAAACATGCAAAATAATATTGTGTAGTGCAGCTGTGTCCATGGTGTTCTAATGGCACAAACATTGATTTTGTTCAGCTTGACAAGCAGAATGAGTTTCATGCACAGTGGGCTTCGAGACATTAGTTACAGTTTGGGGTGTCATCTAGTCTCTGATGCAACATGAACCACATTTTTGTCTTGAATATTTGTCAAAAGAAAGGTACAAACAGATAAACTGAAAGCTTGAGGATGCAGCTGCTTGAGGAGAGCATACTTTCTCATTCCTGATGCATTCTTTAAAAACATTAACAGCAACACAATGTCTGTTTTTAGTTAATATAAAGGATAAAGTGTTGTCTCACTCTGACCAATATGCAACTTTGCAGTCTGCACAACATCTACAAAAGACTGGGGAATGTTACTCTGTCACAGGATTTGGTGTGCTTGTCATTACCAGTTGTAAAATGTATTTCTGTCATATCTCGGATATCTGCTGGCAGATAAACCCAAGCAAATAGGAGTCAGCTTAATGAAAGGAAAGCACATCTGCCAGCGAGGTTCTGCCTTTCACAATTTAAAATCTTACTGAAAAGATAAGTCTTCTTTTTTGTAGCCGGGATAAGCTGTGAACAGGGCTTTTCATCATTTCAAAAAAATTAAAATAAAACCAAGGACTGTGGAAACCAGGGTTCGGCATTCCAACAGCGATAGTTTGTCTGCATCACGTGTCACAGTTGTATCTGTGTGGTGCTTCTTATAAAAAATACTGGTTCAATTATGAGCTATTACATGAATTGAGAGACAGCTTCACACAGAACAGTATTACCTTCAGACTGCTGGTGAGTTTTAATAAGTGCAAAGAACATTGGCGGTTGTTACCCTGCATAAATGTTGAAAAATGTAATTATGTTTTAGATAGAGATACCTGATGATGCTGATTAACAGTGTTTGGAATGCTACCAATTACTTCACAATGGAGAAGTTGAACCACACAAAGCTATCCTAGGGAGAAATGTTGTTTGGTTAAATAACACTACTGAAAAAAAGAATGTAAAATACTTTCTGAAAAAAATTACATTACATGTAATTACATTACAACAACATATAGTACAGAAAGATTACATATTAGCAAGCATTAACACTCAGTTAAATATAGCACACTTGTCATAAATAGACTCAAATAATTAGGTAACCACTAAAAAAATATTTAACCCAAAACTGATGGACCCCTTTTACCAACTTGAGCAATGGTCTTTAAAAAAAAAGGGGGGGCTGTTTCCTTATTTACTCTCAGAACTCTTCTGAGCCACTGGTGAATATAGTAAATGTCACTTTCCTGTTTAAAGGCACAAAACGAAGAGCCGCTGTGGGAAATGATTAATAGCTGAATTGGCATCCTGTTGCAATTCTAAAGATGCAATAATCCACTGCATTGCCATGACAAAGGTTAGGAGCCAGCTATGGTCAAGATGATTCAAACTTTACCATATCAGAGAAGTATTTAGTTTAAACCACAAAATAAAACGTGTGACTTTCCTCAAGCAGCATTTTATAATTGGTTTTGCAACTCAATAGAGCACACAATGTAGAATATTTAATCTAAAGTCAGTGTGAAAAGTGTCTATACAGTATATGATCATTCAGCAGTGAATGTCTTACAACATATTATCTATGCCGTTGCCTCCTTGTCTAATGTTATAATTCTTAATGTCTTATTCCTATTTGTGCTTTACTGTATGCTCCTGCTGTGGGCAATACATTTATTTGTCGAGGACAAATAACAATATCTATCTATCTATCTATCCATATCTGTCCGTCCGTCCGTCTATCTATCTATCTATCTATCTATCTATCTATCTATCTATCTATCTATCTATCTATCTATCTATCTTATCTATCTATCTGTAGCAGGATGAGAGTCCTAATCCCTTGTAAAGCATATTCTCCTCGTTTGGCTCTTGTGAGCATATCACCACCAGGGGGCACCCTATAAAAGGGCAGAGGTTTCTAGCTGGCTGTCTCTTGTTTGTTGGTACACAGACCCGCCCCACTTGCGTGTTTGCCGTGTTTGCTTCCGCCACTGGTGCAGTGGAGGATCCTCCGGGTGCAGCCTGTCAACACAGCCATAAAGAGCATGAAGCTCTCCCCTCTCGCTGTCATCGATAGGAAAGCCTGATCGGGCCAATCCAATGTTTAAGGGACATCTGCTGTTTTGCTTCACCGGAGAAAGTGTATTTATCGGCAGTAACGTTACGACTGCTGCTGATCCTGCCTAAATGTTTGGGCTACCGCTACATAAATGTTGCTTCTGATTGCTGCTTCTGGCCAGCTTTGCGTCGCCTACTCATTTAATTTCAAACCTTTATTTATCCAGGTGTATCCCATTGAGATCATTGATCTCTTTTTCAAGGGAGACCTGCTAAACTACTGCGGAGGCTCGCTCACCAGTAAAGTGCTGCTTTAACTGCACGCTTTCCTGCTGCCTTGCTTGGGCCGACACTTTGTTGGGTTTAAGCACCCTTCAGTTGTTGAAGGTTCGAGCCCGCTCCGCGCTGTTCGTTTGATGAGTGGTCTGCTGTAAAAAGGAACGGCTCAGACAGAGATATGAGATTAAACAATAAGCTGATTTAATGGCAGAAACAACAGTACAATATAACGAAGTACTTATATAACGAAGTACTTCGGGCCTCAGCTCTTCCACCGTGCGATGTACGTATCAGACAGTCAGACAGAACAGAGGCCGCGAGTGTACAGAATTCACAATATTTATCCCCACAAACGGAGAGGAGTTGTGTGGGAGGAGTTGTGTCGGTTGCTCCTCCCTAGGTGTTCATCCATTGGTGGACTCACTCCTGGGCGAGCCCTAGGCAGCGAATCAGAGTGAGTCAGCCATTGACGAGGTCTAAACAGCGAATCAGAGTGAGTCAGCCATAGTGTGGGAACTTTCGATCTCCTGCGCCGCCGATCAGTCCCAGGTCATCTTTTATGGCAGCCATAAAATAAACAATTCTGGGTTGAACGGGGGTGAGGTACCAATCCTTATCTTCGTTTATCCTCAGCACCTGGCCGTACCACTCCGCATCCCAATCTTTCTCTCAGAACAATCTCTGCATAGACTCAATGGTGTCAGTTTTATTACCTTTCTCCTACAACCCCCCCATGCTCCTATCCGGCCATTAAAACCCGGGGGGGGCGACTGGATCCTCTACATTCCTAAGTCAACGCACACACAATTGACCACAGCAAACAAAGGAAAATAAGAACACTTGGTCTAGTTTCATAAGTATACATTTTACACAGACAAAGTTATAATTATTAAAACAGGTTATATTATTGGAACAGGTTATATATACAGGTTACTTTAATCCCCCTTTTGATCTCACCTCCAGAGATCAATTCACACAAGCATTCAAAACATAACCACTGTCATTCTTTTCTACTGCGTCTGTCCCACAATGAGCGGATACAAGGCACACAACAACAACCACATGTTACTAAAATGGCAATACAAGTAGCTATTGAAATCAAAAGAGACATTATTAAACCTTTCCATTGACCAAACATGTTTGTAAACCATTCCTCCAAGGGGTTGTGTATCCCTGATTGTTCATGCATAGTTATGGATAGTGTGCGAAAGCCTTCTAAAGCCTTTGTGACGGAACCGTCCGGAGCCGTATTGTTTGGAATGAAAGTACAACACATATCACCAAACATTGAACACACACCTCCTTTCTCAGCTAACAGCATGTCAAGGGCCATTCTATTCTGTTTCAGCCATAAGGGAAGTCGGCCCCAGCTGTTCAGCGAGTCCTTCTACAGGGTCCCTAGTGAGATTAGCTAAACGGAGCACATTGTAATGTACATAGTTGATCCTGTCTGCATTATTCCATCACTACCTGCTTGGAAAGTGAAGGTTTGTTTAGGAGACATTTTGGTAACAACTACCTCATGTTTGGCCCGTTTGACCCTAGTTACGGACTCCTCTGGCGGGGGAATGGAGTCTGGGTGGTCAATGGAATCATTAAAACAAAAATAAAGGCAAGGGTGAACACACATTATTTCTGTTATTAATAATAGGAGATTTACTAGGACACAAGGAATTAACACCCAATCAAATAATAAGGCAATTCGCTAATGGGCCATATAACTAAGAATGGTGTTCAAGATACAAACAGTGTCCCAAGTAAAACCACGATTCCCACTAGCAGAGTACACCAACAAACAATAAGGAAGTGTAATCCACAGTCTGTCATTGTTGAGTACCTTTAATCAGTGGTCCGTGTTATTGTAATTAGGTCTGAACACAATGCTAAAATCTCCTAAGGAGATTTTTAAAACTAGGGTGTAAAATAGTACCCTGTAATGGTAAATACTGTGCTCCCAGAACCTGTTAAATAGAAGTCAGTCTGTTAAATAGAAGGTCTGGTGAGGGGAGACTTTCACTGCCCTTTAACTATAGGGAACCTCTCGTTATATATAACCTACTACTCTTATTAGAAAGAGGCCCTATAGGTGGGCATAAAAATGCTGCTACTTATTGGAAAGTGCCCCTAAAGGTGGGAGTAAAAAAGTCGGGTCCTATATGGAGTCGTGTGTTTCAGTAGTAGACTCGTGTCCGCCTCGCCGGCCGTAATCTCCTTTCCAAGATCGCCTGTTGTTACCTCTGTGTCTTTGTCCTTGTCATCTGTTGTATGGGTCGTTGCTTCTGCTGGGCTGTCGTCGTCAGATGTGTCGTTCTCTCGTCCTGCTGCAGCGATGTCAGTTCTGATGTCGTCTAACGTCCTTGCTGGAGGTTTTCCAACGGCGCACTGGCTCCAATGATACCACGTTTCCCCCTTTCCTTCGAGGCGAACTGCATGTGATGTCCTCTGAGTCACTCTGTGCGGGCCGGTGAACCTTGGGTTGAGCCACTTCGGACGGATGACCTTCAGCCAGATGAATTCTGCGGTGTTAGCCTCGTGCTTCTCCGGTCCCCCTTTGGCGTCAGCCACCTGGGTGGAGAAATCTCATACCAAGCCCTTAAGTTGCTGGTATATGGTTTGCTATCCATCTCTTCTACTTCTTTCCCTACTGCTAATGCTCCAGGACCCGGAAACTGATGGCCGTGGGTCAGCTCAAATGGGGAGAAACCTGTCCCTCAGTTAATGTGTTCATAAACAAAGTCCGACACCGGCTATATCAACCTGTTTCAGAGGAAGGTGGAGTCCCCTGTGCCGTCTTGACTTGCCGTGTCTTCTCTGTCAGAGGCAGAGGTTTCATCCTTTTTTTTTTTTAGTCCTAAAAAATTTGACGCGTTTTGCAACAAAGTCAAGTATTTCTTCATCTGTAGGTGTATGTGTTGATACAGGTGTTCCTTTAATGTCATGAGGGGAACTGGGTGAGGGGGGGTTAGAGGTGGAGGGAAGCGTATAGGGAGGGGGTCGGGTCTTAAAGGGGTTGTATAAATCTGGATAGAGGAGGGGACCGCCCTCTGGGATGTCTGGGAGGGGCCCACCATATGGCTTCTCCTTCCTGACTGGCTCTATCACTTCTGTGGGAGGGGCTGGTGCAGGACTGGGTGGGGCTGCTATGGCGGGCAGATTTTTGGCGGGAGTTTTGCTCAGAGAGCAGGTTACTGCCACTCCATTCATAACTAAGGCTGCGTTATGGCCTATTCTCCTTAGCTTGTCAACTAGCTCCCTTTCTTTGTTAAGTTTAGAAGCCCTGATAAAACCTGCCTTCTGCTTGTTGAGAGTTTCTAATTTCTGAACCAACTGTCGCTCGTATGTATTGAGTGCTGTGGCTAGGAGACTTATTGCCTCGTCACCCTCTACTCTATTCTCTGCGATCATCTGATCGTGTAAGAAACGGAGATCGCTGCTCGCCTTTTTATGATCTCCGGGCTTAAGTCCGCTAAGTATCAATCTCTCTGCTTGTCCCCACTGTTCCCTTAAACTCCCCGGAACAGGGACTCCTAATTCTCTCTCTTCACGTTCAAATTCTCCTTCCATTTTGACTTCGTTCGTATCTGCTTCTCCTAAAGGTTTTAGTTTTTTATAAAAAATACCAGATATCTCTGCGTACTATAATTTACTAATTATTGTAGTTTTATTCCCACAGGTATACAGTCTGATAGTTTTCGGTGCGAGGTGTATTTCAACCCGTTGCGGAGACTCACAAGAGCGCTTCTCCTAAAGGTTTTAGTTTCTTATAAAAAATACCAGATATCCTGCGTACTATAATTTACTAATTATTGTAGTTTTATTCCCACAGGTATACAGTCTGATAGTTTTCGGTGCGAGGTGTATTTAGGCGGCGCGTAAGGCTCAGGTTTGGGAAGGCTAAATAACTTGTTTTACCTGACGCTGCCTGCCTCCGGCGTCTATAGAAAAGAGATCAACTCAGTGAAAGCTGCGCCTGATCAGAGCTCAGCGTGCGGAGTTTAAATCTATCAAGTCATATTACAGGATAAAGGAAATCAGTTAAACTGCCGTATGAAGAGAAGACGCCGACGTGTCGCACTTATCATTCATATCACATCATCGATCATATAATATCATAATATATCATATATTTCCTTGTCTAAGTCAGCTTCTCGAGCCGTATCTGACCGTGCAACACTTACATTGTCACATACTGTATGCAGAAGTATTATTTTAAGCAACACATTAGGTTGACGAAACACTCAACTCAAATGTAATTAAAGTCAGATCCACTCGTGTCTTAGATGGGCAACAGTGATAACATAAAACTGTTGTACGCTTTCAAACACTCGGTAGTTTATTTATTTTTTAACCAGTTGCTCTATATTCACCTTGCAGGTGCAACTATGTGGCTTGTATCCTTTATTATATGTTTAAGTCATGGATGTTTAAAGTTCATATTTGTCTAATATTATTTACTTTTCATTAATGAAGTATGACGCTGCGCTGTTAGTACACTTGTCCCTTTCACGTGAACGCGCTCTCAGCTGGAGAGAGAAACCCTGGCTCGATTTACCGAGTTGATAACCAGCGTCGTAGGACCGCTTAGCCGTTACGTTAAGCCCGCGCTGATTGGTCCAAATTGACCAATCCACGGACTTCCTCACACACACACACACACTCAGTGCAGGCAGCTCTGCTGATTTCTCCTCCCTGGCTGCAGGCTGATAACAGCCAGTTGGCATCAAGGCGAAATTCTCTCTGCAGACCCATTCTCACAGCGCCTATCAACCTTTTTCTTACTCAATCTCGTTACACAGTTAATCACACTCAAAATAAATAACCTAACGTAACCCCAGATCCGTCTAAGGATTGCCTGTGTACATTAGTCGATGAGCCCCAACCCCAGAATTCGTCTAAGAATTACTGTGTGTGTCACCTTATTTCTCAGAGTATTTCAGCTGGACTTCTTTAAATTTAAAACCACTGAAATCTCGGACGACGATTGCAGCTGGATTCCTTCTTTTATTTATAACCACTGCAATCTCGTTACACAGTTAATCACACTCAAAATAAATAACCTAATGTAACCCCAGATCCGTCTAAGGATTGCCTGTGTACATTAGTCGATGAGCCCCAACCCCAGAATTCGTCTAAGAATTACTGTGTGTGTCACCTTATTTCTCAGAGTATTTCAGCTGGACTTCCTTTAAATTTAAAACCACTGAAATCTCGACGACGATTGCAGCTGGACTTCCTTTAAATTTATAACCACTGCAATCTCGTTACACAGTTAATCACACTCAAAATAAATAATCTAATGTAACCCCAGATCCGTCTAAGGATTGCCTGTGTACATTAGTCGATGAGCCCCAACCCCAGAATTCGTCTAAGAATTACTGTGTGTGTCACCTTATTTCTCAGAGTATTTCAGCTGGACTTCTTTAAATTTTAAAACCACTGAAATCTCGACGACCATTGCAGCTGGACTTCTTTAAATTTTTAACCACTGCAATCTCGTTACACAGTTAATCACACTCAAAATAAATAATCCTAATGTAACCCCAGATCCGTCAAGGATTGCCTGTGTACATTAGTCGATGAGCCCCAACCCCAGAATTCGTCTAAGAATTACTGTGTGTGTCACCTTATTTCTCAGAGTATTTCAGCTGGACTTCTTTAAATTTTAAACCACTGAAATCTCGACGACATTGCAGCTGGACTTCCTTTAAATTTTATAACCACTGCAATCTCGTTACACAGTTAATATATTCCCCGTACAGTCTAGTTGACTTTTATAGTGCGATGTATATTTCAACAGATGGAGAGACTTCCAGAAGCGCTTCTACACCCCCTTTCGGCGATGTGGCTTTTGGCAAGGAGTCGAAACCCAGTCTACAGAATCTCTTTATCGTCACGTTTAGTCTTCTAGATTAACCCCACAGCAAGAGTTTGCGAGATCCGGTCATTTCAAATTGATTTTGAAAGTTGCGTTTCTCCTCTTGAAATACCCCACATATAACACAACTGCAGCTCCTCTTTGAGACTGGAAAGTGTTATTCTGTAGTACTGTTCTTTCTACCGTAAGACTAAAACACTGAAAATGCCGCTGACAACTCTAAAATTTTGTAGTATAGCCAATCACAGATTTTGATAATAACAGGTATCTGCTCACCTTTCTGTTGTGGGGGCCCTGGTTTAGTTGTCAGAGGTATTCGAGGTGTCATCCCTGGACCGTTCGTCCGCTGGCTGCCGGTGTGCCTTCTATGAGACCCTACTCATCACGTCGGTCGGTCACCAAATTGTTGGGTTTAAGCACCCTTCAGTTGTTGAAGGTTCGAGCCCGCTCCGCGCTGTTCGTTTGATGAGTGGTCTGCTGTAAAAAGGAACGGCTCAGACAGAGATATGAGATTAAACAATAAGCTGATTTAATGGTAGAAACAACAGTACAATATAACGAAGTACTTATATAACGAAGTACTTCGGGCCTCAGCTCTTCCACCGTGCGATGTACGTATCAGACAGTCAGACAGAACAGAGGCCGCGAGTGTACAGAATTCACAATATTTATCCCCACAAACGGAGAGGAGTTGTGTGGGAGGAGTTGTGTCGGTTGCTCCTCCCTAGGTGTTCATCCATTGGTGGACTCACTCCTGGGCGAGCCCTAGGCAGCGAATCAGAGTGAGTCAGCCATTGACGAGGTCTAAACAGCGAATCAGAGTGAGTCAGCCATAAGTGTGGGAACTTTGGATCTCCTGCGCCGCCGATCAGTCCCAGGTCATCTTTTATGGCAGCCATAAAATAAACAATTCTGGGTCGCACGGGGAGGTACCAATCCTTATCTTCGTTTATCCTCAGCACCTGGCCGTACCACTCTGCATCCCAATCTTTCTCTCAGAACAATCTCTGCATAGACTCAATGGTGTCAGTTTTATTACCTTTCTCCTACAACCCCCCCATGCTCCTATCCGGGCCATTAAAACCCCGGGGGGGCCGACTGGATCCTCTACATTCCTAAGTCAACGCACACACAATTGACCACAGCAAACAAAGGAAAATAAGAACACTTGGTCTAGTTTCATAAGTATACATTTTACACAGACAAAGTTATAATTATTAAAACAGGTTATAATTATTGGAACAGGTTATATATTTGAAACAGGTTACTTTAATCCCCCTTTTGATCTCACCTCCAGAGATCAATTCACACATAGCATTCGAAACATAACCACTGTCATTCTTTTCTACTGCGTCTGTCCCACAATGAGCGGATACAAGGCACACAACAACAACCACATGTTACTAAAATGGCAATACAAGTAGCTATTGAAATCAAAAGAGACATTATTAAACCTTTCCATTGACCAAACATGTTGTAAACCATTCCTCCAAGGGGTTGTGTATCCCTGATTGTTCATGCATAGTTATGGATAGTGTGCGAAAGCCTTCTAAAGCCTTTGTGACGGAACCGTCCGGAGCCGTATTGTTTGGAATGAAGTACAACACATATCACCAAACATTGAACACACCCTCCTTTCTCAGCTAACAGCATGTCAAGGGCCATTCTATTCTGTTTCAGCCATAAGGGAAGTCGGCCCCAGCTGTTCAGCGAGTCCTTCTACAGCGTCCCTAGTGAGATTAGCTAAACGGAGCACATTGTAATGTACATAGTTGATCCGGTCTGCATTATTCCATCACTACCTGCTTGGAAAGTGAAGGTTTGTTTAGGAGACATTTTGGTAACAACTACCTCATGTTATGTCCCGTTTTACCCTAGTTACGGACTCCTCTGGCGGGGGAATGGAGTCTGGGTGGTCAATGGAATCATTAAAACAAAATAAAGGCAAGGGTGAACACACATTATTTCTGTTATTAATAATAGGAGATTTACTAGGACACAAGGAATTAACACCCAATCAAATAATAAGGCAATTCGCTAATGGGCCATATAACTAAGAATGGTGTTCAAGATGCAAACAGTGTCCCAAGTAAACCACGATTCCCACTAGCAGAGTACACCAACAAACAATAAGGAAGTGTAATCCACAGTCTGTCATTGTTGAGTACCTTTAATCAGTGGTCCGTGTTATTGTAATTAGGTTGAACCCAATGCTAAAATCTCCGAAGGAGATTTTTTAAAACTAGGGTGTAAAATAGTACCCTGTAATGGTAAATACTGTGCTCCCAGAACCTGTTAAATAGAAGGTTCAGTAAAACCTGTTAAATAGAAGGTCTGGTGAGTGGGGAGACTTTCACTGCCCTTTAATTATAGGGCTAACCTCTCGTTTTATATAACCTACTACTCTTATTAGAAAGAGGCCCTATAGGTGGGCATAAAAATGCTGCTACTTATTGGAAAGTGCCCCTAAAGGTGGGAGTAAAAAAGTCGGGTCCTATATGGAGTCGTGTGTTTCAGGGTTGGGGTCCGTAGACTCGTGTCCGCCTCCTCGCCGGCCGTAATCTCCTTTCCAAGATCGCATGTTGTTACCTCTGTGTCTTTGTCCTTGTCATCTGTTGTATGGGTCGTTGCTTCTGCTGGGCTGTCGTCGTCAGATGTGTCGTTCTCTCGTCCTGCTGCAGCGATGTCAGTTCTGATGTCGTCTAACGTCCTTGCTGGAGGTTTCCAACGCGCACTGGCTCCAATGATACCACGTTTCCCCCTTTCCTTCGAGGCGAACTGCATGTGATGTCCTCTGAGTCACTCTGTGCGGGCCGGTGAACCTTGGGTTGAGCCACTTCGGACGGATGACCTTCAGCCAGATGAATTCTGCGGTGTTAGCCTCGTGCTTCTCCGGTCCCCCTTTGGCGTCAGCCACCTGGGTGGAGAAATCTCATACCAAGCCCTTAAGTTGCTGGTAGTATGGTTTGCTATCAATCTCTTCTACTTCTTTCCCTACTGCTAATGCTCCAGGACCCGGAAACTAATGGCCGTGGGTCAGCTCAAATGGGGAGAAACCTGTCCTCAGTTAATGTGTTCATAAACAAAGTCCGACACCGGCTATATCAACCTGTTTCAGAGGAAGGTGGAGTCCCCTGTGCCGTCTTGACTTGCCGTGTCTTCTCTGTCAGAGGCAGAGGTTTCATCTTTTTTTAGTCCTAAAAATTTGATGCGTTTTGCAACAAAGTCAAGTATTTCTTATCTGTAGGTGTATGTGTTGATACAGGTGTTCCTTTAATGTCATGAGGGGAACTGGGTGAGGGGGGTTAGAGGTGGAGGGAAGCATATAGGGAGGGGGTCGGGTCTTAAAGGGGTTGTATAAATCTGGATAGAGGAGGGGACCGCCCTCTGGGATGTCTGGGAGGGACCCACCATATGGCTTCTCCCTCCTGACTGGCTCTATCACTTCTGTGGGAGGGCTGGTGCAGGACTGGGTGGGGCTGCTATGGCGGGCAGATTTTTGGCGGGAGTTTTGCTCAGAGGGCAGGTTACTGCCACCCATTCATAACTAAGGCTGCGTTATGGCTATTCTCCTTAGCTTGTCAACTAGCTCCCTTTCTTTTTAAGTTTAGAAGCCTGGTAAAACCTGCCTTCTGCTTGTTGAGAGTTTCTAATTTCTGAACCAACTGTCGCTCGTATGTATCGAGTGCTGTGGCTAGGAGACTTATTGCCTCGTCACCCTCTACTCTATTCTCTGCGATCATCTGACGTGTAAGAAACGGAGATCGCTGCTCCTTTTTATGATCTCCGGGCTTAAGTCCGCTAAGTATCATCTCTCTGCTTGTCCCCACTGTTCCCTTAAACTCCCCGGAACAGGGACTCCTAATTCTCTCTCTTCACGTTCAAATTCTCCTTCCATTTTTGACTTCGTTCGTATCTGCTTCTCCTAAGGTTTACTTTTTTATAAAAAACACCAGATATCCCTGCGTACTATAATTTACTAATTATTGTAGTTTTATTCCTACAGGTATACAGTCTGATAGTTTTCGGTGCGAGGTGTATTTCAACCCGTTGCGGAGACTCACAAGAGCGCTTCTCCTAAAGGTTTTAGTTTCTTATAAAAAAACACCAGATATCCCTGCGTACTATAATTTACTAATTATTGTAGTTTTATTCCCACAGGTATACAGTCTGAAGTTTTCGGTGCGAGGTGTATTTTAGGCGGCGCGTAAGGCTCAGGTTTGGGAAGGCTAAATAACTTGTTTTACCTGACGCTGCCTGCCTCCGGCGTCTATAGAAAAGAGATCAACTCAGTGAAAGCTGCGCCTGATCAGAGCTCAGCGTGCGGAGTTTAAATCTATCAAGTCATATTACAGGATAAAGGAAATACAGTTTAAACTGCCATATGAAGAGAAGACGCCGACGTGTCGCACTTATCATTCATATCACATCACGATCATATAATATCATATAATATATATATATTTCCTTGTCTAAGTCAGCTTCTCGAGCCGTATGACCGTGCAACACTTACATTCACATACTGTATGCAGAAGTATTATTTTAAGCAACACATTAGGTTGACGAAACACTCAACTCATATGTAATTAAAGTCAGATCCACTCGTGTCTTAGATGGGCAACCAGTGATAACATAAAACTGTTGTACGCTTTCAAACACTCGGTAGTTATTTATTTTTTAACCAGTTGCTCTATATTCACCTTGCAGGTGCAACTATGTGGCTTGTATCCTTTATTATATGTTTAAGTCATGGATGTTTAAAGTTCATATTTGTCTAATATTATTTACTTTTCATTAATGAAGTATGACGCTGCGCTGTTAGTACACTTGTCCCTTTCACGTGAACGCGCTCTCAGCTGGAGAGAGAAACCCTGGCTCGATTTACCGAGTTGATAACCAGCGTCGTAGGACCGCTTAGCCGTTACGTTAAGCCCGCGCTGATTGGTCCAAATTGACCAATCCACGGACTTCCTCACACACACACACACTCAGTGCAGGCAGCTCTGCTGATTTCTCCTCCCTGGCTGCAGGCTGATAACAGCCAGTTGGCATCAAGGCGAAATTCTCTCTGCAGACCCATTCTCACAGCGCCTATCAACCTTTTTCTTACTCAATCTCGTTACACAGTTAATCACACTCAAAATAAATAACCTAACGTAACCCCAGATCCGTCTAAGGATTGCCTGTGTACATTAGTCGATGAGCCCCAACCCCAGAATTCGTCTAAGAATTACTGTGTGTGTCACCTTATTTCTCAGAGTATTTCAGCTGGACTTCTTTAAATTAAACCACTGAAATCTCGACGACATTGCAGCTGGTTCCTTTTTTTTTTATAACCACTGCAATCTCGTTACACAGTTAATCACACTCAAAATAAAAACCTAATGTAACCCCAGATCCGTCTAAGGATTGCCTGTGTACATTAGTCGATGAGCCCCAACCCCAGAATTCGTCTAAGAATTACTGTGTGTGTCACCTTATTTCTCAGAGTATTTCAGCTGGACTTCCTTTAAATTTTAAAACCACTGAAATCTCGAACGACATTGCAGCTGGACTTCTTTAAATTTTATAACCACTGCAATCTCGTTACACAGTTAATCACACTCAAAATAAATAACCTAATGTAACCCCAGATCCGTCTAAGGATTGCCTGTGTACATTAGTCGATGAGCCCCAACCCCAGAATTCGTCTAAGAATTACTGTGTGTGTCACCTTATTTCTCAGAGTATTTCAGCTGGACTTCTTTAAATTTTAAAACCACTGAAATCTCGACGACCATTGCAGCTGGACTTCTTTAAATTTTATAACCACTGCAATCTCGTTACACAGTTAATCACACTCAAAATAAATAAACCTAATGTAACCCCAGATCCGTCTAAGGATTGCCTGTGTACATTAGTCGATGAGCCCCAACCCCAGAATTCGTCTAAGAATTACTGTGTGTGTCACCTTATTTCTCAGAGTATTTCAGCTGGACTTCCTTTAAAAAATTATAACCACTGAAATCTCGGACGACGATTGCAGCTGGACTTCCTTTAAAATTTTTATAACCACTGCAATCTCGTTACACAGTTAATATATTCCCCGTACAGTCTAGTTGACTTTTATAGTGCGATGTATATTTCAACAGATGGAGAGACTTCCAGAAGCGCTTCTACACCCCCTTTCGGCGATGTGGCTTTTGGCAAGGAGTCGAAACCCAGTCTACAGAATCTCTTTATCGTCACGTTTAGTCTTCTAGATTAACCCCACAGCAAGAGTTTGCGAGATCCGGTCATTTCAAATTGATTTTGAAAGTTGCGTTTCTCCTCTTGAAATACCCCACATATAACACAACTGCAGCTCCTCTTTGAGACTGGAAAGTGTTATTCTGTAGTACTGCTCTTTCTACCGTAAGACTAAAACACTGAAAATGCCGCTGACAACTCTAAAATTTTGTAGTATAGCCAATCACAGATTTTGATAATAACAGGTATCTGCTCACCTTTCTGTTGTGGGGTGCCCTGGTTTAGTTGTCAGAGGTATTCGAGGTGTCATCCCTGGACCGTTCGTCCGCTGGCTGCCGGTGTGCCTTCTATGAGACCCTACTCATCACGTCGGTCGGTCACCAAATTGTTGGGTTTAAGCACCCTTCAGTTGTTGAAGGTTCGAGCCCGCTCCGCGCTGTTCGTTTGATGAGTGGTCTGCTGTAAAAAGGAACGGCTCAGACAGAGATATGAGATTAAACAATAAGCTGATTTAATGGCAGAAACAACAGTACAATATAACGAAGTACTTATATAACGAAGTACTTCGGGCCTCAGCTCTTCCACCGTGCGATGTACGTATCAGACAGTCAGACAGAACAGAGGCCGCGAGTGTACAGAATTCACAATATTTATCCCCACAAACGGAGAGGAGTTGTGTGGGAGGAGTTGTGTCGGTTGCTCCTCCCTAGGTGTTCATCCATTGGTGGACTCACTCCTGGGCGAGCCCTAGGCAGCGAATCAGAGTGAGTCAGCCATTGACGAGGTCTAAACAGCGAATCAGAGTGAGTCAGCCATAAGTGTGGGAACTTTCGATCTCCTGCGCCGCCGATCAGTCCCAGGTCATCTTTTATGGCAGCCATAAAATAAACAATTCTGGGTTGAACGGGGGAGAGGTACCAATCCTTATCTTCGTTTATCCTCAGCACCTGGCCGTACCACTCCGCATCCCAATCTTTCTCTCAGAACAATCTCTGCATAGACTCAATGGTGTCAGTTTTATTACCTTTCTCCTACAACCCCCCCATGCTCCTATCCGGGCCATTAAAAACCCGGGGGGGGGCGACTGGATCCTCTACATTCCTAAGTCAACGCACACACAATTGACCACAGCAAACAAAGGAAAATAAGAACACTTGGTCTAGTTTCATAAGTATACATTTTACACAGACAAAGTTATAATTATTAAAACAGGTTATAATTATTGGAACAGGTTATATATTTGAAACAGGTTACTTTAACTTGAAGTGTGGAAGTCACTGAACTCTGGGGCTAACTCCCTCTATAAATTGTCCTTACTTTGCCCAACTTGATTTAAACTAGTTTGTTTATTTTGTTCTAGTTAATTGTTTATTTTGTTTGACTGAAACTTTTCTCTTGTGATTTGTTTTATTTTAAATGTTTACACAAGTTGTTATCATCTGTTTATGAGAACATATTTGATATTGTGTTTGTTTATTATTTTGATTTACGTATTTTGCCCCCATTAACTGCGTTTCCCTCTTTGTTTCCCAACTTAGTTACTGAGAGCTGAAGGTGGTGGTGCTGGTGTCCAAGGTGGTGGTTTTCCTCCCTTCTTTTGTGTGTGATGTGCTCCCCCGGGATTTGATTTCCTGCACGTATGACTGGGGGGATTTAAGTTTGGTTTGTTTAGGGATCCTTCCACTCACTCGTCGACCCTATCCCCCCACTGGTAAGCCTCAGCCCCTAATTCATTTTTTCCCTTTGTGTTACAGCCCTGTGCGACTGTTTTGTACTGCATTTTAACTATTGACTTGTGCTTAATAAACTTGTATATTTTTGATAAATTGAAACCACGTCTCCTACTCCATTAGTATTCGAACCTCTCTATTCGTGTCCTCTCTATAACTGAAAACGTGTTAATATTTCCTTGGGTGAAACTCCCAAGGTGGCGTTGTCGGAATTGTGAATGGTGTAATCAAACCAACTTTAACAAATACATTCACCTATCCTCCCCTCTGCGGCTACTGCCACAAACTGGCGTTGTCGGCAGGATTTACTTTTTGAGAGCAGAGACGTGTGTTTCAATTATTTTTATTATTATTAGTGTCGCATTGTGGCCATTGCTAGAAGCTAGTTTACCCTGTATTAATTGTTTTATATTGTGTTCCGAAGCAAAACAGCAGTTGGTTTCTTGTGGACCTTTGGTAAGTCACAGTGTGTAATATTGTGTATTGCCTGTCTATTTTGGTGCCCTATCTCCGCTGAATTAGCAACGGTGTAGCTATGGAGGGAGATTTACTAGAGTTGAGGGATTTAGTTGCCCAGTTAAAAGCAGACAATGAGAGGCTGTTGCAGGAACGGGCTGTGGATATGCCTGGTCCTAGTGCTGCACCTTTACCTGCTACTGTTCCCCCTTCTAATCCTTCCAATGCTAGTGCCCCTTCAGCGGATAGACTGGTTTTTGTGCCCCGAGATAGGAAATGTCCTATGTTTAGGGGGAGATCAGGAATAGGGTTGAGTCAGTGGATTGAGGAAGTACAGGCTTGTATGAGAGCGCGCCGTTTGGCTGCATCCGATCAGGCATTTTTCTTGTTTGACCATCTTGAAGGAGAGGCACGTGACGAGATAAAATACAGAGCAAGTGCAGAGCGGGAAGACCCTGTCAAAATAATTGCTGTGTTGAAAGAGCTGTATGGTTGTTCTGATTCTTACGTAGCTTTACAAGAGGCTTTCTTCTCCCGACGGCAGCAAGAAGGGGAGACTTTGCAGGAATTCTCCCTTGCGTTGCTTAGTCTTATGTCATCTGTAAAGCAGCGGGTGCCTGATGACATGCAAAATGCAGAGGTTTTGCTGCGTGACTAATTTGTAGAGCATGTTATTGATTGTGCATTGCGACGAGAGTTAAAACAGTTTGTGCGTCGGCAACCTACTGCAGCATTACTTGATGCCGGGGCGGAAGCAATCAGGTTGGAACGTGAGGGTTTGCCTGGTGGCAATAGGGGCCGAAGTCACTCTGTCCCTTTAGTTCTTGGTCTACAGTATGGAGTTCAGGGTGGTCCTCAGGTGGTGACTGGCTCACAGGTGTCTGAACTGAGTGAGATGAGAGAGATGCTAAAACTCCAGCAAGAGCAGCTTAACACACTTACTCAAAGCATTTCTCGTTTCCAGGACTCTCAGCTGCGCAGTCGCCCCCCCTATAGTGGCCCCATAATTTGTAGACGTTGCCAGCTACCCGGTCATTTTGCCAGAGAGTGCGATGGGGTACGTGCTGCTCCTCGTGCTCGGCCGTCCTCACCTGCTCAACAGTCTAGCGGGCAGCGCCATTACACTCAGCCATCGGAAAACTAGCGCCCGCCGAATTGCAGAGCCACAGTTCGGGGGATGGAGTCACAGGCTCAGGAGAAGCTTCTAAGCTCATGTCGTCTTGTCCACATTTAGATGTCAGCATGGGGGGAGTTATGATTCCTTGCTTGGTAGATACTGGGTCCA
Source organism: Dissostichus eleginoides (assembly GCA_031216635.1). NCBI lineage: Eukaryota > Metazoa > Chordata > Actinopteri > Perciformes > Nototheniidae > Dissostichus > Dissostichus eleginoides. The sequence goes on from CM062285.1 coordinate 12,002,702, forward strand.
TGGTGTCTACTGTCACAGAGAGCTTTTTCCTTCAGCACTTTGAGCCCTGGGGCCAAGAGAAGCTTCAATCTTGTCACTGGCTGCAGCTCAGGGCAGCCAATGGGTTAGCCATCCCTTACATCGGCTACTTGGAGCTGGAAGTTGAGCTATCTGGAAAGGTAATGGCAAGCTGTGGCGTGTTGGTGGTCAAGGACCCCCCCGGTGGTGTGTCTTCTGCAGTCCCTGGTATCTTGGGGATGAATATCATTCGCAGATGTTATCAAGAGCTCTTTGGCCAGCATGGTTTGGCCTTGTTTTCCTTACCTCCTGTATCTGAGGCCCCCAAGCCCTTCATTCATGCTATGCAAAAATGCCATCAGTCCAGTGTGCAGGCCCCCCCTGGCGTCTCAGGAGGGGTAAAAGTGCGTGGAAGGAAGGCTTGTCGTATCCCTGGTGGCATGATGAAGATTGTTGCAGCCACATGCTCAAAGCACTACTCACTAGTCAACTTGCCTGCTGGTGTCACCGAAGTACCATCCAGTGTGGCCAGAGTGGCATCCCAGGCTTCCTTTCCCTCTGTGACTGACCAGCTGGATGCTCTAGACCTGTCTTCCTTGCCTGCTGAAGAACAGGTTAAGGTACGGTCCCTTTGGACGAAGCACACATCTGTCTTTTCTGCTCACGAGGGGGACTTGGGTTGCACCACCTTGATCTCTCATGACATCCCTCTTCTTGATGACGTCCCCGTGAAGCAACGCTATAGGCGTATTCCCCCGTCTGAGTACGAGGTAGTGAAGGAGCACATCAACCAACTTCTTGAGTCACAAATCATAAGAGAGAGTTGCAGCCCCTACGCATCCCCCATCGTGCTAGTGAAAAAGAAAGATGGCAGCCTGCGCATGTGCGTAGACTACAGGCAGCTGAACAGCAAAACCAGGAAAGATGCTTTTCCTCTCCCTCGAATCGAAGAGTCCCTTGATGCGCTGACAGGTGCCCCGCTGGTTTTCCACCATGGATTTAGCCAGTGGGTATAACCAGGTACCAGTTGCAGAAGCAGACCGGCCAAAAACGGCGTTTTGCACCCCGTTTGGCCTCTTTGAGTGGAATCGGATGCCCTTTGGACTCTGCAATGCTCCAGGCACCTTCCAAAGATTGATGCAGCGGATCTTCGGTGATCAACAATGCCAATCCTTGCTTCTCTACCTTGATGACATTGTGGTCTACTCTGCTACAGTGCAACAACATCTTGAGAGGTTGGAGGTCGTGCTGAGAAGGCTACAACATGAAGGCTTAAAGGCTAAGCTCTCAAAGTGTGCTTTCTTCCAGCGAGAGGTGCGTTACCTGGGCCATGTGATTTCTGACCAGGGTGTCTCTACTGATCCCAGCAAACAAGAGGTGGTAGCCAGTTGGCAGCCTCCCACTACAATCTCGGGACTGCGGTCATTCCTTGGTTTTGCCACTTACTACCGTAGGTTTGTGGAGGGCTTTGCCAAATTGGCGGCCCCTCTACATAAGCTGGTGGCTGAGTTGGGAGGCACCAAGTCCAAAAGGAGATGTGAGCGTGAAATCGCTGGGAACTGGACTGAGGAGTGTCATAGGAGCTTTGAGGCTCTCAAGACAAAGCTCACCACGGCACCTGTGCTTGCCTATGCCGACTTCTCCCTTCCGTTTATTCTGGAAGTGGATGCAAGCTTTGGTGGCCTGGGAGCTGTGTTGTCACAGGAGCAAGGTGGTAAAGTCAGGCCCATAGCTTATGCCAGCAGAGGTCTGAGGCCCACTGAACGCAACTCTGCCAACTACAGCTCCATGAGGCTGGAGTTCTTGGAGCTCAAGTGGGCCATGACTGAGAAATTCAGGGAATATCTGCTTGGTCATAAATGTATTGTCTTCACTGACAACAATCCACTTAGCCACCTGTCCACGGCAAAGCTTGGAGCCACTGAACAACGTTGGGCAGCCCAACTTGCGTCTTTCGACTTTGAGATTCAGTACCGCTCTGGTAGAAGTAATGGAAATGCTGATGCCCTGTCCCGTCAGCCCCCACCAGGAGTGCAAGATCTTGAAGCCATGCTCCCTAGCACGTTGCTCCCCTTGCCTTTATGGCAAGCCTTGCCAGTAGCAAAGTCAACACAAACGGCTGTCATAACCCTGCCTCATCATACACAGTCTGATATGGAGGCACTTCAGCAAGCGGACCCTCTCCTTCAGGAACTCTTGGTGTTCTGGAGAAAGAGGCAGCGTCCTAGCCATGATGAGAGGAAGCAGTTGTCCCGGCAAGCATTGGCACTGCTCCGCCAATGGGATAGGTTGGTTGAGAGGAGTGGGGTCCTCTATCGCAAGATCTTTCGCCCTGATGGCGCTGAAGTAGTTTTGCAGCTGCTTTTGCCTGCTGCTCTAAGAGAACAGGTGCTCACTGAAGTTCACCAGAGGCATGGCCACCAAGGTATTGAAAGAACCTTGGAGCTACTTAAGCAGCGGTGTTACTGGCCAGGTATGTCCTCCGAAGTGGCACATTGGTGCAGCAGTTGTGAAAGGTGTCAAATTGCCAAGGACAACCAACCAATGGCTCGTGCTCCCATGGGACACTTGCTGGCTTCTAGACCCAACGAGATCCTAGCCATTGACTTCACGGTGTTAGAACCCACTCACAATAGGTCTGAAAATGTCCTTGTCATAACAGACATTTTCACCAAGTATGCATTGGCTTTCGCCACCCATGACCAACGAGCCTCCACTGTGGCTCAGGTTCTGGTCACAGAATGGTTTTCCAAGTTTGGTGTTCCAGCCCGTATACATTCGGACCAGGGCCGAAACTTTGAGAGCTTTCTTATTCAGCAACTTTGCAGCCTCTATGGCAGTGATAAATCTCGCACAACTGCCTACCATCCAGCGGGCAATGGTCAATGTGAAAGGTTTAACCGAACCCTTCACAACTTGCTGCCCTGCCTGTGTCCCGGAAGCGTGATTGGAACTCCTGCTTGCCACAGGAGTAGTGTTGTATTCGTACAACACTACTCCACATCAGTCAACTGGTGAATCTCCATTCTTCCTGATGTTTGGACAAGAGCCAAGGCTCCCCGTTGATTTTCTGTTGGGTAGAGTCCCCGATCAAGTTGGTGGTGCTGTCCATGAGTGGATTCAGGAGCACAAGGCAAAGTTACAAATTGCCTTTGAAGGAGCCCAAGAGAGGTTAAAAACTGCAGCAGAGCGCAGAAAGAGACGCCATGACCAGAATGTCAAAGATGTTCCATTGAACGAGGGTCAGTTAGTGTTGTTACGAGATTTCAGTGCCAAAGGGCGCCATAAGATCAGGGATATTTGGAGCTCTGTCATGTACAGAGTGGTAAAAGCACCAAAAGGAGGGTCGGTGTACACCATTGCACCTGCAAACGACCTGATTAAAACCAAACAGGTCCGCACTCTGTTGAAGGCTGTGGTCGGAACACACTCTCCAGGTGGTGCCCCTGTCCCTCTCTCAATTCTTCCTGACTCGCGACATTCGGAGGATGAGCTGTCCTTTGATGGTGACCTGTGGGTTTCCAGAAATGAAACTGCATCGTCCTTCCACCAGATCGGCGGTGGTGACCCGAGAAACCCCTTGGTTGCTGCTTCCACCATCTTACCCACCCCCCGTCGAGGCCGGTCCTTCGGTGACTCTCGCTGCCATGCCAGAGTTGCCACCCTCTCGCTTGGTTATTCCACCTGCCACTTTCCCTGATTCTAGCGAAGGGACATTGCGACGGACAGCAAGGTCAACCACTGGGCAGCATCCTAATGTCCATCATCTCCCGAGAGCGGTGGGAGAATTGGCGCCTGTAGCCGAAAACTCTCCTGGTCCCGTGTCTAACTCTGTGTCTGTTATCTTTAGACCTTGGAACTAGGTTAGCTAACATTGGCTTGGATTCGTTACTCGTCGGGGCGACGATACAAATGGGGGGGGTAGATTGTAGCAGGATGAGAGTCCTAATCCCTTGTAAAGCATATTCTCCTCGTTTGGCTCTTGTGAGCATATCACCACTAGGGGGCACCCTATAAAAGGGCAGAGGTTTCTAGCTGGCTGTCTCTTATTTGTTGGTACACAGACCCGCCCCACTTGCGTGTTTGCCGTGTTTGCTTCCGCCACCGGTGCAGTGGAGGATCCTCCGGGTGCAGCCTGTCAACACAGCCATAAAGAGCATGAAGCTCTCCCCTCTCGCTGTCATCGATAGGAAAGCCTGATCGGGCCAATCCAATGTTTAAGGGACATCTGCTGTTTTGCTTCACCGGAGAAAGTGTGTTTATTGGCAGTAACGTCACAACTGCTGCTGATCCTGCCTAAATGTTTGGGCTACCGCTACATAATTGTTGCTTTTGATTGCTGCTTCGCGTCGCCTACTGCGGAGGCTCGCTCACCAGTGTGTCCTCTCTATAACTGAAAACGTGTTAATATTTCCTTGGGTGAAACTCCCAAGGTGGCGTTGTCGGAATTGTGAATGGTGTAATCAAACCAACTTTAACAAATACATTCACCTATCCTCCCTTCTGCGGCTACTGCCACATATCTATCCATCCATCTATCTATCTATCTATCTATCTATCTATCTATCTATCTATCTCTACAGTATATATCTGTCTATTTATTTATAAGTATATTCTTAAAATAATTGCTACTATTCAAAAAGCTATAAATGTATGCAGAATTTTTTTATATGAAAACCAATCACATTAATAACACAATTGACATGTTTTGGGTTCTTTTGATATTTTTGTATTGTTCATAATGTATTTAATGAGTCTTTAGCATAGCCATAGTCCATGTCTTAGAAATACTGTCAAGAAACCAGAATACTTGCATTAGTCACATTTCTTTAATTCAGGTAACTTTCCCTTTTGTTTCCAAAGAAAGACTTGTGCTGTTTTAAAAGACTTGCCGAAAATAAATTTTGCAGTGGAAATAAAGAATATTTATGTATTGACCTTAGAGGTAAGCATGAAGGCCGAATCAGACTTTACAGAATAATCAACATGATAACTCACTATAGTACATTGAAATAGCCAAAATTACAGAAAAAACGAATGTAAAGATACAGGAGATAACAGGAGATGTATTGCAAGATGCATCAGCTGAGGAGGGGCAGTGTTAGTCGGTTGGTTCACTAGTTATATTCATAGGGAAATTCCATTTGTTACAGACATACATGTTCCGCAAAGGATATACCAATACCTTCAGTCGTAGAAACTTATATCAGTGTCTGTAATTGGGTCAAAATTCAGGTTTTTCAATACTTTTGTTTTTGATTAATCACCTTAAAAACGAATGAACAAAAAGTGCTAATGAGCAGATGTTAACAGGCTAACATACTTAATGAATATAATTATATTATTAGAAAATTCCCTTTTGAACATTAGCATGCGACAGTATCATTGTTATTGTGAGCATGTCAACATTAACATGGACTTTAATGTTTGTTTAAATGTGGCCGTATATAAAAAAGGAATATGAAGATGTTAACTTCAGTTCTGGGAGTCTACAAATCTAATACATGTATATTTCAAATGATGTGTTATCACTATCCTTAGATAAATACAAGGTATACAAAACATGATTATTTCATGTAAGCTGTTACAAATAAAGTATAAATGTCCAAACATTATACGAAATCACAGCACTGAAAATCCAAAATAACAAGCTCCGACTGGTTACTTTTTTGAGGAACATCCGTAAAAATGTCATATTTTTTTTTCTCTTCAACATCATCAATGTGAGGTATAATAAAATAATGAATAGATCAAAGGTGTTGCTGACAGTTTGTATGCACAGTGAAAGATAGCTGTTGGATTTCACATGGGATCTAAGTTTGATTATATTTATTCTCAGTCTGTCTTTATTTTCACAGGCAGAACAGTTAATTACTTGTTATTTTCAACGATGAATGTCTCATGAGGATAAGAAGAAAGTGTAAGAAAAATAAACAAATGAATCAATTTCAAATAATTAACAGACAGACATTAAACATGATGAGATGAAAAGAAAAATGAAAACAAGGCAGCCTTCCATCTGTGCACAAACTTATCTCGTGCCCTCATTGGGAAGATGTATTTATATCTTGTATATATACAAGCAATATACCTGCTTATATAACGTGTGTCAGCTCTGTCAAAATGTGCAATGAATAACCTCAGAATATACACAGACATCAAGGTAAATGTGCAGTTTGAGCTGATGGATTTTAGGTCCTGGAGGGTTATCTTTCTTCAATATATCGTCGGTTTACTCCTCTCTCCTGTAGATGTACATTTCTCTGAGATCAGTAGGTAAACATTAAACCCAAAAAATAGTAACATGAATGGGATTCAATTTTGGTAGTGTCAAAGTCACAGAGAGATAGTTTGTGTGGTGTGGGGAATATTTCTGAGGAGGCAAGACATGTGTCCCTCCTGATTATCATTTACAAGAAAAGTTCAACCTTTTTAGATCAGGGCAACTAATACATGGTGCTGAAATAGAACAAAGCACATGCCTATTTTCTTCTGGTAAATTTCAGCATTATCTAAATTACCTGACATTATTTCTATGTCTGTCATCAAAAGGGCTTAGTCGAGTTTGTGGTAAGGTAAAAGAAAGTGACTCCAAATGCTGCAAAATGATTGAAATGCTATTAATCAAAGGAAATGTTTAGATTTTCATTGAATAAAAAAAGCTATCTGGGTCATACGTAGCACTTCATAATATCACAACTGCCCTTTCAAAGTTATTCACAAAAATAAATAAAATGCATTAATATTAAATCATGCTTTGCAGGAGCGCAGGAGATGTGTATACATGCAAATAAGAAAATAAATAGCTGTATCTTCTGTCATCTTGAAGAAGCTCACATTACTCAGAGCTACAAGAGCTCCTGTCAAAGCTTTGAGTAATTCCAAGTGTAAGCAAACACTTCAGAATGTCAACAAAAAATGATATATATATATAAAATGTATTGCTGTAGATTTAATAATGGACACTTAATTAACCAACTCTTGAAACTTGAGATATGTTTTTAAATTATGTGGTTTTAGTACAGTATTACAGGACGTTTTTTCAGATATGAATTTGTGGAGGTTAGCCTCGGCGGATGTTATGCTTTCGGTCTGAATTATTATCGCAGTTCAGCCCAGACTCAAATGTAGCAACCATGTTGATCATATCTCTTTTCTCATTAAACATTTGTGAAATGAGTTACACCCAAATGTCTTGGCAGGTTCTTAATGCATTGCCTGAATGGGCATGTGCATGTTGTAAGTGGGGACCAATTTAGAAAAAAAATCGTGTAATAACACTAGTGTTAAAAAATTATAATAACTCATCGTTAAAATAAGTCCTCAGCGAAAAGAAACCCGCTATATGTTTTCACATATGACATACAAGAGCTTACATCTCATCAACAAAAATCCTGTGTTAATAAATAACCTAAATTGCCACTTAAATGTAATGATTTTCTTTTACACTGTAAAGCTGGAAAGTAAATCAAGGATGAAAAAAAAAATCTATATAATAACATGGTCAGTAGATACAACACAAAATCCGTCATGCCGATTTTGTACTGCAGAATGGACAATTCTGTTAATTTTAAATGCATATTTAAATGTTTTGCAGTTGTCCTTGTCGCTGCTATAGAAATTGGTTTGTCATTGTAATAAAGCTACTGAAATGTTAAGAGATAACCTTGTGATACAAACACATCATGGTCAATTGTAACAGATTCAATCATGCAATCTTTGTGTCATGATGACAATATTAACTAGTATGAAATCAGATCTCATGAGAATTTCTGAGGGATATTGCTGCCAATCAGGAGTGATTTTAAACTTTAAAAAACAGCTGCTCTGAGCAGTTTAAAATCAGGAAAAATACAGGATCAAAAATTATATTAAAAAGAGGTTTCATTAATGAAGAAATGTCTGCATACTTATTCATCAAAGGCCATGAGCAGTAAGAGTGATGATCTAGTTTGATCATGCAATTACTGATGTTAAAGCAGTGCCTGCAATTATTGCACATGCATGGGATCACTCTAGAGCAAGTGGCACTTCCTTCTCATGTAAGTATCTCCTCCATGAAAATGTCACCAGCATTTGATAAAATGAGGCAGAGAGTGAGAGCTCTGTGATTTATCGATTCTGTCAGAAGTGTCTGTATGCAAATGAGTCTGTCAGATAATCTCTAAAGTCAACTCCTGATATTTAAGCCTCCTGACAGAACCTCGCCCTTTATCTCAGCCAGTTTTAATACCTTCTGTTTTACTATGTACACAATGCTGCACTCAAGAACTTAATGGCTTTTACCCATATTTATACATCTTATTTTGGAGTTTTGTGTTAAAAAGACTTGACATACATTGATGTTTGTACCTCTCTGGTGTTAAAACAGGCTCTTGAGTTAATTGAATCCAGCTTTTACCCTGATGGCTTTCACATATAAGTGTACAAAGGACAAAATGTAGACATATAAAAAATGTCATATTGATGTTTGTTAAAAACATGTCTTCTTGACTTTTCTTTCTGAAAAAAAAACAAGAACAAAAAAACAGTTGATGTGAATGTTTGAAAAAAAGTATTTTTTCCCCCAAAGAAATTAAGAATGTTACAAGTTTAAAATCAATTTTAAAACAGACTTTTAAAGGGGAATTATTTCTGTTGAGCCGGATGCGATTGCCAACAATAAATTCTGTGTGCAACGACAATGCACAAGGTTAGAGTGAATAACTCACCCTGAGGGCACTTTTAAGAAAATTAACCCGCCTGAGGCTGCGATCGCAAACCAACATGAGGTCAGTCACCCCTCTGAATACTATAAGGGTCGGTTGAAACGCAGATAAAAAATGTGCATTGCCACCCTGATTATAAGACAAAAGCATATCAAATATGTTTAATAGAGAAATTGCGCCACCAACAGGCAACTCGTATGCCAATATTCCTGTCACACACATAATGCACACACATTAAAGGCTTCTCAATTCTCGAATTTCATCTCCTCGACTCCCCTCCTCGACTCCCCTCCTCGTGTCTTAGTCCCGCCCACAGGAGATGCGAGCGGAGGAGTCGAGGAGGGGAACCGAGGAGAGAGGAGTGGAAGCAGCAGGCGTTTAGAGAAATGAGAAATCATCTCCTCTGAGCGGCATGGGCGTCGCCTGGGGTAGGCAAGCCCCGGATGTTTTTTCTTTAGCCCCGGACAATTCTCCCTCAAAATATAATATATTAACGTACTTACCTAGAGGACGGCAGAATTTGTAATTTCCCGTGTTCAGTGAATGCAACAGAGGCAAGACACCACCAGACCAATCAGAGAGTTGCATGGAAATAAACGTGTTTTATTGGCTGACAGTAACGTACCTCTCCTCTGTGACAGTGTTTAAACTTTAAACTGTCAGCGGAGTTTCTGAAGATGCAGAAAGAAACAATTGACTTGGTGCAGGCAGTAAATTATAAAACAGCAGTCGAGAACACACTGAAAAGTTACCGAAGTGACGAGAAAGCACATGTAGTCTATGATATTGATATTCCCGAAACTGTGACACAGAAGAAGAAGCGTAGAAACATGGAAGACTTGTAGTCGAGGCATCATGTGGAGCACGCTCTCACATTAGTTATTAGCTCAGATTAGTATGATGATCACGTTGATAAATCATAAAATCAATAGCCAAACACACAAAAAACATGTGTCGTGTGAGCATTAAACGATTAACATTAAACTAAACAAACACAACAGAACGTTATTGTCCTTATAAAAATAAAAACATACATTTTGTCCACCGACATAATACAGGCACCTTAAAGTGCCAGTGAAGTGCATTTTTTTGCGCCAAAGTGAAATGGCAGTTTCATTTCTTACATATAATTGTACCTGTTCATGGCTAAAATAATTTTTTAGGAAGTGCGAGGGACGAGATAAACATCGCAAATGTGGCTGTGACGTCACAAGATGGGCCCAGTTGTGATTGTAAACATGGCGGAGCCTTCGGAAAGTGATACTGGTGCGAGAGAAATGAGTGATTTTGACAGCTTTTCGGACAGGATAGATGAGGAAAGTGGCCATGGAAGTCAATTTAGTTGAGGACAATATTTTGTCATAGATCTAGAGTAGATCTACACACAGGATTGGCCGTCACCTGATCATACATTCATCTGTTCATAGCATGATGCAACATTCATGTTCACATGCAGTGTTGTGCTAGTTACTGAAAACCAGTAAGTAGTTACAATTACTAGTTACTTCACTACTTACACCAAAAAGTAATGCGTTACTGTGAAAAGTAACTTCTTAGTTACTTAGAAAAGGGCACCCATTAATGCCCTTATACTGTAGCCTTCATTTCAGTACTGTTATTGCATCGGAGAATAATACAACCTGTTGATCAACTTGACATGCATTTGCATCACTGAACTCTGCTAAGCAATGTGGTCTATACAAAACAAACACAAAGATATGTTTCAAAGTGCCAATCCAGCCGCTGTTGCTTAGGTGGAGGTGGAATGGCGTCGGATGAGTCTGGGTCTGTGGTCTTAGCTACTAGCTTCGCTACTAGCTTCGTCCCAGCATGTTTTTTCTGCAGATGTTTCAACAGATTTTAATTGCTGTTTTGGGCAGTCGTCGATAGATCTTTGACCCCCAAGACACAACTTACATTTAACTAAAACCTTCTTTTCTTTGTGCTCGACAAAAGTGAAATAGTGAGAATAGCTCCAGGCGGAGAAACTCGACTTGAGCTCTGCCGCCGCCATGATAGTCTTGTTAGTTAACACAAACACAGTGGCGTTTATTTTTCATAAACAATCTACGAATCTACGAAACAATGACACCAGCCACTCACCTTCATCTTTTGGGAACAGAAACATCGCCACTTCGGCAGACTTCACATTACCACAGCCAGCGGCAATGCATCGCTTCCCGTGTGTTTTTTCCTCCTTTTTCGTCACTGTCGCCTCCATTGTCAGCTTTTCTCGATTGGCAATCACTTCCAGTCGACTGCGAAACACTTTCCAATCAAATACTCGCTCAAAAACGTTGGTAAATTCGACTTTGAAATAGAGACAAAATGAATGGTGGTGAATGTAAACACTTCGGCTTGGCCCATCTTCTGACGTCACGCAGTAGATCGCAAGCCACGCCCACGAAGGCGGAGGTCGACTGCGAATTTCCCAGCGGAAAATTCAAACTCGTCAAATTCGTTGCTATTCCAACATCTTTGATATGGGTTCCAATGGACAATTTTGGTCATTACTATACGTATTAGCATAAAAGATCATGCACCGTCGCACACTTCAGTGGGTCTTTAACCTCGAGAGATCCTCACATGTTATGAGAATTTCCCACAATCCATTGCCGTAACCCGTAACAAAGCTAATGCAGGCTAACACGTTTGTTTGTGACACCAGATGGCGTAATTCTAATTCTTCTTCTTCTTCTTCTTCTTCTTTTCTTTAATGGCGAATCGCTTCCACTTGGAGCATATATCGCCACCTCTGGCGTAATTCTCCGATTTAACAAGGATTTTATACCAACCTTTATAACTCTGTGTTACACACAAACGACACACCTATATGCCGTGAGCTGATTATCGAGCCTTCATTGTAACAGATCTGGTAGGCCACCACGTTATTCTTTACTTTCTACGTCTTTATATGTAGAATATATTACTTTTTTCTCCGTCATGGTGTTTCCATAGCAACAACAACTTCCTGTCAACAACCTAAACTCGCCTTCAAAATAAAAGCACAGGAAGTTAACCTAAATGACATTTAAGACATACAACTGCAACGAATGTAACAAAAAACAATGTAATATCCTTTTCAGTTTCACAGAACACAAATTGGGTTATTTACATAATATGTTTACAGTACTGTCTATTGTTATTTTGTATTATTCTTTGCGGAATTTGGCCGTGTAAAATGTCCTCTTGAGTTGCTGCAGCCAATGCGTGACGTCATTGGTAAGCGTAACGAACCCCGAACAGATTCTGGTACCTACACCGCCACTGTGGGCTAAGCCCCGAATGTTTCCAGGTCCAGACGACGCCCCTGCTGAGCGGTCATTTTAAAGAGACAATAACAGGCTACAGATGCGGACATATACACACACACACACACACACACACACACATATATTTATATATATATTTGAATATATACAATTTCAGATTCAAACAAGTATGAGAGCACTCTCATAATAACGTAACACTATCAGAGACTGGATATATCCCCCCCCCCCCTCTCTGGTCGCTACAATGAGGAAAATAAATTACGGGCCAAAAGTTTTATTTACAAGTATTAAAAGTAAGCAGAGGACACCAAACCAACTGAGACCTGTCTGTCAGCCGCATCTACGCACACACATACACGCACACACACACTGTACCACATGCACCTACACACTGCAGGCTACAACACGCACAGCTCCTAAAGCAATATATATCAGGATACAGCCGTTGTGTATTTTATTATGTGAAGCACTAAATGGTTTTAGAAAAATATCGACTCTTTGTTTGTAGATATCTACTAAACTAAAGCATACAAATAAAGAAAGTAATGTAGGCCTGTTATACTGAGTGATATATACACACTGCTCTGCTTTCTGCACGGACCTCACAGCTGTTCTTACTGTAAACATTGCGTCGCGATGAAAGCAGTTAATAAAATAATATTCAGGGGATGCATGCAGAGCTGTCATTGGCTGAGATAAGTCCGGCCGTGTGTCACAACTCTTTGAAACATTACTGTAGCCGGAAATACATCCGCAGAGGAGCCGTGGAGTGTATCCTCGATTATAGCTCCTCCAGAGAGCCTCCTCGATGCTCGATGCTCGGTCCTCGATGTGCATTTAGAGAAATGAGATGTCCTTCGACATGGCACACTGAAATCCATTTCCGGGTCACTACCGGAGGACCGAGGAGACGAGGAGTCGAGGAGGGGAAATTTGAGAATTGAGAAGCCTTTAATGTGTGTTAGTGTGCACTAACACACAAGCAGACCCAAAAAGTATGTGTTGGTTTTCCTCTTGAGACAGCTAATGGAGGGTTTTAGAAAGCGAGAAGGCACATCCCCCTCTCTGGTCTCTCTTCATCACTCACAGCCCTCTCCTACCAGACAGCATTTATGGTCTGTGTTTAAATGATGCAGTTCCTGCACCTAGCATACTGATGCAACATCAGCCTCTTTTTCTCATGGCAGCACAAACTTGAAAGTCAGCAGCCAAGTCAACACGAGGTCACCGCACAGTCATTTATTCAACATTGTTAAAGATAGGATTTCTGAGTATTTGTCTTGTCCTTGACTATCCCTTTAAGTTTCATAAGTATGTGATGACCTTAAATCTCTTGATGTAAGGTTCTGCCACAGATATCTGCATCTCTTCCAAATGGCAGCATCAGTCAGTGGAGGGATAGGGAATTTTAAAAGGATACACTCTTCAAGGTATGCATTTAAGTACTTTTTCAAGATTTGTTTTGGATAATCCCTGTTTAAGAAGTGAGATGATGCAAAACAAAAAGTAGCAAAATTGCATTCTAGGGTGCCCATCCAGTGGAGTAGAAATGCAGTGCCCTGTAGTTAGGCCTACACACTAGGCAAAAACGTGACTCAGTGCTCCTCCAGTTAGTAAAGTAAGGTAAAATAAGTTAAATGAAACATGATGCAGTGCCAGAAAGGCTGCCTTACATGCTAGAAAACTTTAACTTTACAGCTTGTGCCCTTTTTTAGTTTTTACATACCTACCCTTTGTTGTGTCCCGTCAAAAGTGTTGAGTCTAGTCATGTTTCATGTTTTTGTTTAGTAAATGTTTGTATTGTCTCCCACTACCTGTTTTATTTTGACACTCACCTGTTATGTCTCATTCCAGGTTCCTTGACTCCCTACCCTTGTGTGTTTCTCCCGCTCTCACCAGCCCCCAACAAGTCGTCCAACTCATACGACCAAATAGGTCGATTGTTCCGACCCATAATACGACCCACAGGAGCGTTTTTAATCAAACGGGAGCGTCAGCCTGTATACCGTTACGACCCCCAGGATCGTTTTCAGTTACGACCCACAGGAGCGTTTTAAATCAACGGGAGCGTTTTAAATCAACGGGAGCGTCAGCGGTGCAGGGATGATGACGTGTTTGGCGTAATGACTGTAAGAAATTAAAATCAATGTTGATATGGCGTAATTTGAATTAAATACACTGTATTTAATTTAAATCTGTTTTATTCTAAAAACCGAATATTCACACTTGACTTCCGGTTTTCCGCTAGTGAATTTCGTCATTTCCGGTTAGCATTAGCATGTGGCGAAATGCTACGTTTTCAAAACCGTGAACTGAAGGTGAAATGACATGTGATGTTGTACCCTAAACACACTGGGATTAACACTCATTTATTGACGCTGAAATAACGTTTATTAGGGAATGTTTAAATAACCACAGACATCAGAATGATGTAACTTAGCAACAGAAAAAGGCAGGAATTGCATTGGACCCGCCCCCTGTCGACGCCGGCCAATAGAAGAAGACTACAGTGGACTACCTGTGAGACACAAGAAGGATCGGCCTTCTTCTCCTGACCTCGGCTGACCGGAAGCATGGGGAGAGAGCCTCCACTCGCAAATGTCATTTGTACATCACCGCATCTTTTGTGTAATTAAATGCTGTTAACTTTTATAAGCTTCCCTTGACTCTTTTCAGTCTGTCCTGCTCTCAGGGTTCAAGAATTACTAACATGACGTACAACGTCCTCGACAACTTCTGTAGTCCTATTCAGCCACTTGTTAACAACCATCGTTTTTCAGACACGTACACTCTTCAAAAATCCCCAGTGGGGTCACTGCTGATGTATTTAATGTTGTAGAACAAAACGTGATCCGTCTCTTAAATTTGTGTCAACCATAGACCTTATTTCGAGCTATTTTCCCAAATCCTATGGAGAAATTCCATTGGCTCTGAGACGAGGGAACCGGTAGTGGTAAAATGCTAACTCACTTCCGGGTATTAGGATTCTTCACTGCATCCCTGACAACATCAATTTTTTCCTACAGACAGGCTAATAAAGGTGAGTATTCAGTAAACAAAAGGATATTTATTTTGGGATATGTATTATGTTGTTTTATTTTGTCATCTAGTAAAGTGACTAAGATTACTATGTTTAACTAGGAATAATGATAGCAAAGCTAAGTTAGCCAAAAGTAGAATCAGCTAACGTTAACATGAGCATGGAAGTTATGTGATCCATCGGTTCATCCGGTTCATCCAAATGTTATCACACGTCACATTCTTTATAACTTTATTAAATACTATTTATGGTATTGTATAAGGTGAAGAGTCATCAGGGGTGTAATGCTGCCGGAACGCCGCTCCGGCACCTAAAATGGGGATGGTTGTTAGCATCTGGTGCTAGCTAGCTATGATAACGGATAGGCTGAGAGGCTCTGATCATTTCAGCTCAGGTAATGTAATGTTTACACAGTTAACTTTAGTCTAAGTTATCTCAGTGGGTCTCAAACGGTTTGGTCACCATATATGGAAACAAATATTTCCAAGGCACACTTTTATATTATTGTAATGTTCCACAATAGGAGTTGGAAACAGCCCTCAAGTTCTTAGGTTTAATAGCTCCTTTGGTAGCATACAGGTTCATAGGTTACAGGTCGCAGGTTCAACATCACTCTTACTCCACTCACTAACTCACACACAACACAGCAGGGTCAACGTCACACACTCTCCAGCCCTCCCCCCTCTGCTCCCCCAACCACAGGCCCGCACACCGACCAGCATTACTGTGCAGCTCTGTGATTGGCAGAGAGACGGGGGATGCTTGAGTGACCCACACAGCACCCTATACAGGGTCGCTACATTATTATTATATCTATTTAAAAAAATCGAGTACATGTAAACACCGATGAAATTATTACAATTCATACTATTGGACATAAAAAAATACAGTTTAAAAAAGGAGTAAATAGTTAAATATGCACAAAGATAAATAAAATAAAAGTATTATTCATATTCTTATCATTTTTTTAATTATTGAAATGTTTCATATGGGTGTTGACAGATGTATCCATAGATTTAGTTAATTGTGCACTCAAAGTGCACAAGATTGATGCATTTAACTTCCCGGGGGCCTCCGGACCCCCCTAGAGGATGTGAGGTCCACCCCCACTTAAAACATATTCACATGGATAGGATACTAAATAAATGTGCACACTTTTTATATAGTAACCTTTGTACCTCAGCAGGAGGGAGGTAATTAAGTGATCAGTGAAGGACCTTTATATATTATCAAGCAGCTGTGTCCAGCATTTACTGTAAGAATCACACACATTTAATCAATAATGCAGACTTAATAAACGACCATTCTTTGCTGATTCTGGCTGGAGTGTTAATTGACAGTAGTTACATAAGCTTCAAAACGAGCCAAAACTGTGCGCATGCACGCATGCGGAACTTATAGAATTAGCAATACACCCCTGGTTATGATGATTTAAGTATTAGTTCTGTGATGATGGAGCATCAACTTTTGGATCAACCAGATATTGACAGATTAGGGTCGTCCATAACAGTCACTTCAAACATGTGACTGACTCTGTATAACCATTTTTTCCTTTCTCTTATGATTTTCTTTCATCCTATCTAAAAGAGAAAAAACATGAGTTCACAAGATTTTTCACAATAAAATACATGAATCCTGTAAACATTTTGAGTATAGTATTCTTCTTTTTTTTTATTCCCTGACATGCAACATTATCTGTGTTTCTGTTACAGATGCCTACTCAAAAAGTGTGCCAGATTTGCAAACACAAAGTAGGAGTAGCCAGCAAGAAATGCAGGCAATGTGGCGCCAACCAACCCTACAAGGAGAAACTATCCAAGCAAAAGGAAAAGGTTGCACAGGAGTGGAAGGCCATGCAGCAAAACAAACACAGTGTTACCAAAGTTTATGACTCAACAAATCTACTGGTAAGTTTTTTTTTCTTGCAGATGTCAGTTGTCATAAAATAGTGTGTAAATAATCCCTGATCTTAATCTTTTTATACAAATTGTTATATTACTTAATTGATTTATACTTTCCAACAGTCGCCCTCATTTACTTTTTTAAAGAATCTTAATTTCTTAATTCAGTTTATGGGAGAAGTACAGACTAGTGCATGATTACTGCACTTCATGTAATGTGTTAAAGGTCCCATGTCATGGCCATTTCTACTGATCATAATTCCATTGTTGAGGTATACTAAAATAGATTTATACTGTGCAATTTTCCAAACTCACATTGGTTTCTCATACAGCATCTCTGTAAAGTATGTGTATTCACCGGTATTCACTCTCTGTCCTAAACGGCTTGTTGGAGCTCCTGCCCCACCCTCCCTGTGAGCCCAGTGTGCTCTGATTGGTCGCGACGTTGAGAGCTCGTTGCTGCTCGCAGCTGCTGCGAGCTGCTGCGAGCAGCAGACAGGCTTCCGTGTCGGCGATACAGGAGAACAAGCGAAACTCATCCTGAGCACACACAAACACTCACAGCCGAAGTAAAAACAATAAGTGTGGCTTGATATTGAGTAAGAAAAAGGTTTATAACGCTGTGAGAATGGGTCTGCGGAGTAGTAGTAGCCCGAAAAACGTTTACCCATTTAAACAGTTGTGGTAGATACCTTGTTTGTTTTAAACATCATAAATACACAAACAACAATGAATACTTACAGGTTGTGTACCCGAATCTCCCGCTGGTCCAAACAAAGTAGGAACAGCATCGTTCTTCAGTGCCCTACACTGTACATACCAACTTATGTCAGATAGTGTTTGTACCCAGTTTTAGTGAAACATTATTTCTTAACCAGAAGTAACATAGTTCAGGCCAGTGGCGATTCCTAGAATCAGAGCTTCAACGTACATTTTTTCCAATTATATCTTACAAAAAACCTGCATTTTGGTGTTTTAGATTTTATTTTGGACCTTCATGGTATGTAAAACACAGAATTATGTGACTATGGTTTCCAAAAGTAAAATAAATGAAATATCATACACATTTTGAATAAATGGTTAAACCAAGAATGTCACAGAATCAAATGTAAAGATCTAAATAATAAATAAAAAATAAATAAAGATAACAAATGTTTGGGCTGAATATATCCATCCCACAGAACTGTGTCATGGATAGTTGCACTGAACGAGCCTTCCGACTCCTCGACACCTGGCCATCAGCAGTCGTGGTCTGAGGTGGTGCGCAGGAGCTTATTGAATGGGGAGACTTCACCGCCTCGCCTATGCCTTCAGAACCGCTTCACGACCCTGTCAGACGATCAGGTCCAATACTCCCGCGGCACTGACCCATCCAGATGATCCGGTCCAGCCAGCTGATGCTCCCGCCGCACTGACCAGTCCAGATCTGCACCCTGCCGACACTGCAACTCCTGCGCCGGCAGCCGACAGTATTTGTGCTGCTTCCCAGGCCACTGTGAAGTCAACTCGGCGTCCCTCATCCCGTCTGGCGACATCCTCACGTCGTAAACTCCTCAAAGAGGCCGTGCTGAGACACTCGGGAAGTTTTCCTGGCCCTGAGCCGGCAAGGAAATCCTCTCCCAGCCCAGCTGTTACTGTCTTACAACAACACTCTCCTGCTCGGTCACCACACCCTCAATCACCGGCACCTCCTCTTCCCCTTTTCGCCCCAACCACATTAATAATCGGGGATTCCATAACCAGAAACATCCGATTCTTCAATGCAGCCACACACTGCCTCCCTGGAGCCACAGTCCCGGTCATCCTGGAAAAACTCCCGGGGCTGCTGCACTCACTGCCGTCCTCTGTCAATCGACTAATTGTCCACGTTGGGTCGAATGATACAGCCCGCCAGCAGTCGGAGCTGACAAAAAATGATTTTGAGAAACTTTTTAATCTTCTACGGAGCTGTGAAAAGTCGTTTTTTATCTCAGGTCCGATCCCAACGCTGGCCCGCGGAGCAGGGCGTTTCAGTAGGATCCTCAGCCTTCACACTTGGCTCCAATCCGCCTGCAGAGCTCACAATTTAGGTTTTATTGACAATTTTAATCTATTCTGGGACCGACCCGCCCTCTTCAACACTGATGGAATCCACCCCAGCAGGTTGGGTAGCCGCATGCTAGCGGCTAACATGCAGCACGCTGTTCAGACGTCTACCTGACTATTTCCATTCCATTTCCACACACCCCCCTTTCCAGCAGTGTCATCTCAGGCCGCCGTTTCCACTGCTAGAAACTTTTCTTCTTCGCTGATGCCGCTGACGCCTGCCATCTCGCTCTCTGGCGCCACCCAACGACCAGAGGCTTCTATGCCAGTGCAGTGAGACATTTCTGTTGTGGTCAGCATACACACAAGGTTGGTGACTCAGGTTGGAAAAAGAAAGCCCAAAAGGATCTGTTTGAGTTTATCAAATTTAGCAGAAGTTCCGCGTGCTCCACGGTCTATCATGGGCGGTCAGAGTGATAGTATATCTAACACATTTAAACTGGCTCTATTAAATGTCAGGTCTTTAGCAGGTAAATCATTTTTAATCAATGATTTTATCACCAAGCACAATCCGGATTTTATGTTTTTAACTGAAACTTGGTTAGACCAAAACAACAGCACAGCTGTTCTTATAGACCCAACCCCTCCCAACTTTAGTTTTATGAGTCAGGCAAGACTGCATAAGAAAGGGGGTGGAGTAGCTATTTTGTTTAATGATTTATTTCAATGCAAGCAGACTATGTTTGGAAACTTTGCTTCTTTTGAATATGTGGCCCTTCAGCTGAAATGCTCCTCTCGAGCTCTTTTCCTAAACATCTACAGACCACCCAAATACTGTGCAAGTTTTTTTGATGATTTTACCGAGTTACTGTCTATAGTGTGTATTGACTTTGACCGTCTAGTCATCGTTGGTGATTTTAATATCCATGTTGACAATCCCCAGGACAGAGGGGCTAAAGAACTGTTTTGTGTTATCGATAATTATGAACTGACTCAGCATGTTACGGAGCCCACGCAAAATAAGGGGCACACCCTGGACTTAATTGTATCAAAGGGTCTGAACATTTGTAAGCTTGTGGTGACTGATGTAGCACTCTCCGATCATTCCTGTGTTTTCTTTGAGAGCTCTATTCCCGTCCAAACAACTGTTAGGAAGAGGTCACCACTAGACGTCACTTAACTGAAAATGCACAGGAAATGTTTGCTCAGATTTTTTCTCCCTCAACTGCCCATCCTAACTACTCAGTAAATGAGCTAGTTGATCATTTTAATTCTAAAATCACAAATGTCATGGATACCATTGCTCCCATTAAAACAAAGGAAGTATCTAGCAAGAAAATATCTCCATGGAGAAAAGCCATGACCGTGAGAACAGCAAAAACTGAGTGCAGAAAAGCTGAACGCAGGTGGAGAAAAACAAATCTCCAAGTTTACTTCGAAATATATAAAGAGAGACTCTGCTTCTATAACCAGGAAATAAAAAAGGCACGACAGTCGTTCTTCTCTGACATGATTACCAAAAATAAAAACAACTCATGTGCCTTGTTTGCTACCGTCGACAGACTAACAAACCCCCCAGTGTCGGTAGCTTCAGAATTTCTATCCACCAGGGCCTGCAATGACTTTGCCTCCTTCTTCACTGACAAAATCATGAAAATTAGACAAGCAGTCAGTGCTTCTGTACCAGGTACAGCAAATGTTCTGTCCCTGTGTCCACCTAAAGTCAATTCAGACATCATGACACAATTCCGTCTGATAAATGCTAAAGATCTGGAAGACATTATTCAACATCTGAAAATCCTCCTCCTGTAGCCTCGATATTATCCCGACAGGATTTTTCAAAACTGTTTTTCATTGCCTGGCCTCAGATATACTACACATAGTAAACAAGTCTCTCCACTCGGGTGTATTTCCACAGGCCCTGAAAACTGCAGTAATTAAACCGCTCCTCAAAAAGCATAACCTAGACGCAACCGTAATGAATAATTACAGGCCAATATCAAACCTTCCCTTTTTAAGCAAATTGATTGAAAAAGTTGTTTTTCAACAGTTGAGTCATTTCATGTTTTTAACTGACGGTTTTGATGTGTTTCAGTCGGGCTTTCGACCAAACCACAGCACTGAGACTGCTCTTGTTAAGGTCTTAAATGACATCCATTTAAACACAGACAGTGGCAGAATATCAGTGTTAGTACTATTAGATCTCAGCGCTGCCTTTGATACTGTTGACCACAACATATTGCTAGACCGTCTAGAAAACTGGGTGGGAGTTTCAGCAACAGCTCTAAATTGGTTTAGTTCCTACTTAAAGGACAGACAAAACTTTGTCTCAATAGGCAATTACAAATCAACCATGACAAATATGTCATGCGGGGTTCCTCAAGGCTCCATCTTAGGACCTTTGCTTTTTAATATCTATATGCTACCACTGGCTCAAATTATTAAAAACAGTGATCTAAGCTATCACATCTATGCAGACGACACCCAGATTTATTTTAAAATTACACCGGGAGACTATTCTCCGATTGGAACACTGCGCAAGTGCATTGAGCACATCACTGACTGGATGACTCAGAACTTTCTCCAATTGAACAAACAAAAAACTGAGATCATTGTTTTTGGAGCAAAGAAGGACCGATTAAAAGTAATCGCAGAGCTTCAGTCGGCAGACTACAAAGTAACTCAAAAAGCTAGAAATCTAGGTGTAGTGATGGACTCAGACCTGAATTTTAACAGTCACATTACAACAGTTATTAGGTCTGCATACTATCACCTGAAGAACATATCTAGGATTAAAAAACTAATGTCAAAACAGGACTTAGAAAAGCTTGTCCATGCCTTCATCTTCAGTAGACTCGACTACTGCAATAGCGTATTCACAGGTCACAGGGCTCACAAAAAAATCCATCGGAAAGCTGCAGCTGATTCAGAACGCTGCTGCTCGAGTCCTCACAAACACTAAAAGAGTGGATCACATCAGTCCGGTTCTGAAGTCTTTACACTGGCTTCCAGTCGACCAAAGAATTGATTTTAAAATACTATTGCTAGTTTTTAAATCACTAAATGGCTTAGGACCGAGGTATATAAACGATCTCCTGCATAACTATGAACCATCCAGGAGTCTCAGATCCTCTGGGTCGGGTCTGCTCTCTGTTCCAAGAATAAGAACTAAACATGGAAAAGCAGCGTTTAGCTACTATGCCCCGACAATCTGGAACAAACTTCCCGAATCATGCACCTCCGCTGAAACACTTCCCATTTTCAAATCCAGACTAAAAACATATCTCTTTGCCGCTGCTTTTAATTGAGCTGTTCATACTCACACTGCAGTATTCCTTTTATTCATGTATTCTGTACCTGCTGTGTTTATTTATTTATTTGATTATCTTTGCTTTTCTATGCCTGTTTTTAAATGCCATTTAATAATGTGTTTATGCTGTATTTATTCTTAAATGTCTTTTGTTTTTATTTTGTAAAGCACTTTGAATTGTCGCGTGCTGAAAGGTGCTATATCAATAAAATTGCCTTGCCTCGCCTCGCCTCGCCTCGCCTCGCCTTTATAACATTCACAGTGGTGATTTGATCAATCTGCCAAGCTGCAGTGTCTTCAATTTAGGATTACATTTATGTTTACTTAATTACGCTTTAGTCAAGAGTAAGGCACTTTAGTCTTAGTCAATACATTCATTTTAGTCAAGTACATTGTTTGAAAAGGAAAAGTCAGACATTTGTAGTATATTGTAACAATCTGAAAAGGAAAAGTTCGGCAAATATTCAAAGACTTTTGTAAAAACCTGGAAAGGAAGGATTAAACATTCTTAAAACTTTAACTCATACATTTGTAATGCTACAACTGATCTGTACCAAATTAACTCTCAATCATTCTTATTAGCCATACTTACCTGAACATCTAGGGTTCTTCTGTGTTTATCTAATGTTGAATATAGAATATACATTTCTTTAAATTATACTTCTCTAATTTGAGGATCAAATATGCTACATAATTGTTATATGAATTATTATAAATATTTGTTTGGGGCCAAAACTGAAATTAATCCAGTACTTGAAACATCATTGTAGGTCTGTCTGTGCATGGATAATACATTAAAGAGTAGTGTTGTTAAGCCTGATTGCTGGACGATTAAGGATATTAAAAATTATCTGTTATAATATTAGAAATATCTTATTATTCAATACCTTATAATCTGAAAATATTAATTTACTTATTTTGTTTAGTGCGAAAGTGTAATCTGATCTGACAAAAATATATTAATCACCACTATTTAACACGTCTGGTCATTGGAAATATAAAAAACAATCATTAATTGTACATCTGTAAACATCTGGTTATTCAAATCAAAGTTAATCTTGTACGAGAGCTGGGAGAACATGTCCGTCAGTCTTCCTGACTCGTTCTCCTCCTCCCTTTATGACACCGAGTGTCTGGTGTGTAAAGGCATCCTGATACTGTAGATTAGCACTGAGGTGCTGATTGGCTCAAACTCTTCTTCATCAGAGCGCCATATTTCAACCCCCCAATTGCTCTGCTTTTGTGTGGCTCATTCAGTGAGCACTGTAGTTGATCCCCCCCCAGTGAAACGGAGGCTCATCTGCCTGTATTCCTTCTGCTATCTGCTTGAGAGCAGTGCAACTGCGTATTCCTAGTGATGCATCCAGGTGTTCCCCCCGTGATGGGAGAGGTTAGGAAGACATCAAACTGCTCCAAAAAACATGGAACCTTGTATTATAGAGGCCTCTGAAGCCCTCGCTCGTCCTGCAGGGTTGTCTGCTAGAGCCCATCGAGCAGAAAGATGAAGAGAAGCATCCCCTCTTAGCAGAAAGGTGAAGAGAAATCCTCTCTCAGCAGAAAGGTGAAGAGTAGAATCCTCTCATCTCGAACGACCTCGTGCTTCCTTGCACGTGGCTGGGGGTGCTCTCTGCAGCCAGAGAGTGTGACCCTCTCTCTCTGACCCTTGGCCTTGAGAGCTGTCCTAGTTATCGGCACAACACCTGATAGGAATGTTTCTCAACTCAAAGTAATGGATTAGCACATTATCATTTAATTACTAAAATAGGATAGGCCCCTCAGAATTATTTTTGGGAGACTTCCTGACACATGCACATGCATAATTTGAAGGTTTGTGTTAGTCATTTAACATGCAAGAATCATATACTCATCAGTCCATAGCAGAGAAATATTATTGTAAGTTAAAGGTGAACTAGTCCCTGTGGATATAACCCCTTCCCAATGATTCTAAATGTATATTAATTCACCATTTACCATTTTTTGATAAAATGTTAGTTTATCAGAAATGCATTGTCTCTTCCATAAAACATAGGTTTGAGAAATAAATTACCTAATATAAAATAAATTACTCAATATAATTGACTCTTCCCTCCCTTTTCTTACATATGTTACATATTAAATAATAACTTAGGAGTCTATTTAAGCATGGTATAGTTTATAATCTATTAATCGAGAAGACTCAGTATCACCTGTGTGCAACTTACAAAAAACAATTGTGAGAAACATATATTATGCAGGAAATTGATACATTTGTTGAAGAACAAAGCATATTACATTAGATTACATTACATGTCATTTGTTAGATGCTTTTATCCAAAGCGACTTACATACAGTCAGTACTGTGGACAATCCCCACAGGAGCAATTTGGGGTGAAGTGTCTTGCCCAGGGACACAACGACATGCTGACTGCAGTGGGACTCGAACTTGCTACCCCCTGATTCGAAGTCCAGCACTCTATCCACTGAGCCACAGCCGCCCCCAATCCGCATATCTGATTTGGGAGGAAAAGCTTCTCCCCTTAACATCTGACGTATTACTGATGGCATAACATTAATGATATTGGATGTCTGAGGGTGTCATTACTGAGAAATGTCAATCAAAACCCTACATTTGAAAACAGATTTGCATTCCTCCACTTAAGGTGACGTTATCATTGGAAACAATAAAAGCTAATTGTTTTGCTGTAGAATGAGAATCTATAAATTGAATCGTTAGAGCAGAACAGAATGGTTGTATTGTAGCCTGAGTTTCGTGCAGCCTTTAGTTTTACTAGGTGGAAACATTGTCTATATCAGTGGTTCTCAAACTTTTTTCAATAATGTACCCCCTTTGAAAAAAAAATTCAGCCAAGTACCCCCTGATCAGCGCAAAAACAATTTGTTAGGGACAAAATACCTATAAAGAGGTACAGTACAGCCTTGCACCATCAGTGTCTGATTTATTAAAACAACAAAATTGTAACTTGAAACACTTAAAGGTGGGGTAGGTAAGTTTGAGAAACCGGCTCGAGATACACTTTTTGTTATATTCCATGGAATGCTCTTAACATCCCGAAAGTAACCTGTATAACCTGTTTCAATAATTATTAAAGTACTTAGGCGCCAATAGTCTGTGTAAAATGTATGCTTATGAAACTAGACCAAATGTTCTCATGATGGTATTATTTTGCTTTGTTTGCTGTGCTCAATTGTGTGTGCGTGACCTAGGAATGTAGAGGATCCAGTCGCCCCCCCGGGTTTTTAATGGGCCGGATAGGAGCATGGGGGGGGGGGTTGCAGGAGAAAAGTAATAAAACTGACAACATTGAGTCTATGCAGAGATTGTGCAGAGAGGAGGATTGGGATACGGAGTGGTACTGCCAGGTGCCGAGGATAAACGAAGATAAGGATTGGCCCCTCACCCCCGTTCATCCCAGAATTGTTTATTTCATGGCTGCCATAAAAGATGGCCTGGCACTTATCAGCGGCGTGGGAGATCCAAACTTCCCACGCCTATGGCTGACTCACTCTGATTCGCTGCCTAGGGCTCGCCCAGGAGTGAGTCCACCAGTGGATGAACACCTAGGGAGGAGCAACCGACACAACTCCTCCCACACAACTCCTCTCCATTTGTGAGCATAAATATTGTGAATTCTGTACACTCGGGCCGCCTCTGTTCTGTCTGACTGTCTGATACGTACATCGCACGGTAGAAGAACCAAGGCCCGAAGTACTTCGTTATATTGTACTGTTGTTTTTACCATTAAATCAGCTTATTGTTAAACCTCATATCTCTGTGTCTGAACTCTTCCTTTTATAGCAGACCACTCATCAAACGAACGGCGCGGAGCGGGCTCGAACCTTCAACCACTGAAGGGTGCTTCAATCCAACAATTTGGTGACCAACCGACGTGATGAGATAGGGTCTCATAGAAGGAACACCGGCAGCCAGCGGACGAACTGTCCAGGGAAGACACCTCGAATACCTCTGACAACTAAACCAGGGCCCTACAAGTGAAAGGTGAGCAGATACCTGTTATTATCAAAATCTGTGATTGGCTATACTACAACATTTTAGAGTTGTCAGCGGCATTTTCAGTGTTTTAGTCTTACGGTAGAAAAAACAGTACTACAGAATAACACTTTCCAGTCTCAAAGAGGAGCTGCAGTTGTGTTATATGTGGGGTATTTCAAGGGGAGAAACGCAACTTTCAAAATCAATTTGAAATGACCGGATCTCGCAAACTCTTGCTGTGGGGTTAATCTAGAAGACTAAACGTGACGATTCTGAAAGAGATTCTGTAGACTGGGTTTCGACTCCTTGCCAAAAGCCACATCGCCGAAAGGGGGTGTAGAAGCACTTCTGGAAGTCTCTCCATCTGTTGAAATAAACATCGCACTATAAAAGTCAACTAGACTGTACGGGGAATATAAAAACTGTGTAACGAGATTTCAGTGGTTTTAAATTGGTAAAGGAATCCCAGCTGCAATCATCGTCCGAGATTTCAGTGGTTTTAAATTTGGTAAAGGAATCCCAGCTGCAATCATCGTCCGAGATTTCAGTGGTTTTAAATTTGGTAAAGGAAGTCCAGCTGAAATACTCTGAGAAATAAGGTGACACACACAGTAATTCTTAGATGAATTCTGGGGTTGGGGCTCATCGACTAACGTACACAGGCAACCCTTAAACGGATCTGGGGTTACGTTAGATATATTTATTTTAGGTGTGATTAACTGTGTAACGAGATTACAGTGGTTATAAATTGGTAAAGGAAGTCCAGCTGCAATCATCGTCCGAGATTTCAGTGGTTTTAAATTTGGTAAAGGAAGTCCAGCTGAAATACTCTGAGAAATAAGGTGACACACACAGTAATTCTTAGACGAATTCTGGGGTTGGGGCTCATCGACTAACGTACACAGGCAACCCTTAGACGGATCTGGGGTTACGTTAGATATATTTATTTTGAGTGTGATTAACTGTGGTTGTATATTATAATATTTTCAACATCAATTTGAAAGGACCGTCCCTGAAAGTATTGTAGAATCTTATTTGTATCTGATAGCATATACGTGACGATCAAAGGTTATTGTAGACTGGGTTTCGACTCCATGCCTTGGGCCGCATCCTCGTAAGAGGGTGTAGAAGCGCTCTTGGGAGTCTCCGTAACTGGTTGAAATACACCTCGCACCGAAAACTATCAGACTGTATACCTGTGGGAATAAAACTACAATAATTAGTAAATTATAGTACGCAGAAATATCTGGTATTTTTTATAAGAAACTAAAACCTTTAGGAGAAGCGCTCTTGGAGTCTCCGTAACTGGTTGAAATACACCTCGCACCGAAAACTATCAGACTGTATACCTGTGGGAATAAAACTACAATAATTAGTAAATTATAGTACGCAGAATATCTGGTATTTTTTATAAGAAACTAAAACCTTAGGAGAAGCGCTCTTGGTCTCCGTAACTGGTTGAAATACACCTCGCACCGAAAACTATCAGACTGTATACCTGTGGGAATAAAACTACAATAATTAGTAAATTATAGTACGCAGATATCTGGTGTTTTTTATAAGAAACTAAAACCGTTAGGAGAAGCGCTCTTTTGCAGTCTCCGTAACTGGTTGAAATACACCTCGCACGAAAACTATCAGACTGTATACCTGTGGGAATAAAACTACAATAATTAGTAAATTATAGTACGCAGAGATACTGGTGTTTTTTATAAAAAACTAAAACCTTTAGGAGAAGCAGATACGAACGAAGTCAAAAATGGAAGGAGAATTTGAACGTGAAGAGAGAGAATTAGGAGTCCCTGTTCCGGGGAGTTTAAGGGAACAGTGGGGACAAGCAGAGAGATTGATACTTAGCGGACTTAAGCCCGGAGATCATAAAAAGGCGAGCAGGGATCTCCGTTTCTTACACGATCAGATGATCGCAGAGAATAGAGTAGAGGGTGACGAGGCAATAAGTCTCCTAGCCACAGCACTCAATACGAGCGACAGTTGGTTCGAAATTAGAAACTCTCAACAAGCAGAAGGCAGGTTTTATCAGGGCTTCTAAACTTAACAAAGAAAGGGAGCTAGTTGACAAGCTAAGGAGAATAGGCCATAACGCAGCTTAGTTATGAATGGAGTGGCAGTAACCTGCCTCTGAGCAAAACTCCCGCCAAAAATCTGCCCGCCATAGCAGCCCCACCCAGTCCTGCACCAGCCCCTCCCACAGAAGTGATAGAGCCAGTCAGGAAGGAGAAGCCATATGGTGGGCCCCTCCCAGACATCCCAGAGGGCGGTCCCCTGTCCCTCCTCTATCCAGATTTATACAACCCA